>CM065818.1:17966143-18301143 GCA_033398695.1 Orobanche coerulescens | reverse complement strand
GAGAGAGAGAGAGAGAGAGATCATAGCCATAAACCTTAGGCAACAACATATTTGTTCTATCTTATCTATCTCTATTCAGAGTTTTAGAGATCATGTCAGGTTTCCCATCAATAAACTTAGACATATCATACCTCTGTGGCAGTTTAGCGGATGTTGAGCAGATGGAACATTAAACGGAACATTAAACAGAGCAGAAATGCGCATATTATTGAACTGAACTGGATAGACCATAAAATCCTGCCCTTTCCTTTGAGAGACAAGGTCCTCTATACAGAGTCCCACATACCTCTAATATTAGCCTTGCTGCAACCGTTTCCCGAAGAGATCGAGGGCACGGATATCTAGCAAACCCAAGAGCAGCCGCTGATTGAAGCAGTTTGTGCTCTGATCTCATGGTTGACCCTGTCTCCGAGCAACTCAATCATGCTTTCCTGAAAATTCTTTGGAGCTGTAACACATGTATATATATAGCTGCACGTTACCAGATTAGGGGATTCAAAATTTCTTAATCTCTTTCAGCATCTTCCTAATATACTGGTCCATTCCTAGGAAAGTTTTCCCTTTCACAAACAAGCAACAACATAAATAAATAGTTTAATAAGGCAGGACCCTGTCTGCACATATACACGGTATGAGAATCTGAAATCTGTATTAAAACACAGGCACAAAAAACTCACAGCAAGGCATGAAACATATAGACAGACACCACGGACACATACAACGCACGCAACACAACTAATGCACACCACAAACACAGACGCCAATACAACACACACAGACATGAATTGTATACTATATATCACACACAAACATTCAACAATACACAAGGAAACACAGGACACACTGCACACATCACGCACACAAACGCCCCCCACACGCACACAACATTCATATTACCGAATGAGAACAAATCACCAAAAGAACAAAAGCAAGAACATATTCTCGAAATTATAACTCGTTTACACAAGAAAATTATGACCTAACTGAAGGAAATTTTCTCAGCTGTAAAAGCCTCTTTAAGGTCTATCCAGAGAGAAATCCAAAAGCATTCCACAAAACGTCGAGAACCAAATAAGACAACACACAAGGCAGCAAAAGAAGAGAAGGAAAAGAAGGACAAACTTTAAAAAGAGCCTCAAGATAGAAAGTTGTCGCAGGTAGCAGAATTTGGAGAAGTTGTTAGTTTTTCCTGCAAAGAGGATGCAATGGAACTCAATCGAGAGGGGAAAGCAATTTGCATGCACATCATACACACAAAACAAACCCAGAACACCTGATGCACACATACATTTCTAAGATTCAAATAGATTGAAAATGAATACGAAAAACTCGACATTTGAAAAACTCAATTTGAAAGAATGCGCATATTATTGAACTGAACTGGATAGACCATAAAATCCTGCCCTTTCCTTTGAGAGACAAGGTCCTCTATACAGAGTCCCACATACCTCTAATATTAGCCTTGCTGCAACCGTTTCCCGAAGAGATCGAAGGCACGGATATCTTGCAAGCCCAAGAGCAGCCGCTGATCGAAGCAGTTTGTGCTCTGATCTCATGGTTGACCCTGTCTCCGAGCTACTCAATCATGCTTTCCTGAAAATTCTTTGGAGCTGTAACACATGTATATATATAGCTGCACGTTACCAGATTAGGGGATTCAAAATTTCTTAATCTCTTTCAGCATCTTCCTAATATACTGGTCCATTCCTAGGAAAGTTTTCCCTTTCACAAACAAGCAACAACATAAATAAATAGTTTAATAAGGCAGGACCCTGTCTGCACATATACACGGTATGAGAATCTGAAATCTGTATTAAAACACAGGCACAAAAAACTCACAGCAAGGCATGAAACATATAGACAGACACCACGGACACATACAACGCACGCAACACAACTAATGCACACCACAAACACAGACGCCAATACAACACACACAGACATGAATTGTATACTATATATCACACACAAACATTCAACAATACACAAGGAAACACAGGACACACTGCACACATCACGCACACAAACGCCCCCCACACGCACACAACATTCATATTACCGAATGAGAACAAATCACCAAAAGAACAAAAGCAAGAACATATTCTCGAAATTATAACTCGTTTACACAAGAAAATTATGACCTAACTGAAGGAAATTTTCTCAGCTGTAAAAGCCTCTTTAAGGTCTATCCAGAGAGAAATCCAAAAGCATTCCACAAAACGTCGTCGAGAACCAAATAAGACAACACACAAGGCAGCAAAAGAAGAGAAGGAAAAGAAGGACAAACTTTAAAAAGAGCCTCAAGATAGAAAGTTGTCGCAGGTAGCAGAATTTGGAGAAGTTGTTAGTTTTTCCTGCAAAGAGGATGCAATGGAACTCAATCGAGAGGGGAAAGCAATTTGCATGCACATCATACACACAAAACAAACCCAGAACACCTGATGCACACATACATTTCTAAGATTCAAATAGATTGAAAATGAATACGAAAAACTCGACATTTGAAAAACTCAATTTGAAAGAATGCGCATATTATTGAACTGAACTGGATAGACCATAAAATCCTGCCCTTTCCTTTGAGAGACAAGGTCCTCTATACAGAGTCCCACATACCTCTAATATTAGCCTTGCTGCAACCGTTTCCCGAAGAGATCGAAGGCACGGATATCTTGCAAGCCCAAGAGCAGCCGCTGATCGAAGCAGTTTGTGCTCTGATCTCATGGTTGACCCTGTCTCCGAGCTACTCAATCATGCTTTCCTGAAAATTCTTTGGAGCTGTAACACATGCGGATATGTACATATATATATATATATATATATATTATAACTTTATTTTCAGAACTCTGTTAAGTGCGAGAACTGCGAGAACTCCTCTAGACCCTTAGATTAGTTTGATCAATGGTCAAAAATGAATGTACCATTTATGTAAATTAGCAAAAGATTATGTTGGTTGTTGTAAATAATATAAAAGATCATGTTGGTTAGTGTAAATAGTGTAAGGGTAATTAAGACATATCACAATTATATATTTTTTTAAAAAACGTCTATATCTCACTTTTTCACAAAACCTAACCCATGTTTCACAACCGGCTTCTCTCATTTCCGCCGTCCTCACCAAATCAATATGCCATTTCCTCTTCCACTTGCTCATTTACTCAAATCTACAATCTTCTCACTTCATCTCTCTCTCTCTCTCTCTCTCTCTCTCTCTCTCTCTCACAATGGGTTCTGTTTCTCTGAAAATCGGAGATGGCACGGCAAGATTCAAGCGGGCAACAATTTGTTCCTCAGCACTAAACCTCCTCATGCTTTTTTCAGTAATCACCACGAATCTCTTCGCTTTTTACGCTTTCACGCACCACGCCTCATCGTCTCTCCACCACCACCACATCTACCCCAAAAACATCTCCCTGATCTCCGAGAAAGTAAGCTTAATCCTCAAAGAAATCGAATCTTCTCAAAAGAAGCTGGCCCAGATGGAAAAACAGCTTTTGGGCTATGAAAGCCTCGATCTTTCGGGGCCCAACATCGCGAACGAGCTCAAACAGTTTCTAACCCCCAAAAAAAAAAAAAAAAAAATTGGCTTTGGGTAAAGATTCAAGGACTGGGATCACATAAATGGTATCATCCGTGGGGCACTCGTGCGAAAAATCCGTGGATTTTCTGTCCGAATTCATGAGTTACAGAGTCAACGGGCTTTGTCCGGATGACTGGAGTCTTGGCCAGAAGCTAATTCTTGAAGGATGTGAGTCTTTGCCCAGAAGGAGATGCTTTGCAAAGACAGTGCCTAAAATGGGTTTGCATCCTTCCTCTCTCTCTTTATGGAAAAATGTTAGTGAGAGAATTTACAGCTGTAGTGGACTAGACTGCAAGAATCTTGCTTGTCTGAATAGTAAGAAACTGAATAGGGATTGTGCTGGTTGTTTTGATATTGTCTGATTTTTTTTAATCAGACAGTTGGACAGTTGGTAGAGGTCTTCAATTGTATAAATGGTTCTTTACCATTCATGTATTTAATTGGCAGTTGGTAGATTCATTTTTATAAATGGTTCTTTATCTTTCATGTATTTAATTGATGTATCCATGATTTTTTAATGACAGTTGGTAGATTCATTGACCTTGTACTGAAAATCGTTTGTAGTTTAACTTTATTGCAGTGTTCAATTCTAGTGTTTAGTTGAGATAAATTGTATTCAAATTATGCGGCTATGATTTCATAACAATGTGTTGGTAAGTACGAATCAATTTATTCTTTGATGCCTTTATCACTGTTTTCTAAATAATCGGGTGTGCATATCTGTTTTATGGGTTTATATAAAATAACTGGAAGGGTGCATATATGTTTTAAGGTTGATATAAAATAATTAAAAGGGTGCATATATGTTTTAATGTTGATATAAAATAATTTGAAGTGTGCATATATGTTTTATGGTTGATATAAATCAATAAAAGTGTGTGCATATGTGTTTCAAGGTTATTTTAGAATTAGTTAAATGGTGCATGTGTGTTTCAAGGTTAGTATAAAACCAATGAAATGGTACATATGTGTTTTTATTGTTGGTATAAAATCTCTGAAAGAGTGTGCATATATGTTTTATGGTTGATATAAAATCAAGGAAAAAGTTATGCATATATGTGTTAAATTGTGCATATGTGTTTTGCTAGTTGTTATGATTAAAATTGTTTCTTATTTGTTTGTGGTGCTTGTTTCAGGTTAAGGAAGATGATGATAGCATTTGGAGACTAATAAGTAGATGCACACATGTATACATGAAGATAATTTGCGGCATTTTAGAAGAAACAATTATTGCATATGTATTTTTTGTACTTGTAATTCAAATCAAATGAAATGTAATATAAGTATATGAATTTTGTTTTTCATAATGGTTTTTGTTCTTTAATTTTTGTATCAAACTTCAAAAAGAATAATGGCTAGTTGTATGTTGAGAAATATTCTTTTGTTGATATATATGTTTAAAAAATTGTATAAAAGAAACACATGTAAAGTTACATTATTAAAAAAAAAACACATGCACTTAACATTTTAAAAACATGCATGCCGGAAAAAAGCAAAAAAAAAAAAAAAAAAAAAATTAATTCCGAAAATTAAGGTAATAAAAAAAACGGGATTTATTTAAAAAAAATCAAAAATAATATAAAATGTATTTTTACTATTATACCCTTTTATATTAAATAAAAATCTTTAATATTTAAAAAAGTATGATTGGTCTAGAGGAGTTCTCGCAGTTCTCGCACTTAACAGAGTTCTGAAAATATAGTCACCCTATATATATATATATATATATATATATATATATATATATATATATATATATATATACCAGATTAGGGGATTCAAAATTTCTTAATCTCTTTCAGCATCTTCCTAATATACTGGTCCATCCTAATGAAATTGCAGGCTGCACTTTAAGTCCTAGGAAAGTTTTCCCTTTCACAAACAAGCAACAACATAAATAAATAGTTTAATAAGGCAGGACCCTGTCTGCACATATACACGGTATGAGAATCTGAAATCTGTATTAAAACACAGGCACAAAAAACTCATAGCAAGGCATGAAACATATAGACAGACACCACGGACACATACAACGCACGCAACACAACTAATGCACACCACAAACACAGACGCCAATACAACACACACAGACATGAATTGTATACTATATATCACACACAAACATTCAACAATACACAAGGAAACACAGGACACACTGCACACATCACGCACACAAACGCCCCCCACACGCACACAACATTCATACTACCGAATGAGAAGAAATCACCAAAAGAACAAAAGCAAGAACATATTCTCGAAATTATAACTCGTTTACACAAGAAAATTATGACCTAACTGAAGGAAATTTTCTCAGCTGTAAAAGCCTCTTTAAGGTCTATCCAGAGAGAAATCCAAAAGCATTCCACAAAACGTCGTCGAGAACCAAATAAGACAACACACAAGGCAGCAAAAGAAGAGAAGGAAAAGAAGGACAAACCTTAAAAAGAGCCTCAAGATAGAAAGTTGTCGCAGGTAGCAGAATTTGGAGAAGTTGATAGTTTTTCCTGCAAAGAGGATGCAATGGACCTCAATCGAGAGGGGAAAGCAATTTGCATGCACATCATACACACAAAATAAACCCAGAACACCTGATGCACACATACATTTCTAAGATTCAAATAGATTGAAAATGAATACGAAGAACTCGACATTTGAAAGAATTAAGCCAGGACAAAATGAAACTCGATCTCCCACAGTTGAAAATCAATTTAAACCAAATTTCCAAAAACTAACAAAAAAAAAATCTCTGAAGTAAAATGACTCAAGAAAGATAGAAGAATCAAAATTTATAAACACTGACTATTATAAGGTAGGGAGTGCAAAAAGCGATAGGATACAAATTTAGACTCACAAACATTGATGCAAATCGATGGTTGGAATATATTTGCAAGCAAATAACAAAAAATATATTTAACGAGAACCTAATCAGCACCTCAAGATATTTTCAAATTTTCAAGAAGCCAAAAAAAATAAAAATATAGGCATTAAAATGAATCATATTTACGAGATTAGAAACAAAGACCAACCAGACTCTAAAATTCACAAATTTTTAAAGATATGTGAATGGATCTATGAAGCACGGGTGCGGCTAGAAGGAAGGGGAACCAGCACCCGGTGCGGCAGAGGTGCAGGAAGGTCGGAGGTGCGTTCCGGTGGTCAGGTTCGATCAGTTGCGCCTGGGTGCGGCCTGAGTGCAGCTGGATGCGGTGTGGGTGGGTTCGGGCCCGCTTTGGGTGCAGTAAAGGTAAAAAAATCATACGCAACCTTTGGCTTGCTTGCTTAGGTCCGCTTCTGAGCCATTTCCATCCACCACATGAAGAGTCCGAAGACGAAAGTGTTAGAGAGGAATAAGCGAGTTTCGGAGGGTTCTTTTATGCGTCCGCTTGAGATCCTGGCGACGTGAATGGATTTGATGGGGGATCCCGAGGCTCTGCAAGACCTTGCCATCTTTACGCCGCCGAGAGGTGCCTTTCAGCTACAACGAATTCTGCAATTCAGCCTAAAAAAATAGAGAGAAGACGGGCGAACATAACAGGTTCTATTCGAGACGAAAAGAGGCGTGAGCCACGTCTATAAATATATATATATATATATATATATATATATTCCGGGAAATCCTTCCCGTATTGGTGTCTTACCTAATACTAGTTGTAGGGGGATAAGAGTTATGGTAGGTTCTAAACTCTTCCATAAGTAGTTGGATCCTGTTAGATGTCTTACCTTAACTTAATCCCATGTATGAAAGACTCTCTCAGAATGCCTATATAGCGCCTCTATTCATGTTATCAATACAATTAATTCAGTATTTACTTTTCTCCTCAAACACGTTATCGCACGTAGCTCGAACGAAAGAAAAAAATCGCCGAGCACCGCCCTAGCCTGCCATCGTCCGCCGCTCCGCCGCCAGCCACGCCTCGCCGTCGACCTCCGCCACACCGCGCCATGCCGCCACGCTCACATAGCCAGCCACAGCCCGCCGACCACCGCTGAGCGCCTACTCGCCCACGCCCGCCTCCGCCGGACTCACCGCCCGCCGAACGCCGCCGTCTAGTTGCTCCGCCGGGACGTCCAGCGCCTCAATCGGACCACCGCCACCGACCACCTCCGCGCCGGACATCCGCCGCCAGAGCCACGGACCTCCGCCACCCAGAGCCGGACCACCGCCACTCACCGCCAGCCCAAGATGCACTGACGCCGCCTCAAGACTGCCGCCTCACGGACCGCCATTGCCGAGCGCCGCCGACCACCACCGACCACACCGACCGCCACTCACCCTCCAGCCTTAGTCCGACCTGGGCCCGACTCTCGGACCAAAACCCGAACATCAACTTATCTTCTAGCCAAAATTGCGCTCCGGCTTTCACGTGCCGCATCGAGTACCAACCAGAGATCAAGCACAACACGATTCAAAGACGTGCCTAATTTTATAATCGAGGTAACTATCCGACTTGTCCCTTTTCAATTCTCTCCTTTGGGAATTTTTCTTTGGGGACACGGTTTGGGTTCTTTATCTCCCACGCTACTTTGCTGGATGAGACCGCGAGAGAAGTCGGATCTCTGCGTGTCGAAGAAAACTCGTGACGGTCTGGGAGTCACGGAATTGTTGAAAAGTCGATACTTGTGGTTGTTGCATACACCACGTATCTGGGTGCGATCTGATATCGCCGTTTTTGTCGACTTTACTAAACAACAATTAAGGGAAGTAAATCGAGTAACGGTTATGTTACACGCTTTTAAAAGCATCGATTGTGACCGTTTACATTGTCACCGAAAATCCAACAAGACTAACTTCCTCTTGTTTATATCTTGTAGATAGCACAAAGCTCCAATGTTCATCCGAGTTCGACATCCTTGACCATGCCGGTAAGGAGTACCATAGGTGGGTCTCGGACGTTCGCATGGCGTTCGTCGAAGAGATTTACTACCACCATCTTTCCTCTAACGAGCCTACCGCTCAAGAACCGAGCGAGGAAACCAAGGCTAATGACCGATGTACTTGCGTAGACATATACATCCGTTGTTGAAAAAGTGTTATATGAACTTACAAACCCCTAAAGAACTATGGGACACACTCGAACAACGATTTAATAATGTGCATGATCGGCGCTTCCCGAATTGCAACCGGTGGGAGCAAATCCGATTCTTGGATTATGCGAATGTGAAAGCCTATAATCAAGCTGTCCTCGATCTTCGCTGATCTTGGTTTTTGTGGTGTCAAGAAGTCGATCAAGATTTGATCGAGAAGACTCTTAACACGTTTCCGTGGGAGCAAGTGTAATTGCCCATCACCAGCGTTGCTATGAGGAAGGGAGAATTAAGAACTTTAGTGACCTTATCTCCCACCTCGCGAAAAAAGAAAGGCACCATGAGATTATTCTCAATAGCAATGCGCGCCACTGTACGAAGCCGATTCCTAAGTAAATCAGCTACCCACAGAAAGCACCACGACAAAATAGAAAAGGCAACGCTACTCGGTTTTGCAAGCACCACGGATGCATGACTCGAGCAAGCAAGGAAAAGACGAGGTCGCTCCAACGTGTGGAAGAGGCAAGGTGGCTCGCCACGGACCTAGTGGAACCCAACCACGTGGGCCGCCTCCGCCGCCGGAATGGAACCACTCCAAAGGAAGGCCGAATTGCTATACTTGCGGATCGAAGAAGCATACTTACCGCAATTGCAAAGCGCCAAAGAACATCCAAGCTTACTACAAGCACTATAAACAATATTTGACTCAAGAGTCGAATTACATGGAAGTAGATAATGAGAATACGGAGGTGAACCATATTGAGATCCGGACTGAGATCCCTCCTCTCACCATTGCGGACAAAGACCAACATATGGATGTTGCCGACTTTGACTAGTTTTACGCTTTGGTTATGTTTTGTCTTGTTTCTAGTTTTCGAGAACTACTTTGGATTTTCATGAATGTAATAAAGTTGGCTATGATGAATAAAATTCTTTTAATTCTTTGTGATTGTGCAAAGATGAATTTTATTTTTCCTTCAAAGCATGTTTGGTTTATCACAAAATAATTGCTAGCAACGAATTGCTTGGTTAAAAATTTGATACATTGGTAGGATTTCATCAAAACTTTTGATCAAGACTAGGCGCATCCTCCTTGGTATTTGTTTATGCTTTGAGAGTTCAAACGGAATCAGTGGTTTTTAAACAGCCTTAGCTGTACCGACATTCCTACTTTCTCTGCAAGTCTACCAAGTTGGAGTTACCGAAAGGATCATTAGTAGAGATATAAATCGTAAACCAAGACGCGTTTTAAAGTATCTAAACGCTCCTATGGCCATATTTCCATAGTATTGTATCAAAAATAATGCCTTTGAAAAAGGCTTAAACCTTGCTTTTTCACTCAACAATAGGGAAATACCAAAATAGCAAATTAAAACGAGCACTGAGATCTGAGTTTAATGATCCAGAAAGTGCACGACCTATGGATAGAAAGATACGGAAGTCTAGTTTCCAGAACAACTGACCGTTCGTCCATAGCCTTCTTAACGAAGAAGTTATTGCTGTTTTAGTGAACAAAGGTCAAGCTGCGCGGAAATTATTTCCAGCGATTGTGCTAACTTTGATTCTAACCAACTTGGTCGAATTTTCCCAAACTCGATGTAAATGAGTTTTCGCTATGTCTCTAAACATAAGACTAATTGAGTTTCATGTCTTATTGTAGATGTCTCGTGGCGAAACTGAGTGCCTTGCTGATAGTGGAACAACCCACACTATTCTTCGGAATAGGCAATTATTCAAGGATATTGTGCCATACTTATCCTCAGTGACAACAATGATTGGTTCCTCCCAAGTAATTCAAGGGAGGGGACCTGCTCATTTCTTGCTACCTAACGGTACGCATATTAATGTCACAAATGCTCTCTATGCCCCAAGAGCAAACCGAACCTTGCTAAGTTTTAGGGACATCCGTGCCAATGGTTATCACCTTGATACACATTGTGAGAATGGAACAGAATTTTTGTGTGTTACTCTGGCATAATGCGGAAGACGCCGCGTTCTCGAGAAACTCATGAGTCTAAGTAGTGGTTTATACCAGACTACAATAAGGGTTATTGAATCCTATGCTGTGAGTCACGAACTGTGTGATTCCGAAGCATACCAACTATGGCATGACCGACTCGGTCACCCTGGACGCGACATGATGATTCGCATTTTGAAAAACTCACATGGTTATCCGTTTTTTAAGTCCAGAAAACGATTGGAAGCACCGCTCGATATCGGCATTGATGTGAGTGAGCTTGATACCGTATCACCGGGACTAAAGATCGCACGCCCTAATAAGGTTGACGGTGCATCTCTCGTAAATCCCGAGGCTTCCGTGGCAATTTCTAATGCCCATAAATCGTTTTGTAAAGCCTGTTCACTAGCAAAGTTGATACCCTCTCCGTCCTTTGCTAAAGACTCAACACAAAATATTCGCTTCTTACAAAGAATTCAAGGGGACATATGTGGACCTATTCAACCAGAGTGCGGACCATTTAGATATTTTATGGTTCTGGTTGATGCATCGACGCGATGGTCACACGTCGCTCTGCTATCCACAAGAAACGCTGCATTTGCTAAACTCCTAGCACAAATCATCAAGTTACGGGCTAACCACCCCGACTTCCCAATCTCGTCATTAAGATTGGACAATGTCGAGAGTTTACGTCAAAGTCTTTGACGACTATTGCATGTCGATTGGGATTGATGTTGAACATCCCGTCCCCACGTTCATTCGCAGAATGGCCTTGCCGAGGCTATGATTAAGCGGTTCTGACTTATCGCCCGAGCATTGGTATTGCGCACCAACTTGCCGATTTCGCATGGGGTTATGCAATTTTGCATGCGGCTATACTTATTCGCCACCCACCGCCAATCAACCGTTTAGTGCGTACGGTTGGTAACTGGATATGAGCCTGATATTTCACACTTATGCATTTTTGGTTGTGCGGTATATGTGCCAATTACGCCTCCACAGCGTACTAAAATGGGTCCGCAAAGACGATTAGGTATATATGTTGGCTATGAATCGCCTAAAATTATCCGCTATTTGGAACCTTTGACAGGAGATCTGTTCACTGCAAGATTTGCAGATTGTCACTTTGATGAGACAAACTTCCCGTCGTTAGGGGGAGAGAGGAATCGAACGATTCCAGTTGAACGCCAGGAAATTGTCTGGTGTGCTCCCTCCTTGCCTCATCAAGATCCCCGCACAGCTCAATCCGAGCTAGAAGTGCAACGTATTCTCAGTCTTCAGAAAGTTGCGGATTCGATTGTAACACCCCCAATCCGCTCAGGGATATTACACGCCGTAGAACCTTTCCTCAAGGATCTACCAGGCTGGTAACGACATTTAACATCTCGACAATGCCTTCGAGGCTACAATGACTCAGTAGACCGATTTGGTCTTTCCACAAATACATAAAACTCAAATACAACTCATGCCCACGCAGGGGACAAAATACAACTACACCTGCATAACGGAACAATACAAAGAATGAAAATAAAGTACAATCGAACCAACACACGATGTACGGTTCCTCATGTGATTAGTATCGATCATCTTTCATCATCCTTCGTGCCGACCCGTGTTATGCTCCAAAACCCGAATGCAAAACAGACATCCACCCCGAATACTCTGGGTTAGCAAACTCCACTGTTTTGCTAGTGCAAGAACAAAGTGCAAATACGAGCCATACAATTCACATTCCACGAATAATAATAACCAGCAATCCTCAAGGTTCCAAACGAAACGAACAGTACTTCCCGAGGCAAGGGTTTGAGAAAACATTTCAAAATCGAAATATCATAAATCAATGGGAGTAATTTATAAAACGGTTTAGAATGCCATCGAGAGTTTTAATAGAAAACAATTTAGGATTATCAAATCCTAATTTTCAAAATCCAAAAGACAAAAGGGGTCACTGCCCCAAAGGTTTACTTTCCGAAAATGACATTTACCAAACCGTTGGGATTTTAGCCCCAAATCAAGTAAACGACTTTTACAAACCATTGGGATTTTAGCCCCAAACCAGAAACGACTTTTACAAACCATTGGGATTTTAGCCCCAACCGAAACGACTTTTACAAACCATTGGGATTTTAGCCCCAAATCCGTAAAACGACTTTTACAAACCATTGGGATTTTAGCCCCAAAACTCATCAACTCACAATACACAAGAATGACCACAAGGTTCGTCTACCAACATCAAAATCCACAATTAAAGGATTTAACACAAACAACAAAATACTCTATAGCCATCCTAGCCAAGTAGGCCAAACGAACAACTTACCTCTTACACACTTAGTCAATGCATGCAATCATGAAAACCGTTCAAAAGCACTCATTTCCGGAAATGCCAATGATCAAACCACATTTGTAAAATGCACCACAATTAACCGTGGACCCACAGCTTCGTGGATCCCTGCGGAGACCCCGTCGGATCTAACCCACAGTGGTTAAAAGCAAGCTCGCGGTTCCACAGCTTCGTGGAGCCCTACCGAGACCCCGTCGGATCTAACCCGCAGTGAGCATACACACACACGTTACTCATGCAATACTAACATGCTAAGAATGTAAGTTCATTAAGAATACTCACTAGAGATGGCCATTAACTCGACACCATTATCAAACTCTTCAAAACACAGTAACAAGATTAAATACGGAATACACGATTCCATAACTTTAAACAATAGGAGTATCATCATCAAATCCTTCAACGTTCAAAATAATTAAATCATAATCAATTCTCAAAGTACCGTTCACAAAACACACGCGTTTTGAAAGAAAGCCTTTAACGAGGCCAAACCGAAATCCTTTGAAACTTCATTTCAAATAACCAAATAAACACATCAAGACGACCACCGATCATCATAATCATAAAAGAAAAGTATGGGCAAGGTACTTGCCTCGATACCACGAGCACCGAACCACGAACGGATACGGCTCAACCGAAGCTTCTAACGCCCGATGCTAACGAAAAGGAAGACGACAATGAACGGAACGGAAGAATCAAGCACGACCGCGAGGAACCGACGAAAATGAACCTAACGATTCGAATAGCACAATCACAACCACTTCTAAACGATTATGGAAATGGAATACACCCGGAACCCCGCCTACGATTCATGTATATTCATACCGAAAACAACAACGAGGGCGGACTACAACCAAACCCTCTCGATTCCGTAAAAATCCACAAAATATCCATGAATCCGTAGGGAAACTAAAGATACTAACAATATTAATCGTATACATCATGAATCCACCAACAAAACGGAACGAATCGGAAGAAAAACCCAAAACCCCCAAGTTAATCGAAAATAGGGTTTTAGAACATTACCTTAGGAGATTCAAGTACCAAGATCCGTAGAACACGCGTTATATTGATTATTCGAGCCTCACAACCGAAAAGAAATGATGAAAATCGACCCCCAGATGAAGAACTCTCCCCCTCACTATCACTCCCTCTCGCGATGCAGGTGGAAATGGGGAAGGAGACGACCGATCTCGTCTAATAAGGATGAGTCTGCGCAATTACCGCTTTCGTGCCGCGGCACAAAGTGTGCCGCGGCACAGCCGAAAATTTGCTCCTGTGTTTTGGCATTGTGCCGCGCGTAGCCGCGGCACAGACGGTCGGTTTTGGTCGCGGAAGACACACGAGTGTGCCGCGGCCTGGATAGGTGTGCCGCGGCACCGCTGCACCGTGCCGCAAGACGGATAGGTGTGCCGCGGCACAAGCATGATTTGTTCGACATATTACACTGGGCTGCTCGGCCAAGGCCCAAGACTTCCGACAAGGCCGCACCGCCCGGTCCACCAGCCACCGCCACGACCCGATGCCTCGATTTCAAAACGCACGAACGAACACGACGAAAAGTTCGCGGCGACATCAACGACTCGAGATGAAAACGTAATGCAATAATTAATCATACGCGACCAAGAAAAGGGTCAAGACGACAAATACAGATATGGATACCCGTAACTTTCAAGAATTACAAAATGGCCCACAACGCCCGGAAATCACGATACGTGATCGAATAATCAAACCAAAGTTCGCAACACGTCTAACAAAGTTAAACGGATTTGCGGGAAATTCGAAACAGTAGTTTCGCATTTAGATTCGCAAGAATCGAACTCAAGCGCGGAAAAGTCGTTAAAAGCACGTAACTCAACAAAACAACACCCAAACGAACTCGGATGACAAAAAGTGTAGAACTAATCATTCTCGAATGACGAAACGGTCATGAGCGAGCCACAAAACGGACTCGGTCGAAAAAAGAAATTTACCAAAATCGAAAATTGCGGATATTACATTCTACCCTCCTTAAAAGAAGTTTCGTCCCGAAACTTAAAATAAGTAGGAGAAGCAATATTCTGCCAGAAAACTCGACGAGATACACAAAATAGAAAACTCGCGCTAAACGGCGAAACGCCGCAAGAAACGCAAAGAGACCTACGGAGTGAAAACACGCTCCACGACGACCAACACAACGTCGCCGTTAGGGATACAATAAAACCAACAAATGACAAGCGTCATCAAACGGATAATATAGCCAAGTCAATTATCCGACAATCACAAAACACAACGAACGAAAGTCAGTATGATTGACCGGCCCAACGGTACATCAATCGAAACGCGAGCCAATCGCTGAACTAATACGGAATTCCACCGCCCAAGGGTTGGAAGATCAAAAACGAGACTAATTTCCCAAACTTAAGGGAATTAGGAAGGAGCCTGAATGCTCAACGATCACGAAACGAGGACAAAAACCGAACAAACAAACGACCGAACCACAACGGTCGAGACAACAAAAAGCGAACAATCATGTTCGAATCACGAAGAATCAATAAAATCCAAACAACAACTCCAAGGTTCACATCTCGACCCGAGACAATATATGATCCGGTGAAAACAACAGCGTATGCGTTTACATAAGATCCACAGGAAAGGGAATAGCAATTAAAAAGTCACAACGACAAACGAGTTATTCCGAAATGATACCACACTTGTTCGATAAACAAAAACAAGGGGCAGGACAAGCTCAGAAATGTCAATAAACGTAAATGAGTCGACAGAGTCGAAAACATAAGAGTTCCAAATCCGATCCACTTCGAATAAAAGAACTAATAGAACCAGATGATGTCACTCCCGAACAAGGTTCACAAGAATCGAACTGAACCCGAAAAAGTCACAATGATAACTGCATCGACCCACAACAAGGTCGTAGCTCGTTCGGACGATGAAACCGAATTACAGATCAAGTTCATAAAGTATCAACGAACATGAGCGAATCGATAGACTGGAGAAAGAGAAAATACAGAAGTCAAAATAGTACGGGCATTACCTCCGACCTCGTCCACGAAATTCACAAAAACAGAAGCAAGGTAACAAGACATTAAACAACCAACACATAACGAAACGATCACCGATGCGCACGGCCATACCAACCCAAGTTCTAACAGCTCGCACATGCGCCACAACACAGAAATCACCACGAGACGACAACACTCAACACCAACATTCCACCTCTCACAGAGGGCTAACACAACAAATGTGTGGAAAACGACTCAACGCTCACACCGCCAATTCGGTCATACTCGGGAGCAAACATCAAAATGACAACGTGAACATCATACATATGTACCCAGCCCTCAAACGGGAATGGATAAGTTTAAAAACGAAACCCTTGTTTTGAAAATAATTTGAAGAATACTGGTTGATCTTGAGTATCACCTTTCAAAAAGTATAAACGTGAAACATCGTTATCGAGACATTGGAGAACCATTTCGCATTTGATAAAAAAATGAGGACACTTTCTCTTAGTGAAAACTTTCAGAATATTCGACCCTCGGGTCTAAATAAAAATGTTTCTAAAACATTGAAAATATCTCAAAGCATTTTGGTCCTCGAAGTAGAAATTCTTTTTGAAATATATTGCGGCACTTTGGATGTACCACAAGAAAATAACTCATTTGGAAAGTATGTCTCGAAATTTATTTCTCTAAGACACTCAAGGTTTTCAAAAATCCAATTGACCAGAATGCCCAAAACTCACACATATCGACGTTCACTAAAACAACTCCTAACACACGCATCAAAACGTTTAAAATCAAGACAATACATGTCTTTAAACGAAAATAAACGATAAAATACCACATTCAGAACAAAACCACTGATAAAATACCCTCCCGCACTGGCTAGTGAACAAGTCGAATGCGTATAAGCACAAAGCTTCCCCAATAGGACTTGTAAAACGTGCAAATCGATTCGAAAATCATCAAAAACGAACAAAAACAACAATAAAAAGACATCACAAGCGACGACATTCCTCGTATAAATCAAATACGAGAGTCGACTAAATACATATCGTGAAATCAAAATTCTCATAAGGATTCCGCCACTTAACAAATAATCATAAAAATAGCTCGTGTCACACGAGGCACAACACAAAGAAGGGAGACTTACTTCCACAGGTCGCACGAAGATGAAGATCGCCCCACGATACTAATCACGACCAACAAACTCAAACGACGCGTCGCGACACGACATAGTCAGACAAAATCCGACGAGACAAAAACTCAATAGACACCACTGACCCGACAGCCTAGGTTTCCACAACCTAAGCTCCGATACCATTTATGTAACACCCCCAATCCGCTCAGGGATATTACACGCCGTAGAACCTTTCCTCAAGGATCTACCAGGCTGGTAACGACATTTAACATCTCGACAATGCCTTCGAGGCTACAATGACTCAGTAGACCGATTTGGTCTTTCCACAAATACATACAACTCAAATACAACTCATGCCCACGCAGGGGACAAAATACAACTACACCCGCATAACGGAACAATACAAAGAAATGAAAATAAAGTACAACCGAACCAACACACGATGTACGGTTCCTCATGTGATTAGTATCGATCATCTTTCATCATCCTTCGTGCCGACTCGTGTTATGCTCCAAAACCCGAATGCAAAAACAGACATCCACCCCCGAATACTTGGGTTAGCAAACTCCACCGTTTTGCTAGTGCAAGAACAAAGTGCAAATACGAGCCATACAATTCACATTCCACGAATAATAATAACCAGGAATCCTCAAGGTTCCAAACGAAACGAAAAGTACTTCCCGAGGCAAGGGTTTGAGAAAACATTTCAAAATCGAAATATCATAAATCAATGGGAGTAATTTATAAAACGGTTTAGAATGCCATCGAGAGTTTTAATAGAAAATAATTTAGGATTATCAAATCCTAATTTTCAAAATCCAAAAGACAAAAGGGGTCACCGCCCCAAAGGTTTACTTTCCGAAAAATGACATTTACCAAACCGTTGGGATTTTAGCCCCAAATCCGTAAAACGACTTTTACAAACCATTGGGATTTTAGCCCCAAATCCGTAAAACGACTTTTACAAACCATTGGGATTTTAGCCCCAAATCCGTAAAACGACTTTTACAAACCATTGGGATTTTAGCCCCAAATCCGTAAAACGACTTTTACAAACCATTGGGATTTTAGCCCCAAAACTCATCAACTCACAATACACAAGAATGACCACAAGGTTCGTCTACCAACATCAAAATCCACAATTAAAGGATTTAACACAAACAACAAAATACTCTATAGCCATCCTAGCCAAGTAGGCCAAACGAACAACTTACCTCTTACACACTTAGTCAATGCATGCAATCATGAAAACCGTTCAAAAGCACTCATTTCCGGAAATGCCAATGATCAAACCACATTTGTAAAATGCACCACAATTAACCGTGGACCCACAGCTTCGTGGATCCCTGCCGAGACCCCGTCGGATCTAACCCACAGTGGTTAAAAGCAAGCTCGCGGTTCCACAGCTTCGTGGAGCCCTACCGAGACCCCGTCGGATCTAACCCGCAGTGAGCATACACACACACGTTACTCATGCAATACTAACATGCTAAGAATGTAAGTTCATTAAGAATACTCACTAGAGATGGCCATTAACTCGACACCATTATCAAACTCTTCAAAACACAAGAATAAGATTAAATACGGAATACACGATTCCATAACTTTAAACAATAGGAGTATCATCATCAAATCCTTCAACGCTCAAAATAATTAAATCATAATCAATTCTCAAAGTACTGCTCACAAAACACACGCGTTTTGAAAGAAAGCCTTTACGAGGCCAAATCGAAATCCTTTGAAACTTCATTTCAAATAACCAAATAAACACATCAAGACGACCACCGATCATCATAATCATAAAACGAGAAAAGTATGGGCAAGGTACTTGCCTCGATACCACGAGCACCGAACCACGAACGGATACGGCTCAACCGGGAAGCTTAACGCCCGATGCTTAAAAGGAAGACGACAATGAACTGAACGGTAGAATCAAGCACTACCGTGAGGAAACGACGAAAATGAACCTAACGATGAGAATAGAACAATCACAACAACAACTAAACGAATATGGAAATTGAATACACAGGAACCCCGCCTACGATTCATGTATATTCATACCGAAAACAACAACGAGGGCGGACTACAACCAAACCCTCTCGATTCCGTAAAAATCCACAAAATATCCATGAATCCGTAGGGAAACTAAAGATACTAACAATATTAATCGTATACATCATGAATCCACCAACAAAACGGAACGAATCGGAAGAAAAACCCAAAACCCCCAAGTTAATCGAAAATAGGGTTTTAGAACATTACCTTAGGAGATTCAAGTACCAAGATCCGTAGAACACGCGTTAGATTGATTATCCGAGCCTCACAACCGAAAAGAAATGATGAAAATCGACCCCCAGATGAAGAACTCTCCCCCTCACTATCACTCCCTCTCGCGATGCAGGTGGAAATGGGGAAGGAGACGACCGATCTCGTCTAATAAGGATGAGTCTGCGCAATTACCGCTTCGTGTGCCGCGGCACAGCCGAAGTGTGCCGCACAGCCGAAAATTTGCTCCTGTGTTTTGGCATTGTGCCGCGTCCATACCGCTGCGTGTCGCGGCGCACAGACGGTCGGTTTTGGTCGCGGAAGACACACGAGTGTGCCGCGCAGATGGATAGGTGTGCGGCCGCCGGCATCGTGCCGCGGCACGGATAGGTGTGCCGGCACACGGCACATGCTTTGTTCGACATATTACAGGCTGCTCGGCGATTGCCGCCCTCAAGACTTCCGGTCAAATCCGGTCCGTCCACTGCCGCCCGCCACGACCCGATGCCTCGATTTCCGAAAACGCACGGAACGAACACGACGAAAAGTTCGCGGGCGACATCAACGACTCGAGATGAAAACGTAATGCAATAATTAATCATACGCACCAAGAAAAGGGTCAAGACGACAAATACAGATATGGATACCCGTAACTTTCAAGAATTACAAAATGGCCCACAACGCCCGGAAATCACGATACGTGATCGAATAATCAAACCAAAGTTCGCAACACGTCTAACAAAGTTAAACGGATTTGCGGAAATTAACAAGAGTTTCGCACGAGATTCGCAAGAATCGAACTCAAGTGCGGAAAAGTCGTTAAAAAGCACAGAACTCAACAAAACAACACCCAAACGAACTCGGATGACAAAAAGTGTAGAACTAATCATTCTCAGAATGACGAAACGGTCATGAGCGAGCCGTCAAAACGGACTCCGGTCGAAAAAAAGAAATTTACCAAAAATCGAAAATTGCGGATATTACATCGATGCCCGACAGCTTTACTGATACTGCGAAAGTGACAAGATCTACCATTCCCGCTGCGAATGTTCCTGCAAGGTTGGAAGTCCCAGTTATAGGGCAAGGTTCAGCCGCCCAAAGGAATGATGCCACCGGCGTCAACCTTAGTGGTGGGACGGCTGCTTCGGCTGCTCTTATCCCTGCTCGAAAGAGGGGGAGGCCAGTGGGTAGAAAGGATACCGAACCTCGAAAGAGAAGAGGAACGGAGGCACAAAATCCTCTCATCATCGACACAGTGACTCCGTCACACGAGATTATCTCTGACTACGGATATGTCCTCGAATCAACAATGGAACAATCGACGGACGCCATTAAACTTTGTTGATGTCGGAAAATAAAGAAATCTCGATGCAATGTACGAGTGAATCCGTACTATTGGACCAGTCGTCCACGCTAGTCGACGATGCTTTTGCCTACTCCGTCGCTCAAGAAATTATTGAAGATGACGACGCCGAGCCGCTCGGTTGAAAGTGTCAACAACGAGCCGATTGGCCGAAATGGAAAGATGTAATGCAGGTGAACTAGACTCAATGGCTAAACGTGAGGTATTTGGCCGTATCGAGCCAATACCCGTGGGCGTTAAACCGATTGGACATAAATGGGTCTTTGTTCGTAAACGCAATGATAAGGATGAGGTCATGCGTTACAAAGCGAGACTAGTTGCCCAAGGCTTCTCGCAGCGCCACAGCATTGACTACGAGGAGACGTATTCTCCGTTATGGACATCATCACTTTCCGCTACTTAGTCGGTTTGGTAGTGTCCAAAAGCGAACATGCAGCTTATGGATGTGGTTACAGCGTATCTTTATGGGGATCTAGATACGGATATCTATATGAAAGTCCCCGAAGGGATTTCATGGCCCAAATCAAGTAGCTCTAAACCACGGAGCGCGTACGCTGTGAAATTGCGTCGTTCACTGTATGGTTTGAAACAATCCGGAAGGATGTGGTACAACCGCCTAAGTGAATACTTGGTTGGGAAGGGATACAGGAACAGTGACATCTGTCCATGCATATTCGTGAAAAGAACAGATGCAGGATTCTTGATTGTAGCCGTCTATGTAGATGACATGAATGTCATCGGTACCATAGATGAGGTCAATGAAACGGCCCGCTACCTTAAATCCGAATTCGAGATGAAAGATCTGGGGAAGACTCGATTTTGCTTGGGCTTAGAGCTAGAACATCGAGATGATGGTATACTCATTCATCAGTCTGCCTATGTCCATAAAATGCTCAGGCGATTTAGCATGGACAAGGCACATCCTCTTGCTACCCCCATGATTGGTCGAAGTCTGGAAATGAACAAGGATCCGTTTCGTCCTAAAGAGGAAGATGAAGAGGTCCTTGGAGCAGAAACACCGTACCTTAGCGCAATTGGTGCGTTGTTGTATCTGGCTCAATGTACTCGTCCAGACATCGCATTCTCTGTGAATCTGTTAGCGAGATTTAGCTCCGCTCCCACGATAAGGCATTGGAATGGAGTAAAACACATCTTTCGATACTTGAAAGGCTCCATTGACCTTGGATTGTTCTTTCCCTGCGCAAAAGAGAGTGATATTCCGAAAGGAATTGTTGAGGTGAAGACGATGCATACCGACCGTCGATCTTCCTCTGATATTGCAGCTAAGCATGGTAGCTTGACTACCAGAAGTGCTAATGCGAGCAAGCTTACCCCTTATGCAGAGAATCCTAACGACACGTTAGTTGGATTTGCTGATGCCGGTTATCTCTCTGACCCGCATAAAGGACGTTCCCAAACTGGTTATGTGTTCACCATTGGGAATACGGCGATATCTTGGCGATCTACCAAGCAGACCCTAGTTGCTACTTCCTCGAACCATGCAGAGATAATTGCATTGCACGAATCCGTAAGGGAGTGCATTTGGCTCCGGTCAGTCATAGACCATATACGAGGAACGTGTGGATTAGATCCCACTACAGCAACTCCTACTTGCATCTTTGAGGACAATGCGGCATGCATTGAGCAGATGAATTTAGGTTTCATAAAGGGTGACAATACCAAGCATATTGCGCCGAAGTTCTTCTACAATCAGCAGCAGCAGAAATTGCTGAATATCGAAGTGAAACAAGTGAGTTCCGATGAGAATATCGCAGACTTGTTCACTAAGTCTCTGCCGAAATCTACATTTGAGAACCATGTGAGAAGCATCAGAATGTATCGATTATCCGAGCTCAACTAAAGAAGGCTCGATGGAATGAGCTGTCATGTATACCTCAGGGGGAGTATACTTCACATGATTCTGACATTTGTAGTTGGTGCGTTGCGCTCTTTTTCCTCACCAAAGTCTTTGTTTTTCCCACGGGGTTTTATTTGACTTGGAAAGGTTTTTTACCGAGGCAACACATTGTGCACCATGTTAGTATTAGTGTTCGACACAGGGGGAGTGTTCCGGGAAATCCTTCCCGTATTGGTGTCTTACCTAATACTAGTTGTAGGAGGATAAGAGTTATGGTAGGTTCTAGACTCTTCCATAAGTAGTTGGATCCTGTTAGATGTCTTACCTTAACTAGGAATCCTATGTATGGAAAGACTCTCTTTGTAATGCCTATATAAAGGCCCCTCTATTCATTGTTATCAATACAATTGATTGCTGTCTTTACTTTTCTCCTTAAACAATATATATATATATATATATATAGGGGTGGGTTATGGAGTGAAATGGTTTAAGTGTAAGAAATAAGAATGTATCCTAACCTTACATCTATAAAGAATTAAGGGTTCAAATTTAACTGGATTTGATGCTGACATCATCATTGATTCACCCGATTTTAACAACAAGGGTATTTGTGAAATGAAATTTTCTTCTCACTCCTTTCCATTCATCTTATCCATCTTTTAAGGGATTCTGAATTTATTTTCAAAATTAATTTTCTATCTCCTCATTTCAATCTATCCCTAATTTCGTCCGCTCATTTTCTCTCCCTCATTTCTTCTCATTACTGCTCCCCCATTCCAGAATTCTGCCGCCATCGCCGCTGTATATTAGCACGATTATTCTGAGTAGTTAGCACAATCTTTGTAATTAGTAAGCACATTTAATATTATTTTGCAGCATAAGTGTGTTTATTATCAGCACATTTAGCTGATTGTTTCTGCACATTTATAATAATTTTTCAAAGACATTTAGCTGATGGTTTCTGCACATTTAGAAAAAAAAATAAGCAGTAATATTTGTGCTAAGTAGTGTAATGTGATTTATTAGTAAGCACAATAAATATAATTTTATTTTATTTTTTGCAATCTGTAAATTTCTTGAGAGGTTAAGTTATTATTATTATTATTATATTTTTTTACAGATAATGATAAGGGTAAAGCAAATGGAGATAAGAGTATAAATGATGGAGGAAGGATGAAGGATGAAGAAAAGAGATAAAAGGATGGAGGAAAGAGAAAACAAAATCATCACGTTGGGAAGAGATGGGAAAGTGGGATATGAAATCCCATGATTATAGGAAATACCAAACATACAATCTGTATAATTACAAATATATCCCCACAAAAAATATTCCGCGTAGCACACTTAGGCTAAATTCTTAGCACAACGTGACCAAATCGCAGCCATTGATCACCAAAGATCAAAGGCCCAGAATCATTCTTATTTCTTACGGAAAAAAGCTTTCCTACCTGAACCTATCCCTATATATATATATATATATATATATATATATATATATATACACACGTATATTATAATCACGAGTGCATTCTATTAATTTGTATTCATATTTATCTAAAATCTTGAATTTCATATTAATTTAAAATAGTAGTTAAAAGACAATTTAAATGAAGAGAATTCAATATATTGAATCTCACATCGATTTAAAATAAAACTCTACCAATAAAAAACCTAAATAAATACCTAGAATTCAATGTTTACTTTTCAACCACACAGTTATTTTTCACACAATTTTAAGAATATTATTTTTATTGTGCTAAATTTAGGTAATTATTAAGTTGGACAAATAAATCGTTTAAATTTTTAGTGAATTTTAATTGGGTCAATTATTAAATTTACATTAATTTTATTTGTCTAAAATTTGAATCTCACATCTATTTTATTTAATAGTTTTATAATAATTGAAAATATATATTATAATGTTACGGATTTGAAGCACCACATTAACTCTTGAGTCAATTTTTATGTTGACGAACTAAATAGTTTTACTTATATATATATAGTTGAGTTATTTCAAAAACCATAATTTACTCACATACCAAGGGACAAAAATGGACCGTAGATTTCATTTTGATCAACGGTTGAGATCAAAACAGTTACCACTTAGAAAAAAACACGGAGGGGTAAATTGGTAAAATCACAACACAAACAAAACAACCGGCGCAGCGAAAGCCTGCATTCCACTTCTTTTTTCTTTCTTCCTGCTTAACGCTCCACCTAACACACACTAAAAACACACAGTACACACACAAAAAACCCGATCAAAATACAAACCCTAATTCCTCACCGGATCTACAAAATCTAACCGGAAAAAATGGCGGAAAGTGACGACGATAACACTGTTCTGAAACCCTACCTATCTCCGGCTAAAGAGAAGGATAAAAAAACGGCTAAAAATCCGATTTCAGGTATAATCATACGATTTAAACAACTATTTTACTATCTCTTATTTAAACAACTATTTTACTATCTCTTACTATCATATATGATTGAAATATTGATGTGTAATGTGTATAGAGATTATATTGAAGATGTTATGAATTTAAACTGATTATTGAATGTTTATGCAAGTTATTGAGATTTTGTGAAGAAATAGTAAACTAAAAATTAGGTTTTCAAAAATAATAGATAGATTCAGTTGAAGTTGAAATAAAAAACGCAGAATAGAAGCATTTATTGAAGGCGACTTATGCGGCTAAGCCTAAGACACAAAAGACGCCTTCGACTAAGCCGCAGAAGACGCCTTCGGCTAAGCCGAAGGCGTTGGCTGCGGCTAAGTAGCAGAAGATTCCTTCGGCTTCGCCGAAGGCGTCGTCCGACGCTAAGACACAGAAGACGCCTTCGGCTAAGCCGAAGGCATCTTATGCGGCTAAGCCTCAGCCGATGCCTTCGGCTTAACAAAAGGCATTGGTTGCGGCCAAGCCGCAGAAGATGTGTTACTTTGGAATAGATGAAGGCGTAGGATGCTGCTTAGAAAGACGCTTAGCTGAACCATACGCTGCCGATAAGCGTTTAGCTTAGATGCAGAAGATGACTAGCTTATTGTTGTAGAAACACCATTTCATGAATTTTGTTTGCCTTGAAATCCGTATCATATATGATATAGAAAAATATTCAGTTATAGACATGTTCAGTTGATATGGAATGTATTATATATCATATATGATACAGAAATCAAACAATTGCCTTAGCTGCAGCGATAGCCTTCGGCAACTATCGCTGCAGCTAAGCCTTCGATAAAAGATATCAACTGTATTCTATATCATATATGATGATGTATGTTAATTAGTCTGACTGTACATAAATAATTAAAATATCTGTTTTAAAAATGTAGATAAAGGCAAAGGAAAGGGTATCGCTGATGTGGATAAAGTCATAAGCTCATTGCCATTCTTAAAGACGTCAACGAAAGGAAAAAAAACTGCCAAAGGTACATATTATTGCTTTTATGTATTACAAGTTGTATAAAACAATGTTGTGTACTGAATACATAATGCATTAAATCATATATGATAACATTTTAAATTTTTTTTGCAGCACATGTAGTTGATGTTGAAGACATGGAAATTGAAGAGGAAGCGGATGATAAAAACAAAAAGAAGAGGTATAAAATCAAATAAGAACCACCAGCATCACCTCAGAAAGTAAAGGGAAGATATAAGAAAACAATATGTTATAGAACAAGGCGTGGAAAGAAAACAACAAAAGAAGCTTCGAAACCTGCAACAACTTCGAAGAGATACACAAGAGGGGATGCTAAGAAAACAATGGAAGAAGAAGAAGAAATGAATCAGGAAAGTGAAGAGGAGGAGGAGGAAGACAAGGTGATATTTGAAGAAAGTGAAACTAAAGAGGAACAAAAAAAACAAACAAGAAAAAGAAAAATGGAAACAGTTGAAGAAGATGAGGAGGAGAAAGATGAGGAGGAACAGAGGATTGTTATTTTCAAAAAAGAAAATATAAAAAAACGAAAAGCACAAAAACCAACCAAAAAGGTGACATATCCAAGTTGCTTAACTAGGTCATCACCAAAACCCATGTTTGATGCAATGGCTGGTTTAACAGAGATGAGAAAGAAAACTTTGAAAGACATCGGTTTTGAGAGATTCATAAACTTTCCAATAACCGAACTTCCAGGAGCTTTGTTATACCATGTTTTTCACAAATTCCATCCACCAAGCATGGAATTAAGGTTGCAGAAAGGGTCAATCAAGATAACCAAACAAATCATACATGATATGCTAGGTGTGCCAATGGGAAAAAACAAATTGGAAGATCTAGAACCAAGAGACAAAGATGATCCATTCATAGCGAATGGGAAGGCCAAGATTCTCATCCAAAGAAAACCACACCAAACAATATCATCGGAGATAACAAGCTCGATTGATGCTGATTTCATCTTCACGATAAACTTTCTAACTCGTTTGCTAGCACAATGGGAACAGCTTGATAATGGTGCAAAGGTGTTTGCAACGATGTTGAAGCATGTGAAAGAACATCTTTGTCATTTGAGATATTGATCAAAAGTGCGGATACATACTTGAATGCTTACGAATAAGTAAGCAAAATTGGGAAAAGGTGGTGACTAAAGGCGACTTCTATTATGGGCCAGCAACATTCTTATGTGTAAGTTATTTTACATGATTCTATAAATTTATCAAATGTGATTCAATACCATACACTTATTATAATCTAACCGAAATTTGTTTTTTGTATGAAAAAGCTGCTATACCTAGACTCAACAAACTTCCCAAAATATCAAGTTATGCGTCATCGCCCAGCAATGAGAAGTTGGAACACACAGGCAATGAGGAAGAGGATCGGGATCGAAATCAAAGACAATTGCTTGGGAAAACTTGAACATCACGAACAGTTTAATCAAGATGAAGAGCAAACAGGTTTGGATTTTTACAAGGGAACGGATGTTTACAATGAACCATTGCCTCCCAAGAGACCAAAAACGAAAGAGGTAACTTTTACCTTATTAATTTTATTGCTTATATAAATTGATTGTCCTATAAATTGCGGCATAGCCGAAGCCGAAGACTATGCCTAGGGCTAAGCCTTTGGCTAAAGCCAAAGGCTATGCCTGCGGCTAAGCCTTTAGCAAGCTAAAATTAAGCTATGCCAGCAATGATTACACATGATTCTGAATAAGATTTAAATCTCTTTGAAAAATCATATATGATAATTTTGAAAATCATATATGATAATTCAAATGTTTTTGTAAAATTGAAAATATCATATATGATTTTGAATATAGATTAAAAAAAATAATCCAACTTGCTTAATTTATAGGAGTTTGTTGAAAAATTTGAAGAGAAGTTTGAAATAATTTCAAAAGAAAAAACAAAGTTGGTTGACACGTTGAAAGAGGGAATGCAGAAGTTTAAGAGAGACAAAACATTCTTGACTTTGTGTAAGAAGTACAAGAAAATTTTCAATGTTTTGGATTTTGATATACGTGAAGGGGAAGGAAAAAAGAATGAACAAAATGACAGTGATGATGGGGAAACTGATGATGAAGACAGTGATGATGATAGAAGCGATAATGATAGAGGAGGAGATTATGGAAGCGATGATGGGAAAAATAAAGATGGGAGTGGAGATAAAAAAGATAAAGATGGGAAAGATGGTGAAGAAAGAAGTGGAAGTGACAGTGAAGAAGAAGAGAGTGGGAGTGAGAGTGAGAGTGAGAACAAAAAAGGTGACAAGAAAAGTCAAGTTCAAAAAGAAAAAGACAGTGAAAAAGCAAGTGGAAGTGGGAGCAACAAAGTAGAACAAATGGAAACGAATGTCCAAGAAGATGAGAGTGAAACTGAAGATGAGCCGGAAAAAGAATTGGAGATAGAAAAAGAAACTCCAGTTGAGAATGAAAAAGAGAAAGAAATTGAATTGGAGAAGGAAAAGGAAAAAGAACTGGAAAAGAAGGAAAAAGAAACTCTGGCAGAGAATGAAAAAGAGAATGAAATTGAATTGGAGAAGCAAAAAGAAGAACCAGTTGTCCAATTAATAGGAAGTACAAGTTTTTCTTATGAGCAATTTGATGACTAAACTCTAGACAAGATTTTTGAACAAGCAGAAAGGGCAACTCAAACAAAACAAGGAAATACAAAAAAAATAGCAAGAAAATCGGTAACACCACCAGCGAAAATGATGACGACAAGAAGCAAAATGAAATCAATTTCACCACCAAGCTTCGATCTTGAAATAAGCCCAGTTTCCAGCAAACCTGCAGCGGCTCAAACTGACACAACAACAGTAGAAGAAACACCAAAAGTTGAGAAAAAGGCTGTCGTTGAAACTGAAACAAGTGAACCAAAACAAAAGATGGAAAAAAGGGCGAGAAAGGTGGTTGATGAAGAAGAAAACAAGGAACAAGAGCCACCCGCAAAGAGAATAAAGAAGCCTTCAAGATACCTGGTTTCACCATACAACAACCGGAAAACTGCCTTGAAAGCACCGCAAACACCGGATGAATCCATGGTATCCGAGGCTTTATTCTCAATGCAAGGAGATCCATAGTAAGTCTGCTTTACCTTATTAAAAAAATCATAAAAATAAAAAATGTGAAATTGGGCTATCATATATGATCTAAATCTGCTTTTTTATCTTTTTGTGTAGCGAATTTGTTTTTGAAACTGAATGGGCATGGGGAGCAGCAACAATCCGGGACAACATGCAATCACTAGCACCAAAATTAAAAGTGGATGTTAGGGTCATTGACAGCTTTGCATGTATTTTGAACTATGAAGAAAAGATCAACAAACCTGCTGCAGCAAAGATCAATCAGTTTTTTCACACGGGAATAGTCGTAAGTACCTACAAAATTAGAAATTAAATAATGAAATCTTAATTTGTTTCTTAAAGATGTGTTTGATTTATAAAAACAGACAAAACAAATAATGGAAGCAAAGAAAGATGAAGAAGAGAAGCAGTACCAAGACTTTTGTGCAAACTTGAAAACCGTGTTCAAAAAGAATCCAGATGACATGACGATGAATCATGTGGCATTGGTAACAACTTCTTTCACTAGTTATGATAAACAAAAAAGTTTTACTTGTATAAAAATGAATCTAATTTCTTTTTTCTCTCTATTTACTACAGGCATTCTTCCCAATAATCACCCATGAACACTTTTATCTGGTTGTTTTCAACTTAAGCAAAGGCACTTCAGTAATCATTGACAACTCACCAAAGCCATATGGTGCAAAATACAAGAAGGAAATTGATGTTCTGGTAAGTAATTAGAGATAAATGGGTTTGGGTAACGGTTGGGGGGGTAGCAAAACACTCATGCACATTATCATATATGATAATTCAATAAGAACTTCAAACAGAATAAGGTATCACATATGATATAACAAAAAGAAAATACATGAAATAATGTGATGTTCTGTACAGTAAAAAGCTATATTTTACTCTTATGCAGGTAAGCCTTCGGCTTGGACGTAGGCGTAGGATGCGGCTAAGCCTTTCGGCTTTGCATATGAGATAAATAATTGTCTTTAATAAAACAAATTTTCTATTTTGTGTAGAAAAAACTGTTGTCAAGATATCTGGAATCACACAAGCATGAAAAGGCAGCTGAGATAGCGTCAAAGAAGACAACGGTGATGAAGGTGAATTGGGCAACAAAAGAAACTGTCATTGACTGTGGAATTTTCGTGATGATGCATATAGAGCATTATGATGGGAAACTGCAAAGAACTGGAATTTGGAGTTTCCGAAAGAAGAAAGACAGCAGGAAATAGAAATAATAAAGATTCGAATCAAGTATGTTACCAAGATGCTCATGCATGAACTCAACATTCACAGAGAAAAGATGAATGTGGAAGGATTTGAGTTTGCAGCAAAATACACAGACAAGGCAAAGAAGCAGAATATGATAAGGGCAGCGATAGACAAGAAGAAGAAAGAACAGGCTGCAGATTATGTTGCAAGTGCAATATGATGGAAAAGAAATTGAAGATTCAGAAGTAGGACTAACAAAGGATAGGAGGAGGTGGTAGAAAAACTTTTTGGGGCAACTGATGCTGATTAGAAAACTAATTTCTGCATAATCTCTTATCAAGTGTCGTATGCCATCGAGTATGGCTTAAACAAGTTAGAACAATCTCTTTATTCGTATGCTACAATATCACTTTAAATATATTCTAAGTAGGATGATGTATGTACTATGATGCCTTTTTTAATTAAGAAATGGATGGCGAAACATCTCCGGATGTGATTTTGGATAATAAGTCTTGATTTTAGATAAATGTAACATATGATATACACTTGTTCATACATTATCATATATGATAAATTAAAAAGTAATAAACCTAGTGTAAAATCATATATGATATCAGTGAAATATCACATATGATAATACACTTAAAAAACTTGCTTCTGAATTATCATATATGATAACAGAAATGTCATTAACCAAATTTCTTGAACACAATTAGAAACAGTCTATTACATATAAAAACTCGGTAATAATCAAACAATCATCTGTAAGTCTGTTACTCAAATTCAGTAATAATCAAATATACTAAAAAATACGCAGACGATTTATATTGAAATTCATGGTTGATCCAAGACTTCTTCTCTTCAAATCTATGGTCCCAACTCCTCTTCTATTGAAACTTCTGCTTGATCCAAGATCTCTTCTCTTGTAACTTTTGCTTGATCCAACTCGGCCTCTTCTGCAAACTTTTTTGGGCACGTCCTCTTGTTGTGACCATCTGTCTCTCCACATAGTGAACATGCATTCCTGTTCTTCGAATTCTTATCAAGAGCTTGCTCTTTCCCTCCTTTTATGCGCAACTTTTTACGGCCTTTGGGGTTACAAACAGATGGATTGTTAACGGTTTTTACAAATGGCCGGGACTCCAACAAGTTCCTCCAAATTATCAGCCTTGTTCTTAGAAGGAGGATTTGGACAATCAGCCTCAACATCAATCTTTAGCAACCTCAACTTCTCAACAAAATCAGACAACCTTGGCTCGTCTTTACTCAAAATATGGACACAGTGATCAACAATCGAACTCGCCTCGTTTGCATAATTCTCAACAATCTCATTCTTCTCACCATATCTGTTCCTTTTGTTCCTCAAAGCAGCAGGTATAAGATTCTTTGTCCAACGCCTCAATATGTATTGACTTGGAATCACTTCAATATTGGCGTTCTTAAACACACAAAACACATGCCTGCATAATATACCAACTCGAGCGAAAAGCTGATAGGAACACACAACTGATCCATCTTCCGGGTTACGCAACACCTTCATAGGCAAAAATAAAGAAGATAGTAAAAAATCATATATGATAAAACAAAAGTAATAAGACAGTAAAAAATCATATATGATAAAAAAAAATGAACAATATTTTTTTAAGAAGCTAACATACCTTATATAATCCATCTACTCTATAAAACAGGTTAACTGGCTCTTCTTCTTCAGCTTTATCATCATCCTTACCTTTATTCTTAACTCTATTCTTAGCTTTTTCTTTCAACTTAGCTTTCTTCTTCTCCATTAGTACATCAATAAATTTTGTCTCTCTAATAACAGACACCTGAGATCCTTCAAGCAAGCTTTTGGTTTCTATTTGGCAATACCATGTGCCTGCAAATATCTCTGCTTGAACCAGCTCGAAAAGACGACGAGTATAAACCTTCGAAGCATGCTTTTCAATCTTAAGATAGGTTCTAAACTTCGGAACAGAATCAATGGTCTTATGATCAAGCCTCTCTTGTATATGCCTCTGATTTTCCATCGCCATCTCAAAACAATTCATAAAATTCATAAGAGTAGAACCTTGATTTGTAAAATGAGAGAAAAAGGAGTTCTCACTCTCAGATCTAGACGTCGTCCTCATCAAACCACACAAGGGGGAATCAATAAAATAAGCAGGAATCCAACACGAACGTATACGAAACATCTTTGTTAACCACTTATGATTCTGCAAACTAAACTGAGTAAACTCCTCCAATAACTTTGACCATCTATCCTCAAACTCCTCCGGACTGATATACATATTCCATACAATTTGATTGAACTTCTTTTTAAAGTCAGTCTCATCATAGATTTTTGAACATATCTGAAAACAAAACAAATAACATTTGATTTAACAAAGGGTTGAGTTATTTCAAAAACCATAATTTACTCACACACCAAGGGGCAAAAATGGACCGTAGATTTCATTTTGATCAACGGTTGAGATCAAAACAGTTACCACTAAAAAAAACACGGAGGGGTAAATTGGTAAAATCACAACACAAACAAAACAACCGGCACAGCGAAAGCCTGCATTCCACTTCTTTTTTCTTTCTTCCTGCTTAACGCTCCACCTAACACACACTAAAAACACACAGTACACACACAAAAAACCCGATCAAAATACAAACCCTAATTCCTCACCGGATCTACAAAATCTAATCGGAAAAAATGGCAGAAAGTGACGACGATAACACTGTTCTGAAACCCTACCTATCTCCGGCTAAAGAAAAGGATAAAAAACGGCTAAAAATCCGATTTCAGGTATAATCATACGATTTAAACAACTATTTTACTATCTCTTACTATCATATATGATTGAAATATTGATGCGTAATGTGTATAGAGATTATATTGAAGATGTTATGAATTTAAACTGATTATTGAATGTTTATGCAAGTTATTGAGATTTTGTGAAGAAATAGTAAACTAGAAATTAGGTTTTCAAAGATAATAGATAGATTCAGTTGAAGTTGAAATAAAAAACACAGAATAGAAGCATTTATTGAAGGCGACTTATGCGGCTAAGCCGCAGAAGATGCCTTCGGCTTCGCCGAAGGCATCGGTTGAGGCTAAGACACAAAAGACGCCTTCGACTAAGCCGCAGAAGACGCCTTCGGCTAAGCCGAAGGCGTCGGCTGCGGCTAAGTAGCAGAAGATGCCTTCGGCTTAACAAAAGGCATTGGTTGCGGCCAAGCCGCAGAAGATGTGTTACTTTGGAATAGATGAAGGCGTAGGATGCTGCTTAGCAAGACGCTTAGGCAAACCATACGCTGCCGATAAGCGTTTAGCTTAGATGCAGAAGATGACTAGCTTATTGTTGTAGAAACAGCATTTCATGAATTTTGTTTGCCTTGAAATCCGTATCATATATGATATAGAAAAATATTCAGTTATAGACATGTTCAGTTGATATGGAATGTATTCTATATCATATATGATACAGAAATCAAACAATTGCCTTAGCTGCAGCGATAGCCTTCGGCAACTATCACTGCAGCTAAGCCTTCGATAAAAGATATCAACTGTATTCTATATCATATATGATGATGTATGTTAATTAGTCTGACTGTACATAAATAATTAAAATATCTGTTTTAAAAATGTAGATAAAGGCAAAGGAAAGGGTATCGCTGATGTGGATAAAGTCATAAGCTCATTGCCATTCTTAAAGACATCAACGAAAGGAAAAAAAGCTGCCAAAGGTACATATTATTGCTTTTATGTATTACAAGTTGTATAAAACAATGTTGTGTACTGAATACATAATGCATTAAATCATATATGATAACATTTTAAAAATTTTTTGCAGCACATGTAGTTGATGTTGAAGACATGGAAATTGAAGAGGAAGCGGGTGATAAAAACAAAAAGAAGAGGTATAAAATCAAAGAAGAACCACCAGCATCACCTCAGAAAGTAAAGGGAAGATATAAGAAAACAATATGTTCTAGAACAAGGCGTGGAAAGAAAACAACAAAAGAAGCTTCGAAACCTGCAACAACTTCGAAGAGATACACAAGAGGGGATGCTAAGAAAACAATGGAAGAAGAAGAAATGAATCAGGAAAGTGAAGAGGAGGAGGAGGAGGAAGACAAGGTGATATTTGAAGAAAGTAAAACTGAAGAGGAACAAAAAAAACAAACAAGAAAAAGAAAAATGGAAACAGTTGAAGAAGATGAGGAGGAGGAAGATGAGGAGGAGAAAGATGAGGAGGAACAGAGGATTGTTATTTTCAAAAAAGAAAATATAAAAAAACAAAAAGCACAAAAACCAACCAAAAAGGTGACATATCCAAGTTGCTTAACTAGGTCATCACCAAAACCCATGTTTGATGCAATGGCTGGTTTAACAGAGATGAGAAAGAAAACTTTGAAAGACATCGGTTTTGAGAGATTCATAAACTTTCCAATAACCGAACTTCCAGGATCTTTGTTATACCATGTTGTTCACAAATTCCATCCACCAAGCATGGAATTAAGGTTGCAGAAAGGGTCAATCAAGATAACCAAACAAATCATACATGATATGCTAGGTGTGCCAATGGGAAAAAATAAATTGGAAGATCTAGAACCAAGAGACAAAGATGATCCATTCATAGCAGAATGGGAAGGCCAGTATTCTTATCTAAAGAAAACCACACCAGCTGCAATATCATCGGAGATAACAAGCTCGGTTGATGCTGATTTCATCTTCACGATAAACTTTCTAACTCTGTTTGCTAGCACAATGGGAACAGTTGATAATGGTGCAAAGGTGTTTGCAACAGTGTTGAAGCATGTGAAAGAACATGCTGTCATTTCAGATATTGACTGGTGCGGATACATACTTGAATGCTTATGAATAAGTAAGCAAAATTGGGAAAAGGTGGTGACTAAAGGCGACTTCTATTATGGGCCAGCAACATTCTTATGTGTAAGTTATTTTACATGATTCTATAAATTTATCAAATGTGATTCAATACCATACACTTATTATAATCTAACCGAAATTTGTTTTTTGTATGAAAAAGCTGCTATACCTAGACTCAACAAACTTCCCAAAATATCAAGTTATGCGTCATCACCCAGCAATGAGAATTTGGAACACACAGGCAATGAGGAAGAGGATCGGGATCGAAATCAAAGACAATTGCTTGGGAAAACTTGAACATCACGAACAGTTTAATCAAGATGAAGAGCAAACAGGTTTGGATTTTTACAAGGGAACGGATGTTTACAATGAACCATTGCCTCCCAAGAGACCAGAAACGAAAGAGGTAACTTTTTCCTTATTAATTTTATTGCTTATATAAATTGATTGTCCTATAAATTGCGGCATAGCCGAAGCCGAAGATTATGCCTACGGCTAAGCCTTTGGCTAAAGCCAAAGGCTATGCCTGCGGCTAAGCCTTTAGCAAGCTAAAATTAAGCTATGCCAGCAATGATTACACATGATTCTGAATAAGATTTAAATCTCTTTGAAAAATCATATATGATAATTTTGAAAATCATATATGATAATTCAAATGTTTTTGTAAAATTGAAAATATCATATATGATTTTGAATATAGATTAAAAAAAATAATCCAACTTGCTTAATTTACAGGAGTTTGTTGAAAAATTTGAAGAGAAGTTTGAAATAATTTCAAAAGAAAAAACAAAGTTGGTTGACACGTTGAAAGAGGGAATGCAGAAGTTTAAGAGAGACAAAACATTCTTGACTTTGTGTAAGAAGTACAAGAAAATTTTCAATGTTTTGAATTTTGATATACGTGAAGGGGAAGGAAAAAAGAATGAACGAAATGACAGTGATGATGGGGAAACTGATGATGATGGAAGCGATAATGATAGAGGAGGAGATTATGGAAGCGATGATGGGAAAAATAAAGATGGGAGTGGAGATAAAAAAGATAAAGATGGGAAAGATGGTGAAGAAAGAAGTGGGAGTGACAGTGAAGAAGAAGAGAGTGGGAGTGAGAGTGAGAGTGAGAACAAAAAAGGTGACAAGAAAAGTCAAGTTGAAAAAGAAAAAGACAGTGAAAAAGCAAGTGGAAGTGAGAGCAACAAAGTAGAACAAATGGAAACGAATGTCCAAGAAGATGAGAGTGAAACTGAAGATGAGCCGGAAAAAGAATTGGAGACAGAAAAAGAAACTCCATTTGAGAATGAAAAGGAGAAAGAAATTGAATTGGAGAAGGAAAAGGAAAAAGAACTGGAAAAGAAGGAAAAAGAAACTCTGGCAGAGAATGAAAAAGAGAAAGAAATTGAATTGGAGAAGCAAAAAGAAGAACCAGTTGTCCAGTTAATAGGAAGTACAAGTTTTTCTTATGAGCAATTTGATGACCAAACTCTAGACGATATTTTTGAACAAGCAGAAAGGGCAACTCAAACAAAACAGGGAAATACAAAAAAAAATAGCAAGAAAATCGGTAACAGCATCAGCGAAAATGATGACGACAAGAAGCAAAATGAAAACAATTTCACCACCAAACTTCGATCTTGAAATAAGCCCAGTTTCCAGCAAACCTGCAGCGGCTCAAACTGACACAACAACAGTAGAAGAAACACCAAAGGTTGAGAAAAAGGCTGCCGTTGAAACTGAAACAAGTGAACCAAAACAAAAGATGGAAAAAAGGGCGAGAAAGGTGGTTGATGAAGAAGAAAACAAGGAACAAGAGCCACCCGCAAAGAGAATAAAGAAGTCTTCAAGATACCTGGTTTCACCATACAACAACCGGAAAACTGCCTTGAAAGCACCGCAAACACCGGATGAATCCATGGTATCCGAGGCTTTATTCTCAATGCAAGGAGATCCATAGTAAGTGTGCTTTACCTTATTAAAAAAATCATAAAAATAAAAAATGTGAAATTGGGCTATCATATATGATCTAAATCTGCTTTTTATCTTTTTGTGTAGCGAATTTGTTTTTGAAACTGAATGGGCATGGGAAGCAGCAACAATCCGGGACAACATGCAATCACTAGCACCAAAATTAAAAGTGGATGTTAGGGTCATTGACACCTTTGCATGTATTTTGAACTATGAAGAAAAGATGAATAAACCTGCTGCAGCAAAGATCAATCAGTTTTTTCACACGGGAATACTCGTAAGTACCTACAAAATTAGAACTTAAATAAAGAAATCTTAATTTGTTTCTTAAAGATGTGTTTGATTTATAAAAACAGACAAAACAAATAGTGGACGCAAAGAAAGATGAAGAAGAGAAGCAGTACCAAGACTTTTGTGTAAACTTGAAAACCGTGTTAAAAAAGAATCCAGATGACATGACGATGAATCATGTGGCATTGGTAACAACTTCTTTCACTAGTTATGATAAACAAAAAAGTTTTACTTGTATAAAAATGAATCTAATTTCTTTTTTCTCTCTATTTACTACAGGCATTCTTCCCAATAATCACCCATGAACACTTTTATCTGGTTGTTTTCAACTTAAGCAAAGGCACTTCAGTAATCATTGACAACTCACCAAAGCCATATGATGCAAAATACAAGAAGGAAATTGATGTTCTGGTAAGTAATTAGAGATAAATGAGTTTGGGTAACGGTTTAGGGGGGGGGTTAGCAAAACACTCATGCACATTATCATATATGATAAATCAATAAGAACTTCAAACAGAATAAGGTATCACATATGATATAACAAAAAGAAAATACATGAAATAATGTGATGTTCTGTACAGTAAAAAGCTATATTTTAGACTCTTATGCAGGTAAGCCTTCGGCTTGGACGTAGGCGTAGGATGCGGCTAAGCCTTTCGGCTTTGCATATGAGATAAATAATTGTCTTTAATAAAACAAATTTTCTATTTTGTGTAGAAAAAACTGTTGTCAAGATTAGGGCTCGGAATTTTCGGTTTTGATTTTTTTTGTCAGGAACCGAACCCGAACCGAATTGTGTATTTCGGGTTCGGTTCCATGTTTTTTTTTATGGGAACCGAACACAACCCGAACCGAAATTTTCGGTTCGGTTCCGGCAATATTTCGGTTTTGTTTTTTTATGTTTATATGATTTTTTTCACCGGTTTAAATAAAAAAACACAATTATACGAATATCTATAATGAAAATATACTATCTTAAGTACTAAAGTTCCTTTTAAAAGCAAGCGTCCAATTTAAAGTTCTAAACAACAAGCTAACAATTCAACAGTCCAGTCGAACAAGATACAATAATAAAGTTGATTCAATCACACAAAAGGTATCAACTAGACTCAAAAGATAAAAAATAGTTGAACATAATCTTAAATCTTGAATCTTCTTCCTTTCTCAACAGCTCAAGGTTTGAAAGTTTCAATCTTCAATCTGCCCAAGAAAAAAATGGTTGACAAAGAATGATAAAGTCGGTATTTGACAGACAAGTATGATATATTTAGCATGAATTCTATCTTGAGTTACACACATAGATTCAGCAAGCAATATATACCTTATTCTTTTATATATATAGCAAGCAATATTTAGCAATATATATATATATATATCAACTTAAGCAATATATATAGTAAATAGTAACAGTAATCAACTAATGAAGTTAATACCTTATTCTTTTATATTAAGGGGTTTGAAACTTTTGTTTTGCCTGCTTTCCTTTCTTCTCCTTTTGGCTTCGACGATTGTTTGATTGTACCCAACGGTTGGAATGGATGGAGTTGAAGCATTTACGACACTAGCACTAGTATTGACACGCCTTGCTCTTTCTAAGGCAGTACCTGGACTCCTCATCATCTTCCATTCTCTTAAAAGCTTTTTTCAATTCTAAGGCAGTTGACAACATCATGTATGTAGAATTCCACCTTGTTGGCACATCTAACACACATATTCTCTTACTGGTAAGCTTCTCTTCCGTTATACACACTTTAAACATATCAAGCCTTTGTGGTGAGCTCCTCACAAACTTGACAGCATTTCTAATCCTAGACACTGCTTTATCAAGCACCTTTAACCCCGACTTCTCAATAAGATTGAGGATGTGTGCCAAACACCTCACATGTATATGTTCTCCTTTGAAGAGGTGGATTGGGCCATCCATTCATTTTTTCAACAAGATAATCCATCGCAAGTTTGTTGGGTGATGCGTTATACATGGATACAGTCAACACTCTATCAATATTCCACTTTCCTAAGCATTTCTCCAACATTTTCCCAATTGTGTTACCACTATGGCACCAACTTAAAGTTCATCACCTTTTTATGCAAAACCCAGACTTCATCTATGAAATGAGATGTTATTACCATGTAATTAATATTCTGGCAACTTGTCCAAGTGTCTGTACTAATGCACACAGACCTTCCCTCATTTCCTTCTTCAGTTCCTCTTTCTTAGTATCATACAACTTCCAGTAATTAGAAACTAGTGTCCCCCTACTAGGTACATTCCAATTTGGCACTGCTACACTACAAAAATGATTAAAACCAGGCCTTTCAATAAAACTAAACGGTAATTCATCCATGACCATCATCTTACAGGCAGCATCAAGGCAAGCTTGCTCTGACCATTGTACTGTCATCAATGCATTCTTATTCAAAACATCACTACTCAAAAGTTTTTGGTTATCCGGCTTAATTAATCTGCCCGGATTGTCTTTACAATGGTATCTGAAATGCTTTAACATGGCAGATGTAACACCCCGAGATATTCGGAATAATTACAGCGCCGTAAACCCTTTAGGTAAGGATTTACAAGGCTAATTTTAAAAAGAGTGTAAATATAAACCAATCGTACAACTGAAGTTCAAAGACATATTTGATTCAACCGATCAAATGAGTTAACTTATACAACGATATCGAAAAGACATTATTAAAACAGACGTACTCGAGTACTAAACGAACCAAGAAGACAACTCTCAATAACAATAACATCAATCACATCACTGAGCCATTTCATCGTCTCCGGTCTTGTGGTTGTCTCCCGCTCCTCGGCTACCGAACATCAAAACAATGTCCACCCCCGAAGGGGTTAGCAAAACAATGCTAGTACAAGTATCATAATACAATAAATCATCAATGCATCACAAAACATGCAAACGGACTTCCGCTACCGGAATCCAACGATGCGAATCCTCACGATTCCATCAATACAATGAGGTAATCCAGCGATCCAGCGCCCTTGGTATAGATCCCCATGATGATCCCGTCGGACCAACGCATGGTGGAAAACCCGTCCAGCGATCCAGCGCCCTCAGCATAGATCCCCATGATGATCTCGTCGGACCAACGCATGGTGGACATTCGATCCAGTGCCCTCAGCATAGATCCTCATGATCCCCTCGGATCATTTATACCATAAATCAATCAACTATGCATACACATATGCATTTCAATATGTTCATCAATACGAACAAATAACAACGAATATCATGAGAATTTTCAGAAATACATCTCATATTCAACAATATGAACAAAACCACAAACATGATCAAGTTCCAATATAAGTCGAACTCGACAAATGATACTTGCCTCGAAAATGGCAAGAATGGAATACTTCAATGATCTCAACACACTCGAAGGCCGCCTCCTTCGATCAACGTAACAAGCTCGAACCTTAACAAAAGGAATGATATACAAATCATCTCAAGTCGAACGATGGCTTAACAATTCGGTCTACGGCCGAAAAGCTCAAAATAAACAATCTGCTGATCGCTTAGCGCGCTCGTACTCTACGTAACGTGCGCTAAGCCGGACTATTAGCATACGCTATCGTATAAGACTAGCGTCGCTAGCCACGGATCGCGATCGACTCGGCTGGTCTCATAACGTACGTTACGTACGTATCGTGCGTTAACTGAACCCCGATATCGCACGTTAACTCACATATGTTAGCGTGCGCTAACCTTGCATGGCAGAATACTGCAAACCGAAAACTGGGTTGAATGGTGAAGAACTCATGAATTCTACCGTGATAATACAAGTCATCCTCGATCATAACATGCTAATAAGGTTTGTGGAAGTTCTATGATTATGAGATACAAATATACGGATAACCATCTCAACATCATAATTCCTCTTAGATCTTCAAGAAATATTCTAAGTTCCGTTCGTCCTACGTTCCAAAACACATGATTCCAACGTGTAAAACGTAGCAACTGGGTAATATCCGATTACTGATCATAAATCGATTTGAACATGCTTAGGAGTCCTTATAATAAGATGGTTCAAAGGTTCATACGATATATAGTGCCGATACGTCAAAAGTATCCTTCTAACATGTGATGACCGATTATAAACGAAATAACTTGCTATCAAAACATGATCAAACGTCCTTGAGAACATTACTAACATCGGTGAAGAATCACCTACCTCAAAGTAGTGAAGAACACGAAGGAAATCGAAGCAATCCAACACCGAAGGCTTGAACACCAATCTCCAATGATGAACGATCTTCAATCACGAGCTAGGATGATGATATGGAGTGTTTAGGATGAAGGAAGTTATGTTCTAAGTGTAAGAATTCGGGTAATGGGAGAAGAAAGAACTGAAATCACGAATAGGATGCCGTCCTATTTATAATAAATGGCTATTAGCGCGCGCTAGACCCTGCTCGTAGCGTGCGCTAACGGCTCACTGATTTAACTGTATTCAGCACTTAGTGTGCGCTACGCATATACCTGTAGCGTGCGCTAAGGCGTTGACTTGGCTTTTCCCGAAAGCCGTCCAGGTTCATCCCGACACGATCCGACAGGGGTCCCCCGGCCAGATCTCACCTACCGCACGTCTCAATCAATTTGACCACGCATAGCGTGCACTAATGACCCTCAGTAGCGTGCGCTATTAATCCACGTTAGCGCACGCTAAACATAGCCTATAGCGTGCGCTACATGCGCAGAATTATAATCTTTAAATCACAAACACGAAATTATACGCTCGACAATATCGGATTATGAAATACGGAGAATAGTACTCAGACAAAAGTACAATTATTACAATATCACAAGTTCCAATAACATAACAGAAATCTCGGGTATTACATCCTTCCTCCCTAAAAAGAAGTTTCGTCCCGAAACTTAAGATGAAAACAACTCCGGATATCTAGTCTTCATACTGTCCTCCGTTTCCCAAGTGGCCTCTTCGACTCCATGTCGTGACCATTGTACTTTAACCAAGTGTATTGGTTTATTCCTCAATTGTTTAATCCGACTCTCAAGTATCTTGATTGGTCTCTCTTCGAAGGTGCCATCATTAGCTATCTCGATCTCGTCGAAATCTATGATGTGACTGGGGTCCGGTACATACTTCCGCAGTTGGGATACGTGAAACACATTATGAACGTGACTCAGCGATGGCGGTAAGGCCAACCTGTATGCTAAATCCCCAACTCTTTCTAGGATCTCAAATGGTCCGATATATCTCGGACTAAGCTTGCCTCTTCTCCCAAAACGGAAAATCCCTCGTGTAGGAGACACCTTCAATAGTACATGGTCCCCAGCGTCGAACTCTAGAGGGCGACGACGTACATCTGCATAAGACTTCTGTCGACTCTGGGCAGTCAACAGTCTCTCTCGAATCAAAGCTATCTTCTCTTGAGTCTGAATAATCAATTCCGGTTCCGTCCCGATCAAATCAGAAGAATCATCCCAACAGAGGGGTGATCGGCATCTTCTCCCGTACAAAGCTTCAAATGGTGCCATCTTAATTGAAGCATGCCAACTATTATTGTAGGTGAATTCAACTAATGGCAAATGAACTTCCCAATCAGTTGACCAATCCAAAGCACAGGCTCTAAGCATGTCTTCTACAGTTTGAATAGTCCTTTCGGACTGGCCGTCCGTTTGGGGATGATAAGTTGTGCTAAAGTTGAGCTCAGTCCCCAAAGCTCTGTGAACTGCTTTCCAGAAGTGCGACACGAAGCGACCATCTCGATCCGAAATAATGGTCTTCGGCGTCCCATGCAATCTGACTATCTCCGCAATAAATACTCGTGTCAATCTCTCGGGACCCCATGTATCTTTAATCCCTAGGAAATGAGCCGACTTGGTTAGTCGATCAACTACAACCCAAATCATGTTCATTCTCGTTCTAGTCCTTGGCATACTGGTGATGAAATCCATCGAGATGTCCTCCCACTTCCATTCAGGGATCGGAAGTGGTTTTAACATTCCGGCAGGTCGCTGATGTTCGATCTTAACCTGCTGACAAGTCAAACACCTCGAAACATACTCTGCTACGTCCTTCTTCATATTCCCCCACCAGAAGTTTTGCTTTAAATCCTTATACATCTTACTGCTGCCTGAATGAATAGAATAGGGCGCGCTATGAGCTTCCTTCAAAATTGTCCGTCTCAAATCATCATCCTCGGGAACGCAAAGTCGACTCTGAAATCTCAGAACTCCATCATCTTGTATCACGAATCCTGGGGCTTTTCCTTTCTTTACTTCATCACATAATCGAAGGATTAAAGAGTCGTCCAACTGCTTAGATTTGATCTCCTCGACTAGTGATGAAGTCAGTTCCATCACATACAGTTGCCCTTGGATTCCTGGTGCCCATACTTCAATCCCCTCGCGGATCAGTTCTCGTTGGATGCTGGTTTGGGACGTAAGAGCTTCCAACACTCGAAGAGAAACAGGTTTTCGGCTCAATGCGTCAGCTACTACGATTGCTTTCCCCGGATGATAGAGAATCTCCAAGTCGTAATCCTTGATCAATTCCAGCCACCTTCTCTGCCTCATGTTTAATTCTTTCTGACTGAAAATGTACTTGAGGCTCTTATGGTCTGTAAAGATCTGACAATGAGTGTCGTACAAATAATGTCGCCAAATTTTCAAGGCAAAGACCACAGCTGCTAGCTCCAGATCATGAGTCGGGTAATTAACCTCATACGGTTTCAATTGCCGAGAAGCATAGGCAATCACCTTATCTTTTTGCATCAACACACATCCCAGACCCTGATTTGAAGCGTCGCTGTAAACCATGAATCCATCAGTTCCATCTGGTAACGCTAATATAGGTGCTGTCGTCAGTCTCTTCTTAAGCTCATCAAAACCAGCCTGGCATTTCTCATCCCACTTAAACTTTTGAGTTTTCTGTAACAGCTGAGTGAGCGGACGAGCAATTTTGGAAAATCCCTCTACAAAGCGGCGATAATATCCAGCAAGTCCTAAGAAGCTTCGGACTTCTTTCACGTTTTTAGGAGCTTCCCACTCCAAGATTGCTTCGACTTTCTTCGGGTCCACCTGAACTCCGTCGGCTGATATCACATGCCCAAGGAAGGTTACTTCCTTAAGCCAGAACTCGCATTTTGAAAGTTTTGCATACAGCTGTTCCTTCCTCAAGGTGCTCAAAACCACACGTAAATGTTCAGCATGTTCCTCTGCGTCCCTCGAATATATCAAGATGTCGTCAATGAAGACGACCACAAATTTATCCAAGTATTCCAAGAATACCCGATTCATCAATTGCATGAATACCGCAGGAGCATTGGTAAGTCCAAATGGCATTACTACAAATTCATAATGCCCATACCGGGATCTGAAAGCAGATTTCGGTATATCCGATTCCTTAATTCTCAACTGGTGGTATCCTGATCGCAAGTCAATCTTCGAGAATACCCTTGCCCCTTGCAGTTGATCAAACAAGTCGTCGATCCGAGGTATAGGATACTTATTCTTGATTGTCATCTGGTTGAGCTCCCTATAATCAATACACAGTCGGAGGGATCCGTCTTTCTTCCGGACAAAGAGAACGGGCGCTCCCCAAGGAGAAACGCTCGGTTGAATATAACCCTTCTACAACAATTCCTCCAGTTGTTTCTTGAGTTCATACATCTCGGTTGGCGCCATGCGGTATGGTGCTCTGGAAATAGGAGCTGCTCCAGGCTCTAAATCGATAGTGAATTCCACTTCTCTCTGCGGAGGTAATCCAGGTGGTTCGTCAGGAAATACATCTGAGAACTCATTCACAACTGAAATAGACGAGAGCTCTACTCCTTCCTCTTTCCTCATGGCATAGCACCAAAGTCCCTGACATCCCTGCTTCAGTAATTTCACGGCTTTCATTGCTTTGATCAATTTTCCCGAGCTTCCCGGTCTCCATCCTCGGAATAAGTGTTCGGATCCGTCATCGGCAATGATAGAAATGACTCTCTCTCGGTAATCGTAATGTACTCCATAACGGTTGAGCCAATCATCTCCGAGAATTAAATCGTCACCGTAGATGTCCACAACAATAAGATTCGATGGCCAATCTCTCCCTCCTATAGTTACTGGAAAATCTCTAGCCTCTAGGGTTCCTACGATTTTCTCTCCACTCGGCAAACCCACAACATATGGTTCACAATCAAATAAGCACGAGATTTTCAAACGATTTACACAGTTCAATGATACAAAAGAATGTGTAGCTCTAATCGAATAAAACACTAATCAAGTTGCAAAAGGATCTTAATTGTACCGATGCAACGCAGATTCGATCATCGATTTCCTCATTTAAATGCAGGCGCGGAGGAACGGACCCGGATGGATGTCTCTCTCTTCCCAACGTTCTGCTGCTGAAATCCACTCTGCTGCGTCTGGTTCACACTCGTCTCCTTGAATCGAGCTGGAGTGCGAGTACCAAAAGATCGGGTCGCATTCACACAAAATGTTGCGCGATGTCCTTCCTGTCCACACTTGAAACAGGTTACAGCAGGCGCGAAACAATCACGTCGAACATGTCCCGCTTTGCCACAGTTATAACACTTCTTCCCTGCGTCTGAAACAGTTGGTGCTGCCCGGAACTTCTTTCCACCTCGAGAAGGATGCGGAGGTCTCCTGGATGAATGAAAAGAGGACTGACCCCTGCGAGGCCCGCTACTCTTATCCTCCGTGAAGTTACCAGACACCTTCTGTTTCTTCGCTTCCGTCGATTTCTCTACTGCTGCCTCCTTCATATCATAGGCCAACGCCTTATCCTGATACTGTCGCAAAGTGGTACATTCAAATCCGGACATATACTACTGAATTTCAGGCTTCATTCGCATGTCAAAGTGAAAAATTTTCTCCGCCTCGGTCCTGACCAAGTGGCGCACATAAGTCAGCTGGTGATTAAAAGTCTTAATCACGTCCGTCACAGATGCTTCTGAATTTTGCGGTGAGAAAAACTCCCGAACTCGGGCCTCTCTAACTGGGCGAGGACAATACTGCGCTTCCATCATTAATTTTAATTCTGTCCAGTCAACATTGTGCTCCTCCGGTCGAATGGCCTCCCACCAGTCGAAAGCCTCCCCGGTCAGAAGATACTGGGCGACCGGAATCTTCCTATCGTTGGGACAGTTAATCCCCGTAAAAATCTTCTCTAATTCCTTCAGCCAGTGATCCCAAGAAAGCGTCTCAGTCGAACCATCAAATTTCGGAGGATGCAATTTGATTACTTCGGTAAGCCATTTATCTCCCCGATTTTCCATGTTATGCTGTTGTCCCATCGCCGTCTGCATGCGATCCACAACTTGAGCAAACTGGTTTATCTGGGCAACCACCTGCTGAAGCACTCCTGGCACGTTAGGATCTGCATCATTATTTGCCGATCCCTGATGTCCCCCGGAATGGGAATCCGTTCGACTAGCGGTTATCTCTGGGGTAGATACCGACTCTTCTTGTCTCGCATTTCCACGTCCGCGTCCACGACCGCGTCCGCGTCCACGACCTCCTCTCAACATACTGTAAACATAAATACTCAATATCCAGGGCAAACTTTCTAAAAGTACATCCGTCAATGTTTACAAGACATGAATTAAATAAAATGGTAGTATTAGAGATTAGGAAACTTACAACCACGGTCCACACGACGATGCTGGCTCAGCAGTGATGTTACAAACGACCAATAATCAAATAACGTAAACAGACCCAACTAACCCGACTGCCAAGATATCCATGAATCTTAGCTCCGATACCATATTCTGTAACACCCCGAGATATTCGGAATAATTACAGCGCCGTAAACCCTTTAGGTAAGGATTTACAAGGCTAATTTTAAAAGGAGTGTAAATATAAACCAATCGTACAACTGAAGTTCAAAGACATATTTGATTCAACCGATCAAATGAGTTAACTTATACAACCATATCGAAAAGACATTATTAAAACAGACGTACTCGAGTACTAAACGAACCAAGAAGACAACTCTCAATAACAATAACATCAATCACATCACTGAGCCATTTCATCGTCCTGTCGGTACTGTGGTTGCCTCCCCGCTCCTCGGCTACCTGAACATCAAAACAATGTCCACCCCCGAAGGGGTTAGCAAAACAATGCTAGTACAAGTATCATAATACAATAAATCATCAATGCATCACAAAACATGCAAACGGACTTCCGCTAACGGAATCCAACGATGCGAATCCTCACGATTCCATCAATACAATACAGGTAATCCAAATGTCCAGGCCCTTGGTATAGATCCCCATGATGATCCCGTCGGACCAACGCATGGTGGAAAACCCGTCCAGCGATCCAGCGCCCTCAGCATAGATCCCCATGATGATCCCGTCGGACCAACGCATGGTGGACATTCGATCCAGCGCCCTCAGCATAGATCCTCATGATCCCCTCGGATCATTTATACCATAAATCAATCAACTATGCATACACATATGCATTTCAATATGTTCATCAATACGAACAAATAACAACGAATATCATGAGAATTTTCAGAAATACATCTCATATTCAACAATATGAACAAAACCACAAACATGATCAAGTTCCAATATAAGTCGAACTCGACAAATGATACTTGCCTCGAAAATGGCAAGAATGGAATACTTCAATGATCTCAACACACTCGAAGGCCGCCTCCTTCGATTAACGTAACAAGCTCGAACCTTAACAAAAGGAATGATATACAAATCATCTCAAGTCGAACGATGGCCTAACAATTAGGTCTACGGCCGAAAAGCTCAAAAAAACAATCTGCCTGGACTGCTTAGCGCGCGCTACGTACTCTACGTAACGTGCGCTAAGCCGGACTGTTAGCGTACGCTATCGTATAAGACTAGCGTGCGCTAGCCACGGTCTGGCAGTCTGACTCGGCTGGTCTCATAACGTACGTTACGTACGTATCGTGCGTTAACTGAACCCCGATAGCGCACGTTAACTCACATATGTTAGCGTGCGCTAACCTTGCATGGCAGAATACTGCAAACCGAAAACTGGGTTGAATGGTGAAGAACTCATGAATTCTACCGTGATAATACAAGTCATCCTCGATCATAACATGCTAATAAGGTTTGTGGAATTCTATGATTATGAGATACAAATATACGGATAACCATCTCAACATCATAATTCCTCTTAGATCTTCAAGAAATATTCTAAGTTCCGTTCGTCCTACGTTCCAAAACACATGATTCCAACGTGTAAAACGTAGCAACTGGGTAATATCCGATTACTGATTATAAATCGATTTGAACATGCTTAGGAGTCCTTATAATAAGATGGTTCAAAGGTTCATACGATATATAGTGCCGATACGTCAAAAGTATCCTTCTAACATGTGATGACCGATTATAAACGAAATAACTTGCTATCAAAACATGATCAAACGTCCTTGAGAACATTACTAACATCGGTGAAGAATCACCTACCTCAAAGTAGTGAAGAACACGAAGGAAATCGAAGCAATCCAACACCGAAGGCTTGAACACCAATCTCCAATGATGAACGATCTTCAATCACGAGCTAGGATGATGATATGGAGTGTTTAGGATGAAGGAAGTTATGTTCTAAGTGTAAGAATTCGGGTAATGGGAGAAGAAAGAACTGAAATCACGAATAGGATGTTGTCCTATTTATAATAAATGGCTATTAGCGCGCGCTAGACCCTGCTCGTAGCGTGCGCTAACGGCTCACTGATTTAACTGTATTCAGCACTTAGCGTGCGCTAAGGCGTTGACTTGGATTTTCCCGAAAGCCGTCCAGGTTCATCCCGACACGATCCGACAGGGGTCCCCCGGCCAGATCTCACCTACCGCACGTCTCAATCAATTTGACCACCCATAGCCTGCGCTAATGACCCTCAGTAGCGTGCGCTATTAATCCACGTTAGCGCACGCTAAACATAGCCTATAGCGTGCGCTACATGCGCAGAATTACAATCTTTAAATCACAAACACGAAATTATATGCTCGACAATATCGGATTATGAAATACGGAGAATAGTACTCAGACAAAAGTACAATCATTACAATATCACAAGTTCCAATAACATAACAGAAATCTCGGGTATTACAGCAGACGTACTAGATGCACCACACTTAATATTAATAGGATAATGTTTGCACTGACCTCTTTGCTCACTGCCAACAAGCACTTTTTCTCCTGTCTCTTTGTTTACCTCATATAGTGGCTGAGAATACTTGTTGAAGTACTTCCATACAATTGACCTCTCATCCATCTTCTTCCTCTCTTTTCCACCAGGTCTGCCCCTCTTCCGTGGCTCCGTAGGTTCAACTTTTATTTTTCGCTTCCCCTTCACATATTGAGCAGTTGCAGCAGTAGTTTCCGGATTAACTTCATCCCCCAATTGCTGAACTACAACAGCTCCTGATTGGTGGAGTCAGTGTGACTTGAATTGGACTTCAATGAGTCAGAACCAGATTCAGGGGAACTCATATTTCACCTAAAATCACAATTTAGAGAAGTCGACACTTAGCACAATTTATATTTGATTATCATCACATAAAGGCAATTGCTAGTCCACAAAATACCCAATACTTCAACAGTTAAATATAGGTATCAAATCAAACCAACATTCAAATTAATTCCATATAGGTATACAGTATTACCAATAATATTTGGTTCCATAATTCCATACGAAAATCAAGTCTGCTACTACCACTTGTTGTTCACTTTCGAATTCAACCAAATTTCAACAGGTAGAATAAACTCAACAAAGCAAAGAAATTATTTTACTCAAATAATCAAATTACAGAACTATAGAACTAACAAAGTACAAAGAGTGAGGGACTGAGAGTTATAATTTTATACCTTGAAGTCTTGAAGATGAAACAGGAGCGTCGGTGACGGGTTGAGTGACTAGCGACCGGCGAAGCTTGCTGACGGCTCCGCGATGGTGACAGAACAACAAAGGAGCGTCTTCGGTTTTCGTCTCTAGGAGTGAAGTCCGAAATACCATGTATTATAGGGAAGATTAATGGAATCAGCGGGTTTTAGAAGAGAATCCAAGGCGTTGAGTTTTCGCTGCGCTGTGAAGGGTTTGTTTCTTCTCCCCCGATCTGTGCGGTAGTTTTAGCTTTAGGGTTTTCCTCCTTTATTAACTGTAAATTAAGCAATTAATAATAAAAAAATTATCTTAAAAAATTAAGTATTGGTAAATTCGGGTTTTCTATTATTTTTTTATTATACCCGAACCCGAACCGAATTTGTAATTTCGGGTTTGGTTCCAAAAAAACAGTTATTTTTATACATCAGGAACCGAACCGAACCGAAAATTTCGGTCCGGTTCTGACCGGTTCCACGGGTTTTGGGTTGAAAATTCCCAGCCCTAGTCAAGATATCTGGAATCACACAAGCATGAAAAGGCAGCTGAGATAGCGTCAAAGAAAACAACGGTGATGAAGGTGAATTGGGCAACAAAAGAAAATGTCATTGACTGTGGAATTTTCGTGATCATGCATATAGAGCATTATGATGGGGAAACTGCAAAGCACTGGAATTTGGAGTTTCCGAAAGAAGAAAGACAGCAGGAAATAGAAATAATAAAGATTCGAATCAAGTATGTTACCAAGATGCTCATGCATGAACTCAACATTCACAGAGAAAAGATGAATGTGGAAGGATTTGAGTTTGCAGCAAAATACACAGACAAGGCAAAGAAGCAGAATATGATAAGGGCAGCGATAGACAAGAAGAAGAAAGAACAGGCTGCAGATCATGTTGCAAGTGCAATATGATGGAAAAGGAATTGAAGATTCAGAAGTAGGACTAAAAAAGGATAGGAGGAGGTGGTAGAAAAACTTTTTGGGGCAACTGATGCTGATTAGAAAACTAATTTCTGCATAATCTCTTATCAAGTGTCGTATGCCATCGAGTATGGCTTAAACAAGTTAGAACAATCTCTTTATTCGTATGCTACAATATCACTTTAAATATATTCTAAGTAGGATGATGTAGGTACTATGATGCATTTTTTAATTAAGAAATGAATGGCGAAACATCTCCGGATGTGATTTTGGATAATAAGTCTTGATTTTAGATAAATGTAACATATGATATACACTTGTTCATACATTATCATATATGATAAATTAAAAAATAATAAACCTAGTGTAAAATCATATATGATATCAGTGAAATATCACATATGATAATACACTTAAAAAACTTGCTTTTGAATTATCATATATGATAACAGAAATGTCATTAACCAAATTTCTTGAACACAATTAGAAACAGTCTATTACATATAAAAACTCGGTAATAATCAAACAATCATCTGTAAGTCTGTTACTCAAATTCAGTAATAATCAAATATACTAAAAAAATACGCAGACGATTTATGTTGAAATTCATGGTTGATCCAAGACTTCTTCTCTTCAAATCTCTGGTCCCAACTCCTCTTCTATTGAAACTTCTGCTTGATCCAAGATCTCTTCTCTTGTAACTTTTGCTTGATCCAACTCGGCCTCATCTGCAAACTTTTTTGGGCACGTCCTCTTGTTGTGACCATCTGTCTCTCCACATAGTGAACATGCATTCCTGTTCTTCGAATTCTTATCAAGAGCTTGCTCTTTCCCTCTTTTTATGCGCAACTTTTTACGACCTTTGGGGTTACAAACAGATGGATTGTTAACGGTTTTTACAGCCGGTTTCGGGACTCCAACAAGTTCCTCCAAATTATCAGCCTTGTTCTTAAAAGGAGGATTTGGACAATCAGCCTCAACATCAATCTTTAGCAACCTCAACTTCTCAACAAAATCAGACAACCTTGGCTCGTCTTTACTTAAAATATGGACACAGTGATCAACAATCGAACTCGCCTCGTTTGCATAAAACCGGGTCCGGACCATTTGTGCTCAGCCCTAGTTGTAACAACTTATATTTGATTATGTAAATTTTATAAGTTTCGATTTGGATAATTTATTAATATAATTAATATGTATTTTACAATCATATTTCTCATCGCCAATTAATTTGACCAATTATCGAGTTGGCTAAATAAATAGTATTACTTTTATTGAAATATAATTTGGCCAATTATTAAGTTGGCCAAATAAATATTTTTTATTAAAAAATAATTTGGCTAATTTATTGATGTTTAACTTAATCTGTTTATCAACATATAACAATTTGAGCAAATTTGAATTTTGTTGAATTGAGACGTAATAATCAATTATTATAACAACTTAAATTTAATTATTTAGATTTTATATATTTTAGTAGATTTGGGAAATTAGTGCATATAGCTACACAGGTTTGCGAGAGAACATGTGCTAAAATTATTTTTTAATTGAGTTTGAGACGGGTATATGTATATATCTAAATGGGTTTCAGATGACTGAACCCTAGCTGTATTGTTTCCGGTATCACTATATGGGTTTGGGATGAAAATGCGTAGTAAATTCACCTTCAAGTCAGATATCAGACGAGCATGGTTATATAAATTATAAACGGATTCGAGTGGCTGAATCATTGCCTCATCTTTTTGATTTTTCGTTGTGTTCTGCCGCGGTGAAGAACTCCGAATGGTTGAGGCTAACTAATAAATTGGCGAGTTTTTTGCATTAATAAATTTGATTAAAAAATATAATTTATATATATATATATAAAGGTTACGCATCCGGAGCACCACATTAACTCTCTCACATGTGGCATTTTTTATATTCTAGATTCTTATTTATTTAAAATTTTTATCTCATCTTGATTTTAAATGACATTCCACTCAATGAATAACTAAATAAATATTTAACATAAATATGTATTTTAGCTATAATTATTTTACACCACCACGTTAATTATGTCATCTATTGAGTTGGCCAAATGAATTATATTATTCTTATTAGAAAATTAAATTTGGCAATTTTTATTTATTTTTTAATAAACTCGATTCTCTTCACTTACAAATAAATATATAAAGTATCTAATAGCAATATCGATTCGAAGTACCACTTTAACCCTCTCTTCTACATAAAGTTTTTTATTTTTTATTATTATTTATCTAAAATCTTGAATCCCACATCAAAGTACAAGTATACAAACTGTAGAATTTTGAAGATTGTATAATTCCAAAATTATTCTAGGAATTTAACTTTTAATCTTTTGTCATTTATAATATTTATTCTTAACATTTACTTTACAATGTCTGAGTTTTCATTGAGATGGATTAACCAATTACTATAGCAACTTATGTTTACTTATTTAAATTATATAAATTTAAATACGTTGAGCAATTAGCGGATATTATATAGCGTCTGAGATATAAATGGGTAATAAAGTCATATTTTAATCGAGTTTGATAAATATAGGTATAAAAATTTTAAACAAGTTTGAATATTTGTACCATACTTTCATTGTTTCATGTGTTAATATATGAGTTTTGAACCGGAATAAGTCGTAAAATTATTTTTCAATTGGGTTTATGACGAGTAAAAATACATAAATTCTAAAGAAATTCGGGTGGCTGAATCACATACTCATTATTTCTGTTTATTTGTGTGTTTCGCTGCGTTACAATTGCAAGTGGCGAACCCTAACAAAGTATTAAATATTTTTTGGTTTTTACTTATAAATTACAATATAAAATGATTACCCGTCGAGTTTCGACGGGCTATATACTAGTTTGTTTTAAATACTACACTGTTCGATGCCCCTCATTAACCGTGTTAGTTTGATGCCCCTCATTAACCACAATTAAATAATAAAATAATTAAAATATTAAAAACATATAATTATAAATAATATGACATACACCGAGAAAATATATGAAATAGTCAAAGAGTTTAAATAATTATATGCAATTAAAAAAAATACAAAATTTAATATAAAAAGAGAGAAAAAATGATGAAATGATGAAAATATATTAAATAATAAATAATATGACAAAAATTAGAAAATATATAAAAATGTCAAAATGGCTTAAAGTGATTATATAAATTTGAAAAAAAGCAAAATTTTTAAAATGAAAAATACTCTTTTAATTTTTTTTATTCTCCCATTATGTTTTAAAAAATTTATTTATTTTTTTGAAGTTCATTTATTTTTTATTTTTATTAAATTAGATTTTTATATGCATTTTTGTAGCAAAATATTGATCAATCTCATATGTAGAGAATAGATTACGTATTCGTACCATTTCTGACGGTAAAGAATCTTGTATAATTTTCTTCAAGATTTTAGAAGATTTCATACAATTTAAGGAATTGAAAAGATGTGACACCTATAGAATATAATTGAAGGAGGTATGCAATTTCTCCTTCAAACTTTTGATCACCTAGAGTGGTCAAATCGTGCGTGTTGGTCGATATCGTGTCGACACGATAACAACACGATTTGTTAAGGCCCAACACGAACACGATTAAAAAATACGAACACGAAAATGACACGATTTCTTTCGTGTCGATACGATTACGACACGAATACGATTAAAAATTAATTTTACACGATAACGACACGAATACGATTAAAATTTTGAGAAATGAGGGTTTCCTTTTAACTTGTGGAAGGAAAAAAAATTAAATTCTAAAACTATAGGGTAAAAAATAAATTATATTAATTAAGTAATTAATGAGTAATATAAAATAAAAATATTAAATAAATATTATCGACGTACACGAACGAACACGATACGAACCTGACATAATAATACCATGCTTTTATCGTGTTACAGATAACGACAAGAAATTCAATAAGACTTGACACTAACTCATTAATATTGTCCGTGTTCGTGTCAATTATCCTGTCGTCTCGAAAATTGTACAATCGCCCCCACCCACCATTCTAATTCAATTCGGCCCTATACCCATTGGCCCAATTGTAACTTGTAAGTAATTTTTATTCAATGTGAAAGTGATGGTGGCCCCCACTTATTTTAACCACAGTGAAGTTGAAATAAAATCTCCCACCTACCTCTCATTCACTCTCACAATTTTTTTGATTAATCCATAATTCGTGTGATTAATCCTATGAGAAACAATTTCGGTTTCTCAAAAAAGTTTCTAGTTAAACCGCGAGATAATGTACTTAACTTACAATTAAATATACCTCACTTCCGCGCATAAGAAGTTATCCCCCAAGTGATTGCTCCATGTTGGATCCCGATAGATAGGCATGTCGGGTCTCCATAATCCAACCGCAGGTTCCCACCGACATCAGGCCTCCCACACTGCCGCTTGAAGCATATAATATTATAACTATTCGCCAGCTACTTTAGGGGTTAGGATCTAACACTTAGTCAAAGATTAAAGGATGAGTATTGAGGAAAGAATACATAGATAAATGTTTCTCACACTAACTATTGATTTAGATATTCAGACATCGAAAGTATAGCTAAACTTTGATAATCGAGGTGAGGTTTCGTACCAAATAATTGATTTAGGTATTAAGATATTGAAAAGCAGAGCTTGTAATTTATGCAGTGCTAGATGGCTAAGTCAGGAGCCCAAAGTAGTTTGCATCTCCTATTTTATACTTTTGTGTAAATTAGTGACAATGGCCTTTTTTTTTGGGGATGGTGGTGGTGGAAACGTTCATCGTGGACGGGATTGAGGCGGGACCCACCAACCTGTGAGATAAAGAAAATATCAAGAGTACAAGTAATTTGACCCGAATTATGACCAAAAAGGGCCATAATCCGGATCCTAAACCTAAAAACGAAGTATCTACGGCCGGCTAAAGAAATACAAGGTACACCACTAAAGGCGTGGGCTAATGTGTGGACCGATAGGCAAAAAATCATCTCCGAGTTATGACCCAAAATGGGACAAAAACCGGATCCTAGTAACTAAAATACCAGCAACCCGCTAGAAAAATACAAGGTGCACCACTAAAAACGTGGGCTAATATGCGGGCCCATAGCAGTAAATCAGATGATAAAATACTAGCTAAATCTAAAAGAAGGATAGCCAAGCTGGTCCATCCGTATAAGAGAGAGAAGAAATGGAGCAGTATCATATGTCTAAGTCTGAATACCGAGGGACGACATACCGAGCTCAGAGAGACAATCAGTCGGCCTGTTGCCCTCCCGGAAAATGTGGGTGACTCTGTACTGAATGTTTCAGAGAATGTGTCGGATACGCATAAGGGTGTGACGAACCGGCCAAGAGTCCCGATGGCTAGATGAAAGCAAGGTCACCACAACAGCAGCATCAAGCTCAATCCAAACATATCTCGATCTCTGGGAAGCCAAAATCAGTCCAACCGCAAGCGCCTGGATCTCAGCTTCGAGGCTCGAAGAGGCCTGAAAAGAGGAGTGGAAAGCAAGAAGTAGCTCTCCGTGATGATCTCTAATCAGACCTCCATCACCAGCAATCTGAGTATCTCTATCAAATGAGCCATCCGTGTTCAGCTTGATCCAAGGGGGGTCGGGTCAAAGCCAAACCACCGGAACAGGGCGATGAGTCTGAACGGGAGGTGGAGTAGCTCGCTGGAAACGGTCAGGAGATGAGCACCCCGACCAGAACTCTGAAGAAATAAGCCCCACAACAGCTAGCAATGAAACATGGCGCTCCACCTGCACAATAACATGAGAAGCAAGAAAAGTAACCGCCCTATGCTTTACACTATTCTTCTCCGTCCAGATGAACCAAAGGATCATACAAGGAATAATGAAAGCAATGTGCCTAAAGTGTGTGCCATGTGAGAAAAAATTCAGGAGCTCAAAGATATTATCAGTATGGGGTAAGGATAAATGAGTCCATGCGCCAAAATACTCCCACACGTCACGAGCCACGTCACTCTCCAAGAAAAGGTGGGCAAGGGTCTCGGAATGGTAGGTATGGGTAAGGGTAAGGGTACAACATGAGCATCTGGAGGCCAAGGAAACGCCCATCCTCTGTAAGACATCATCAGTCGGGATCCGTCACAGTAGAAGTCGCAAAATGAACGCCGATATCTTAGGTGTGAGAAAGGTAGTCCAAATAGACCCGAAAATGATATTAGCCTGATCCCTCACCCTGATGTGAGACAAAGCTAACGACAATGAGAAGGCACCCGAAGATGTAAGGGTCCAGCACATGCTATCCGAATCCTCCTCGGCATTGGGAGTCGCGAGAATCTCCTGTATGAACTGAGGGGTAAATCCTCGCTCTTCACCAACAATGGACTCTAATATATCCCTGTCCCAACTCCCATCCACCCAGAGATCATTAATCCTAAGATGGGGTCTACTAGTAATCTGACAATAAGACGAAATAGGACTATCTCCAATCCAAGTGTCATCCCAAAAACTGACCTCCCCACGGCCACTACCGAGTGTCCAACAAATGAACTCTTGAGCCTCGATACCCACGCGGAGGAGACAGCGCCAAGGGCGGCTGGCATGAGCTTTAAGAGCAGTACGCATGGGCGTAGAAGGGCCAGCGAAGTAGTATTTGCGGAGCATAAACTGCACCCAAAAAGACGTGCCCGCGCGAAGGCGCCACCAGATCTTATAACTAAAAGCTCTCGCCATATCCGAGAGACTCCGAATCCCGAGGCCTCCCTCGAAGATCGGGCGGCAGATCTGCCGCCAACTGACCCAATGTGTCTTTCTCTTAGGACCGACAGCACCCCAGAAGTATCTTGCCATAATCTGCTCGAGCTCTTGGATAACATACTGGGGTGGTGGGTGTAATACCCGGTTGTAATTCAGTCATTATCATTCAGTAATTTCATTCGGTGATTGTCACTCAGTGGATTTTCACTCATTTATAATCACTCATCAATCATATTCATTCACCGTGTTCACCGTTCGGAAAAACTTCGAGTTGTGTATCGTTATTGTTCATTATTTCAACTTTCCTCATATGAATTCGACTTTGTTAGATCACCATTAATTTTTGGTAACTCCAAAAATTCTAAATCTTTGCAATAATATATAGCATCGAGTTAGCTTTCCAATGGTTTAAACGGTGAGTCAATCGGAGTCCGGACGAGAGAGTTATGGTCGTTTTAGCTCAGCCGCTCATTTTTTCAGTTATTGGCCGATCACTGCCGACCGAACTCGGCCGTGTCGCCGTACTCGTCCGGAAATGCCGAAGACTATGCCTCAGGACCCGACCGTGTCGTCTGGCACGGCCGAGTCGAACCCTTCCGGATAAGCCAGAACCGACTGCCCAGAGGCCCGACCGTGTTCCAGGACACGGTCGAGTCAATGCCGAGCGCCGCGGACAGGTCACTATCGGTAGGCCCCTTCGCGTTGCGACCATGTCAAGCAGGACACGGTCGAGTCCCTGCCGGCCAGCTGCGCGCCGCAACCGTGTCAGGCGGACACGGTCGAGTCTGTCAGCCGAGTCAACCCCTATAAATTCGTTTTTTGAGCATTTCATCTCATTTATTCCATTTCTTTCCCACTTCTTCACCTGCAACCGAGAGAGAAAGCTTGAGGGAGAGTTTTCTTCATCAATTATCATTTGAGTGTTTGATTTTCTTCATCTCCTTTCGATCGTGAAGCCCGGATAATCAATCTAACGCGTGTTCTTCGGATTAAAGTACTTGGATCTTCAAAGGTAATATCCTTCAACACCTTGGATTTCGATTTTTGTGTTGAGATACGATGTTTTGGACGTTATAATCATGATATATGAAGGGATATGTATATGATTATGAGTTTGTATAAGGATTCATTGGATTATTGAGGGATTATTCAAGAACACTTTGAATATCGAGTTGGAATTGGGAATTTTCGACTAATTGTTGTTATAATCACGTTTTTGGATATTCATATCGGATTATTGATCGTATTGGAGGTGTTTTGTTGGTTTGAAACACTTCTTGGGGATTTGATATTGGTATATTGAAGTTTGATTGTAAACAATCGGAGTTTGACGCAACGTGTTTGTTTTAATGCCTCAATGGACTTAGTTTTATCGTATCGACGTTTTGAATTCGTTATATTCGTGTTTGATTCGTATATTGAGCGGATTGTTGGATATTGTATTATTTAAGGTTGTTCGAGCGACCGATATCTCAATTAGACGTTGTTTGTGGAAGGATAATTGTCGCGGTGTTGAGTAAGTTAATTCTTACTCGGTTAAAAGGATATTCATACCTTTTGTTGTTGATCATTCATAATCATAACTCATTCATCATTGTATTAATCATATTAAAACTTGTTATTGTCAATTAATCACTTGATCATAAGGAGCAGCGGTTCCAATCTTTTCGTTGAGCTATCATTCATTTCATTATTACTCTCATCTCGGTGAGTCATTCTTGGCCTTGTCTAATTATTATTCATTGATATTCATTATGGTCATTCTCGTTCATGTGACCTTCGGGTTCATATTGCGTGGCCGGGTGTGGCTGTGTGGAATTTTTAGTCGGGCACATGATGGTTATGTATTGGGTTCACCGATACATTAGGCCGCACACGGGAAAGCGTTACACCGTGAGACTAATTAGGTACACGGACGGGTGTTGTACACTTGCACAGAACATTACGGGCGTACTATGGTACTCCTCTTCAGCGTAATTCATAACTAAGAATATTTCATAACTTCAGTTAATCATGATTGTGTATTTTCAACTCTTGAGGATTGTTTGTTCTTTGTAATCGACCGTTGGGGGATTTTGTTTTTCAGGTCATGGCAAGGCAAACGCACGGGAATAGCATGTTGATGTCGAGGAGTCTGAGTGATACTAGTAGGGGGCCCCGATCTTCCAGTTATCCATGTTATTGTCCTTTATTTTCCGCTGCAGACTTTCATTTGAATACTCCGTTTCATTCAGTGTTGTGTATTTATCTTCATATAAAATACACTAGTATTCGGTATTGTCCTGGTGTGTTGTAACTAAACTCCTCATCGGAGTAATTATTGTTGTAATGTAGTTCGGTACTACATTTATCTTGTGTAATTCATTCATTTTCATTTGCCTGGTGGGTCCCAGTTGGGGATCTACGGCACTGTAATATCCGCCTAGTTTGGGGTGTTACAGAGTTGGTATCGGAGAGTGGTTTTGAATACTACCTTCCGAGTCATGTCTCATTTGAAATCATCGTCATCGGACTAGTATCATTGGACTTTCGCGTCACGTGTGACCTGTGCAGATGCCGAGCCAATCAGACCGAAAGAACTGTAAGACTTCTAACGCCATGGTATAATTTCTGGCAATAGTCATTCATTCATCATTCATCAATTAACAATCCTCAAACATCATCATTCATTGTGATTAGGACAATCATGTTAACTCATTAATCACTTAATTCATTTCATTACTCAGTTAATAATCAGGACGATCATGTTAACTCATTAATTACTCAATTCATTTCATTACTCAGTTGTCAACCTGGATGATCATATTATCAATCTTGTTAAGTTATTCAAGATAATCATTTCAAGAATTTCATCAGATAATCATGTAACTTCAGTAAATCATTCATATAATCATTAAGTTAGAGCATGTATACTCATTTTCATCATCTCATGACATAATCATAACGTGTTAATCATGCGGGTAATATAATCATTATGCGACCTTCCTACTTCAGTATGGAGAGAGCTGTCAGGGGATGCACGGGGAGAGGCCGCGGTGCGGACCGAAACCCGAGAAATAATCACTCGCTGCCGGGAAATCGTGCCCAGGACTCGGCTCGATTAGAAGATGTTCGGGTTGATCCACTCACTTTTATGCAGGCCATGATGACCCATGTGCAGTTGCTCAATCATCATTGCGCCACTCTGACCGGATTAATCGAGAGAACTCTCCCGTATGAGCCAGCTGCTAAGGAAAGTGCTGAACAACAACCTTCATTTGTCAGCAAGAAATCAACGAAGCGTAATCAATCCGAAGGCGGTCAGTCAACCTTCAAGAAGCCTCGTGAGTCCTATCGTTTCGAGCGACCTCCTACGGCGCATAATCGTGCGGGATCTCATTCCCGAGCGGCGGTTCGGCCATCACTGTTTCAATTGTGGAACGCCGGTCATTTCAAGACCGAGTGTCTCAAACCGTCTATCACGTGCTATAATTGTGGGAATTTTGGGCATAAGGCCCGTTTTGCCGAAAGGACTCCAAGTCGGCTCCGGCGGCATCTCGCCCCAAGCAACCAGCGTTTGAATCGATCGCTTTGTCATCGCTGCTTAAGACAATGGAAGCAAATAGAGTTGGAGCTCGTATTTATCGACGGAGCGTCGGTTCGGGGCCGGCAAGTCCCAGATTCATATGATGAGGAGGATCGATGATCCGGTGGCCCGAATGATTTCAGGTATACTCGTAATTTTATTTCAACTTGTGTGTACCTTTTGATGCTGGTACACCGCATTCATTCATTTTCGAATCATGCTTGAATAGACTTATTTCGGGATAGTCCTACTTAATGACCGCGATTGGTTGATGGATCTAATCGTGGTGAATTTATCTTAGGACGATGGAATTTTCGGTATTAGTTGGTTTAACCGTCTTGATACTATCCTCAGTGTTTGTTAGCGTTTGGTCGCTATCTTTCCGTCGTTGGTTTTCGAATGTGTGTTTCAGGGAAGTAATTCCCCTTGTTCCAGAAGAAGTATTATTATGACGAAAGCAGATAAATTCCGCAATCGAACTATCCAATCATTCATTGTATCATTTTCATCGATTGGCCCTTCTAAGGCAATCGAGTTATTCAATCATTCCTTGTATCATTTCCATCGATTGGCTTTTCTAAGACAATTGAGTTATTCAATCATTCATTGTATCATTTTCATCGATTGGCCTTTCTAAGGCAATCGAGTTATTCAATCATTCATTGTATCATTTTCATCGATTGGCCTTTCTAAGGCAATCGAGTTATTCAATCATTCATCGTATTATTTTCATCGATTGGCCTTTCAAAGGCAATCGAGTTATTCAAACATTCATTGTATCATCTTCATCGATTGGCCTTTCTAAGGCAATCGAGTTGTTCAATCATTATTGGTATCTCTTTTTATCGATTGACCATTCTAGGGCAATCGAAATGTTCAATCATTCGTGGTATCATTGTCATCGATTGACGATGTATTTCCAGGCGAGTTATCTGGTTGCCTTCACATAGAGTAAGGGAATTCAGGAGTGAGTCGAGCTGCACGTTCCCTTTATCAAGGCACCATATCGGATGGCCCCGACTGAATGCAGGAGTTGAAGATTCAACTTGAGGAGTAGTTCGAGAAAGGTTATCTCCGACCGATTACGCCCCCGTGGGGAGCACCGATCTTGTTTGTCAAGAAGAATGATAGTTCTTTTCGCTGGTGTATCGATTACCAGGAGTTGAACAGGGTGATGATCAAGAGTAGTATCCTTTACCCCGTATTGATGATCTTTTAGATCAACTTCAGGAAGCCTCAGTATTTTCCAGGATCGACTTAAGATCTGGATATCACCAGTTGCGGATTCGAAAGTCGGATATCGCGAGGGCAGCGTTTCATACACGCTATGGTCATTATGAGTTCGTAGTTATGCCGTTCGGGCTAACAATTACACCTGTGGTATTCATGGGGTTAATGAATCGGGTTTTCATCGACTTTTTGGATCAGTTTGTTGTTTTCTTCATCGACGACATTTTGATTTATTCTCGTAGCCGAGAGGAATACGAGGTTCATCTTCATCAGGTTCTTGACGTGTTGAGACGCGAGCAATTTTATGGAAGTTTTCTTAATGTGAGTTCTGGATGTCCGAAGTGACTTTTCTCGGGCATGTAATTTCATCTGCCAGAGTTCATGTCGACCCTCAGAAGTCGGAGGCTATCCGAGATTGGCAACCTCCGAAAGATGTTAAGAAAATCCGATGTTTCCTCGGATTAGATGGTTAATTATCCAACCCACGACCTGGAGCTAGCAGTCGTGGTGTTCGCTTTGAAGATTTGGCGTCATTATCTTTATGGCGTTACCTGTCAGATATTCACCGATCATAAGAGTTTAAAGTATATATTTACTCAGAAGGAGTTAAATATGCGACAGAGACGGTGGTTGGAATTAATCAAAGATTTTGATATCGATATCCTTTACCACCCGGGCAAGGCGAACGTTGTCGCCGACGCCTTGAGTCGTAAGTCCGTTCAGGAGCAGATGCTTGCTCGTTTAACAGTTCAGAAGGAGCTTCAACAGGAATTCCTTAGACCCGAGATCGAGGTCTGGCTTCAGCGAATTCAGGGACAGCTTTGTATGTTAGAAATTTCATCATCTCTTGAGGATGCAATCAGGGAGAATCAGGGTTCAGACCCAGCATTGTTGCGCATTCGTGAGGATGTGGCTCAGGGGAAAGCCCCTGGATTCGTGGTCCACGAGGATGGACTTTTGAGGTTTAAGAACCGGTTGTGCGTACCGGCGAATGACGAGTTGAAAAACTCTATTTTGAGAGAAGCTCATGCTACCCCTTATTCTGTTCATCCGGGGTCCAGCAAGATGTACAAGAACTTGAAACAAAATTACTGGTGGAGTAATATGAAGCGAGAAGTCGCAAAATTTGTTTCGAGATGCTTAACCTGTCAACAAGTTAAGATTGAACATCAGCGACCGGCGGTTATGCTGAAAACCTCTCCCTATTCCGGAATGGAAGTGGGAAGACTTTTCTATGGATTTCATCACGAGTTTACCGACGAGTCGTCGTGACATGAATACGATCTGGGTAATTGTGGACCGCTTAGCTAAATCAGCTCATTTTCTTGAGATTAAGGATACGTGCGGTCCCGGGAGACTTGCCCAGTTATTCATCAAAGAGATAGTGAGACTGCACGGTACTCCTAAAAGTATCGTTTCCGATCGTGACGGACGGTTTGTGTCACATTTTTGGAAATCAGTTCATCGTGCTATGAGAACTCAGCTTAATCTCAGTACTGCCTTTCATCCTCAGTCCGACGGACAATCAGAGAGAACTATTCAGACATTAGAGGACATGTTGAGGGCATGCGTCCTCGATTGGAAGGACGATTGGGAAGCCCAACTACCACTGATCGAGTTCACGTACAGTATAGTTGGCATGCCTCCATTAAGATGGCACCTTACGAGGCCTTGTACGGTCGTTGTTGTCGATCTCCTTTGTGTTGGGATGACTTGTCAGAATCAATCGGCACCGAACCCGACATGCTTATAGCCACCCGGGAGAAGGTAGCTTTGATCAAGAGTCGTATGTTGACAACTCAGAGTCGACAGAAATCATATGCAGATAATCGTCGCCGACCACTAGAGTTTGAGACGGGTGACCATGTTTTGGTCAAGGTATCCCAGAGTCGAGGTATTTTCCGTTTCGGAAAAACGAGGGAAGTTGAGTCCGAGATTCATTGGACCGTTGAAATTTTGGATCGAGTAGGCGAGTTAGCTTATCGATTGGCTTTACCTCCGGCTTTGAGCCGAATTCATAATGTGTTTCATGTCTCTCAGTTATGGAAGTTTGTTGCCGACCCGAGTCACATACTTCAGTTCGACGAAATCGAGATCGCGGATGATCATTCGTACGAGGAGCGTCCTGTACGAGTGTTGGAGCGGCGAATCAAATAGTTGAAGAATAAGTCGATTCCTTTGGTCAAGATTCAGTGATCTAGACACGGAGTCGAAGAGGCTACTTGGGAAACCAAGGATAGTATGCGGGAGAGTTATCCCGAGTTGTTTGGCCCTTAGTTTCGGGGACGAAACTCTTTTAAGGGGGGTGTATGTAATACCCGGTTGTAATTCAGTCATTATCATTCAGTAATTTCATTCGGTGATTGTCACTCAGTGGATTTTCACTCATCAATCATATTCATTCACCGTGTTCACCGTTCGGAAAAACTTCGAGTTGTGTATCGTTATTGTTCATTGTTTCAACTTTCCTCATATGAATTCGACTTTGTTAGATCACCATTAATTTTTGGTAACTCCAAAGATTCTAAATCTTTGCAATATTATAGAGCATCGAGTTAGCTTTCCAATGGTTCAAACGGTGAGTCAATCGGAGTCCGGACGAGAGAGTTATGGTCGTTTTAGCTCACCCGCTCATTTTTTCAGTTATTGGCCGATCACTGCCGACCGAACTCGGCCGTGTCGTCCGACACGGCCCGTGCCGTACTCGTCCGGAAATGCCGAAGACTATGCCTCAGGACCCGACCGTGTCGTCTGGCACGGCCGAGTCGAACCCTTCCGGATAAGCCAGAACCGACTGCCCAGAGGCCCGACCGTGTTCCAGGACACGGTCGAGTCAATGCCGAGCGCCGCGGACAGGTCACTATCGGTAGGCCCCTTCGCACCGTGACCGTGTCAAGCAGGACACGGTCGAGTCCCTGCCGGCTAGCTGCGCGCCGCAACCGTGTCAGGCGGACACGGTCGAGTCTGTCAGCCGAGTCAACCCCTATAAATTCGTTTTTTGAGCATTTCATCTCATTTATTCCATTTCTTTCCCACTTCTTCACCTGCAACCGAGAGAGAAAGCTTGAGGGAGAGTTTTCTTCATCAATTATCATTTGAGTGTTTGATTTTCTTCATCTCCTTTCGATCGTGAAGCCCGGATAATCAATCTAACGCGTGTTCTTCGGATTAAAGTACTTGGATCTTCAAAGGTAATATCCTTCAACACCTTGGATTTCGATTTTTGTGTTGAGATACGATGTTTTGGACGTTATAATCATGATATATGAAGGGATATGTATATGATTATGAGTTTGTATAAGGATTCATTGGATTATTGAGGGATTATTCAAGAACACTTTGAATATCGAGTTGGAATTGGGAATTTTCGACTAATTGTTGTTATAATCACGTTTTTGGATATTCATATCGGATTATTGATCGTATTGGAGGTGTTTTGTTGGTTTGAAACACTTCTTGGGGATTTGATATTGGTATATTGAAGTTTGATTGTAAACAATCGGAGTTTGGACGCAACGTGTTTGTTTTAATGCCTCAATGGACTTAGTTTTATCGTATCGACGTTTTGAATTCGTTATATTCGTGTTTGATTCGTATATTGAACGGATTGTTGGATATTGTATTATTTAAGGTTGTTCGAGCGACCGATATCTCAATTAGGACGTTGTTCGTGGAAGGATAATTGTCACCGGTGTTGAGTAAGTTAATTCTTACTCGGTTAAAAGGATATTCATACCTTTTGTTGTTGATCATTCATAATCATAACTCATTCATCATTGTATTAATCATATTAAAACTTGTTATTGTCAATTAATCACTTCAGTCATAAGGAACGACGGTTCCAATCTTTTCGTTGAGCTATCATTCATTTCATTATTACTCTCATCTCGGTGAGTCATTCTTGGCCTTGTCTAATTATTATTCATTGATATTCATTATGGTCATTCTCGTTCATGTGACCTTCTGGGTTCATATTGCGTGGCCGGGTGTGGCTGTGTGGAATTTTTAGTCGGGCACATGATGGTTATGTATTGGGTTCACCGATACATTAGACCGTGCACACGGGAAAGCGTTACACCGTGAGACTAATTAGGTACACGGACGGGTGTTGTACACTTGCACAGAACATTACGGGCGTACTATGGTACTCCTCTTCAGCGTAATTCATAACTAAGAATATTTCATAACTTCAGTTAATCATGATTGTGTATTTTCAACTCTTGAGGATTGTTTGTTCTTTGTAACTGACCCCGTTTGGGGGATTTTGTTTTTCAGGTCATGGCAAGGCAAACGCACGGGAATAGCATGTTGATGTCGAGGAGTCTGAGTGATACTAGTAGGGGGCCCCGATCTTCCAGTTATCCATGTTATTGTCCTTTATTTTCCGCTGCAGACTTTCATTTGAATACTCCGTTTCATTCAGTGTTGTGTATTTTATCTTCATATAAAATACACTAGTATTCGGTATTGTCCTGGTGTGTTGTAACTAAACTCCTCATCGGAGTAATTATTGTTGTAATGTAGTTCGGTACTACATTTATCTTGTGTAATTCATTCATTTTCATTTGCCTGGTGGGTCCTAGTTGGGGATCTACGGCACTGTAATATCCGCCTAGTTTGGGGTGGTACAGAGTTGGTATCGGAGAGTGGTTTTGAATACTACCTTCCGAGTCATGTCTCATTTGAAATCATCGTCATCGGACTAGTATCATTGGACTTTCGCGTCACGTGTGACCTGTGCAGATGCCGAGCCAATCAGACCGAAAGAACTGTAAGACTTCTAACGCCATGGTATAATTTCTGGCAATAGTCATTCATTCATCATTCATCAATTAACAATCCTCAAACATCATCATTCATTGTGATTAGGACAATCATGTTAACTCATTAATCACTTAATTCATTTCATTACTCAGTTAATAATCGTGACGATCATGTTAACTCATTAATTACTCAATTCATTTCATTACTCGATTTGTCAACCTGGATGATCATATTATCAATCTTGTTAAGTTATTCAAGATAATCATTTCAAGAATTTCATCAGATAATCATGTAACTTCAGTAAATCATTCATATAATCATTAAGTTAGAGCATGTATACTCATTTTCATCATCTCATGACATAATCATAACGTGTTAATCATGCGGGTAATATAATCATTATGCGACCTTCCTACTTCAGTATAGAGAGAGCTGTCAGGGGATGCACGGGGAGAGGCCGCGGTGCGGACCGAAACCCGAGAAATAATCACTCGCTACCGGGAAATCGTGCCCAGGACTCGGCTCGATTAGAAGATGTTCGGGTTGATCCACTCACTTTTATGCAGGCCATGATGACCCATGTGCAGTTGCTCAATCATCATTGCGCCACTCTGACCGGATTAATCGAGAGAACTCTCCCGTATGAGCCAGCTGCTAAGGAAAGTGCTGAACAACAACCTTCATTTGTTAGCAAGAAATCAACGAAGCGTAATCAATCCGAAGGCGGTCAGTCAACCTTCAAGAAGCCTCGTGTGAGTCCTATCGTTTCTGAGCGACCTCCTACGGCGCATAATCGTGCGGGATCTCATTCCCAAGCGGCCAGTTCGGCCATCACCTGTTTCAATTGTGGAACGCCGGGTCATTTCAGCACTGAGTGTCTGAAACCGTCTATCACGTGCTATAATTGTGGGAATTTTGGGCATAAGGCCCGTTTTTGCCGAAAGGACTCCAAGTCGGCTCCGGCGGCATCTCAGGCCACGAAGCAACCAGCGTTTCAGAATCAGACTGCTTTGTCATCGTCGTTTAAGACAATGGAAGCAAATAGAGTTGGAGCTCGTATTTATCAGACGGGAGCGTCCGGTTCGGGGGCCGGCAAGTCCCAGATTCATATGATGAGGAGGATCAATGATCCGGTGGCCCGAATGATTTCAGGTATACTCGTAATTTTATTTTATCCGAGTTATGTTGTACAGCGTGGAATCTGTAGAGTATAGATAAAATAATTGAAGAACTGAGACAACTGTATTGGTATAATTGTCGTACTTGGTCGATAAAGGATATAGTGCGTCATGTATACGTATCTAGTATGTTGAGACGACGAGCAAGATCAGTGTAAATGGCTAAGTATAGCTTTATTAGCGCACATTAATAGTAAAGCTTAGCGCACGTTACCATGCAGGGTTAGCGCACCCTAAAGGTAAAATTATAGCGGACGCTAATGCAGTCAGATCGGAAGGAATCTGCGTGTGGACCAGGCCACTTTCGGCGCACGTTCTGATAAGTCAACGGATGTTTGTAATATAGTACTAGCACACGCTAAACCCTAAAGGTTAAAAAGGAATCTTATCCTCGTCAGCACTTTCGGAGTGTGGACCAGTCTTCGGAGCATACAGACAAACGAGTCAACTGATATTAGCACACGCTAAACGCAAGGACTTGCGTACGCTAGAGAGTGTAAGTTATGTACGCTAATGCATGGGCGTTACGTACGTAAGCACTTGTACGAAGCCAGACTGTAGCCTCTGGACTGCGATAGCGCACGCTAACAAAGTCAGTTAGCACACGCTAGGGCAATAACGCACGCTATTTTATGAGAGTAGCGCGCGCTAGTAATGTTTATTATATAAGGGGACAGACGGGTTTTGAGATGCATTTAGTCCATTCTTTCTCCTTCAGTCGATAGAGAAAGCTTTAGGAGGTTCTTGAGGTTCCCAAACATGGTGAGGTGGTGATTTTTAACAAGACTAAGATAGAGAGCATGGATTCAAGCCTTATTCTTCAAGTTACACATGATTCTTGGAATGGAGTTCAAGTGTTCTTCTTCTTGGTTCATCTAATCCAGGTAATATTCGTATCCCTTGTTAGTTGTTCATTTTTAAGGATGATTACATGTGAGGAACATGTTGGATAATCATGTGACGATATTATATGAGATTTTATGGGATTATGATAAGAGTTTTCGGATGTTATTTAAGATTCTTCATGTTAATGGTGATTCGTTTAACTTGATGAGGTTGAATCATGGATTTCTGAATCATAATAATTTCAGTGGTCGATTTAGATTAGTTAAATCATGATATGAGGTTGTATTCCAGATTATGTATGAGATGATCCTTGTTATCGGGTTGGTTTGATTATGTGATTTGCATGATGAAGAAAATGATAAACATTATGATATATACCTCGGATTATGTTGTTTTGAACGTGATGTCGGATATTTCATCTTCTTGAAGAGCTCTGAAATTATAGGATATGATGATTATGTATATAAGGTGTTGGTGTTTTGGATATAAATATGGGATATTCGTATCTAGAGCCAAGTTATGTGTTTTGATATAATATTCGTATAAGAATACGAATATGATTTGAGTATGATGATGAGTTTGGATCTGGAAAGTTATTGTTAATCTTGGAGTATGATTTCCTTTTCATTCGGATTCGTAGTCGCAAGGTGTTAGTCGATGATTGGAACGCATGCCAATGTACAACATTAGCGCACGCTAAGCTTACTGTCTAGCGCATGCTAACGGGAGCGACTTAGCGCACGCTACGTTATGCGTTTAACGTGCGCTAAGTAGGCAGATGGTGCAGTATTTTCATGTTGTGGTTATGAATTCGTGATCGTTTAAGTTGGTTTGATCAGACTTGTGGTTAACCGAGATATTGTTGAGCCGTTGGGTTTGTGAATTGATTTCATCGATTGTTGATTGTTATAGAACTTGCTGTTTATCGAATTACTAGGTTGAGAATATTGATCGGTGATTATAACCGTGTGTTGCGGTCGAGTTCGAGGATGTTCGTGAATTGCTTTGGTCGGGACCGAGGAACTTGTAGATGACAGCAATGGATTTGGTAACAGCTTCCTCGTCGTTGTATCGGTATCGAGGCGAGTTATTACTTGCTCAGTTTATAATATTTAATGAATGGTTTCAGTTTCATTCGTTTATAATTCGTATAGCAATGTTTATAATCTTAATCACAGGAGATTTGGGATTATAGGTTGTATTCGAGTTTTGGGAATTAAATCATAAGGTATATGATTTACATTTATTGTTGGTATACTTGGTATCGAGGATACATTGTGGTATAGATGAATATGTGAATTATTTACCGTCCGTGGTATTTTGTACCGTCGAGTATTGAGGATAATTGTTCGTGGTGGTTTGGACATCGAGATTGCTCTCGAAGGACTCGGGATAAGTACTCTAATCATTTTTGTCATTTTGTGTCGATCATGTTGTGATACATTCGTGTATCGTTGTTGTCATGCATTTGTGCACGGTTGTTGTTGTGCATTGTGTACTGTTGTTTTATGCAGTTGTGCATTGTTGTCATATGTCCACCAGGCATTGGTCCGACGGGATCATCATGGGATTCTATAGCTGTGTGCGCTGGATCGCTGGACAGGTAATGCCACCATGCGTTGGTCCGACGGGATCATCATGGGAATCTATGCTGTGTGCGCTGGATCGTTGGATTACCATGTATTGTTGTTGTGCATATGTATATTATGGGTTTGCCATAAGTATACATTGTCGTTATTGTTGTGATCATATTGACGTTGTCATATGAGTATGCATTTGTAGGTCTTGTGTTAGGACCATGTCCATATGTTGTGTTGATCTGATCTCGGATTAGACTGACGTGATGGTAATGGTATTTCGTATCTCGAGGTATGTTCCATATTTTCTTGGTACTTGTCTCTGATGGACAATCAATTATCGTATTGGAATTGTCGACGTTATCCGATGGATTGAATTGGCCAGAGTTGGTATGATTTCCGTATCGCGAGTTATGATAATGTTTTGGGAACCTTGGGTATTGTTGAGATACCGTACAAATATTTCCGTATTAACTTATTGTGTTGTTAAGGATACGAATCGTGGATTTTCGTAAAGTTACGACGGTAAGATTACATTGGTCGTATTCTTACTTAGTATTTCCATTGATATGTAATTATTGACGTGATGTGATGGTTATCATTGTTGGATATTATGGCTGACCCCGTAGTGGGCTTTCTTTTTAGGTTCTTTGATTATCAAGCTTGTAGCGGTCGTGAAGAGATGAGCTTCCCGTAGGATACTGGCTGGGGCATGTATTTGTGCATTGAGTTTCCTGATCAGTTCTTGTATTCCGCAGCTAGTGTATTTTAATCGTTTGTCTTTTTCCGCTGCGTGAGTATTTAATGACCTATTGGTATCTGGTAACTTAAGTTACTTTGGAAATCGTTTTCTAAATTTGTTCTTTCGGTACGTGTAAGCGATAGCTTAACGTATGTTTTTAAACTGTTGAGTTTTGACATTTTGGGCCTTGTGGTTTCAAATGAGATTCTACGACGGTTTTGATAAACGAGTTTTATAAAGTCTTCGAATGTTTTAAATAGATAATACCGTCGTTAGCCTCTTGGATGTTTGTAAATATTTGCGAAAATTTCCTTCAGCCTTGTGGGTTCCATCTCGGGGCCCACGGCGTTGTAATATTCCTGGATGGCTCTGGGGGTGTTACAGAATATGGTATCGGAGCTTAGGTTGTGAAAACCTAGGCAATCGGGTTGAGTTGAGTCGTGCTTTTGTCGTGTCATTCGAGCTGTCGGTTGACAAGGGTTTGAGCTCTGAGTTTTTGTTGTTCACTCGGGCTTGTGCGTTATGTGATTTACCAGTGTGGTACTGGGTTGTTGTAAACTTTTCTAAATGGTGTTAACGTGTTTCTTCAGATAGAGCTATGTTATGTTCTCGAGTTGAACTGTGCTTGCAAAACGTGTGTTTTGAAAATATCTGTGTCGAGTATTTTATAGAGTCGAGACATGTGCTAGTATCACGGGGAAATCGTCGGCTTCACGATCTGTAAGTATTTGAATTTTTGAATTGCATTGAGATTTATTGCCGTTCTAAGTTGATATGCTTTGAGATTCAGCAGAAAGATATTATGCGTTACAGTATGAGATGACAGAGTTGGGACAGAATTGATAATCTTCAGAGGTTATGATTTTTGGAAAGCAATATGTCGGTTAAGTTTTGTAACGGAGTTGTGTATTCGGGAAAAATATTGTGGATTATTCAGGAGAACATGTAGTCATGTTAGTTCATTTTGAGATATATGAACTGTTTTTGAGCATTTGAAAATGATACTTTTCAAAATGAATGTTTCACGGATGTTTTACCGAAAATGATTTTGGGCCGAGACCCAATCGACTATGAAATAGTTTTATAACCCAGGACTTGGAATCCGAAAAGGGTTTTTCCTACTTTTTAAACTTTTTGTAATGCGGAACGAGATATGGGCTGAGACCTTAAGGTTTCAAAAGAAAGATTTTCTGTTTTCTAAAACTCCCGAGAATTGTAAAACACTTTATCAATCTTTATCTATTTCGTTTTTGCCTTTCGCAGTTTTAGTTCACTTGTTCAAACGAAACTTCTCGGGAATTCTTTCGCCGTGTTGATTTGTTTCAATGTCTTGTCATAGCATAACTGAGGTGATCCAGGATGGATTAATGGTTGACGATGCGAGTCATGTGTGGAAAAGGAGTTTTTATCGGAGTCTATATATTGAGGTTTTGGGACTATATCGTGTAGTTTTCCGATGGAATGTCAGTGGAATTTGTGACGAGCCGGACTGGTATACAGGAGTATGAATCATTTGCATAGTTTTCATTTTAAAACTTCGAAATCGTGTGGATTCGAAGGAAAATGTTATCGAATACTTGGCATTAGCGAGCCAGTTTAACTTTTCGAAAAATTATGTTTTGAGTTTTGAAATTTTTGAAAGAACTTTCGAAAATTGTCTTCTTGACGAGACTATATGATTTCAACTGGTTTTGAAAAATGTGATTGATATGCATACATATTTAGTGCATAATGCTATTATGGTGAAGCTATGAGTGTGACTCACGATCTGGGTAGTACATCAGTATGGTACGATGAAAGAGATTCGAACGTTAGTATGGTAGTTTGGTTATCCAGGGATGATCGGTTGATCTATCGGATGAGAGAAATATGCTGCGTATTGTAGATTCATGCACGGGATGCGATTTTAGAAACTTTGAATTTCTGAAATCGGGACATATGTGCTATGTGATTCCCTTGGTATGGTAGTAGCGCGATTTTACCATAATGATTTTTGAATGATTTCTTTGTAAGTGTAGATTTGGGAATGGTAACCCCATACTGGTTGTTTTGGATATTGAGTGGTCGTTCCCACTCCACTTATGATTAGATATGATCGGCGGTTTGTGATTGGTTGTTCGTATGCCGAGGAGTATGATCACTAGTCGGGTATGTTTATTGAGATCCACTGTATGTGATTGGTGTGTCGTTTTGAGAACCTTATTAGTTCGTATATCGGGCTCTGTGGTTCTGTGTTGACCGTGTTGGAGCTTACCGTGTGAAGGTATTCTCGATTATCGTTGATCGTTCGTTTGTCATATTGGAGTTTATCATGATGATGATATTCTCGATTGTGTTTTGACCTCTGGTTGGTCATATTGGAGGTTATCATGTTGATGATATTCTCAGTTGTGTTTTGACATTTGGATGGTCGTATTAGAGTTTATCATGTCGATGATATTCTTGGTTAATTTATTGGTTGATCATTGCTAGTGATCATCTAAGCGTTCAGATTTTATGTCAATATTTCGGGATTCGTTGCCATTGTGTTGGGTAGTTGTTTCACAGATGTATCGTGCATTATTGATTTGTATTAGAATTTGGACTTGATTGTGTAATCAGGCAGACAGGTTTTGACACGGATAGATTATTTCATCCGAAGATGATATATTTTGTTGAGACTCATGGAATTGTGATTGTAAGCGTATTGAGGCTTTACAGTGAAGTCACTTGCTAGTATCTCAGGAGATCGTTGACCTGCGTATTTGTAAGTATGCTCTTTTGGTTATTCTGTAATGATGATGATTGATCATTGTCGTGATGGTTTTGAGATATTTTGGTTGAATGGTATGTTTGTTTGTTTTTATGACGGATTGCAAGTATCGAGGACGAAACTTATTTTAAGTGGTGTAGTATGTAATATCCAGAATTTCTATTACTATTGTTTAATGTTATTTTATCCGAGTTATGTTGTACAGCGTGGAATTTGTATAGTATAGATAAAATAATTGTAGAACTGAGACATCTGTATTGGTATAATTGTCGTATTTGGTCGACAAAGGATATAGTGCGTCATGTATACGTATCTAGTATGTTGAGACGACGAGCAAGATCAGTGTAAATGGCTAAGTATAGCCTTATTAGCGCACGCTAATAGTAAAGCTTAGCGCACGTTACCATGCAGGGTTAGCGCACGCTAAAGGTAAAATTATAGCGCATGCTAATGCAGTCAGATCGGAAGGAATCTTCGTGTGGACCAGGCCACTTTCGGCGCACGTTCTGATAAGTCAACGGATGTTTGTAATGTAGTACTAGCGCACGCTAAACCCTAAAGGTTAGCGCACGCTAATGGTATATTGGACAAAAAGGAATCTTATCCTCACAAGACTTTCGGCGTGTGGACCAGTCTTCGGAGCATACAGACAAACGAGTCAACTGATATTAGCGCACGCTAAACGCAAGGACTTGCGTACGCTAGAGAGTGTAAGTTACGTACGCTAATGCATGGGCGTTACGTACGTAAGCACTTGTACGAAGCCAGACTGTAGCCTCTGAACTGCGATAGTGCACGCTAACAAAGTCAGTTAGCGCACGCTAGGGCAATAACGCACGCTATTTTATGAGAGTAGCACGCGCTAGTAATGTTTATTATATAAGGGGACAGACGGGTTTTGAGATGCATTTAGTCCATTCTTTCTCCTTCATTCGATAGAGAGAGATTTTGGAGGTTCTTGAGGTTCCCAAACACGGTGAGGTGGTGATTTTTAACAAGATTAAGATAGAGAGCATGGATTCAAGCCTTGTTCTTCAAGTTACACATGATTCTTGGAATGGAGTTCAAGTGTTCTTCTTCTTGGTTCATCTAATCCAGGTAATATTCATATCCCTTGTTAGTTGTTCGTTTTTAAGGATGATTACATGTGAGGAACATGTTGGATAATCATGTGACGATATTATATGAGATTTTATGGGATTATGATAAGAGTTTTCGGATGTTATTTAAGATTCTTCATGTTAATGGTGATTCGTTTAACTTGATGAGGTTGAATCATGGATTTCTGAATCATGATAATTTCAGTGGTTGATTTAGATGAGTTAAATCATGATATGAGGTTGTATTCCAGATTATGTATGAGATGATCCTTGTTATCGGGTTGGTTTGATTATGTGATTTGCATGATGAAGAAAATGATAAACATTATGATATATACATCAGATTATGTTGTTTTGAACGTGATGTCGGATATTTCATGTTCTTGAAGAGCTCTGAAATTATAGGATATGATGATTATGTATAGAAGGTGTTGGTGTTTTGGATATGAATATGGAATATTCGTATCTAGAGCCAAGTTATGTGTTTTGATATAATATTGGTATAAGAATACGAATATGATTCGAGTATGATGATGAGTTTGGATCTGGAAAGTTATTGTTAATCTTGGAGTATGATTTCCTTTTCATTCGGATTCGTAGTCGCAAGGTGTTAGTCGATGATTGGGACGCATGCCACTGTACAGTATTAGCGCACGCTAAGCTTACTGTCTAGCGCACGCTAACAGGAGCGACTTAGCGCATGCTACATTATGCATTTAACGTGCGCTAAGTAGGCAGACGGTGCAGTATTTTCGTGTTGTGGTTATGAATTCGTGATCGTTTAAGTTGGTTTGATTAGACTTGTGGTTAACCGAGATATTGTTGAGCCGTTGGGTTTGTGAATTGATTTCATCGATTGTTGATTGTTATCGAACTTGTTGTTTATCGAATTACTAGGTTGAGAATATTGATCGGTGATTATAACCGTGTGTTGCGGTCGAGTTCGAGGATGTTCGTGAATTGCTTTGGTCGGGACCGAGGAACTTGTAGATGACGGCAATGGATTTGGTAACAACTTCCTCGTCGTTGTATCGGTATCGAGGGAAGTTATTACTTGCTCAGTTTATAATATTTAATGAATGGTTTCAGTTTCATTCGTTTATAATTCGTATAGCAATGTTTATAATCTTAATCACAGGAGATTTGGGATTATAGGTTGTATTCGAGTTTTGGGAATTAAATCATAAGGTATATGATTTACATTTATTGTTGGTATACTTGGTATCGAGGATACATTATGGTATAGACGAATATGTGAATTATTTACCGTCCGTGGTATTTTGTACCGTCGAGTATTGAGGATAATTGTTCGTGATGGTTTGGACATCGAGATTGCTCTCGAAGGACTCGGGACAAGTACTCTAATCATTTTTGTCATTTTGTGTCGATCATGTTGTGATACATTTGTGTATCGTTGTTGTCATGCATATGTGCACGGTTGTTGTCGTGCATTGTGTACTGTTGTTTTGTGCAGTTGTGCATTGTTTTCATATGTCCACCATGCGTTGGTCCGACGGGATCATCATGGGAATCTATAGCTGTGTGCGCTGGATCGCTGGACAGGTAATGCCACCATGCGTTGGTCCGACGGGATCATCATGGGAATCTATGCTGTGTGCGCTGGATCATTGGATTACCATGTATTGTTGTTGTGCATATGTATATTATGGGTTTGCCATAAGTATACATTGTCGTTATTGTTGTGATCATATTTACGTTGTCATATGAGTATGCATTTGTAGGTCTTGTGTTAGGACCATGTCCGTATGTTGTGTTGATCTGATCTCGGATTAGACTGACGTAATGGTAATGGTATTTCGTATCTCGAGGTATGTTCCGTATTTCCTTGGTACTTGTCTCTGATGGACAATCAATTATCGTATTAGAATTTTCGACGTTATCCGATGGATTGAATTGGCCAGAGTTGGTATGATTTCCGTATCGCGAGTTATGATAATGTTTTGGGAACCTTGGGTATTGTTGAGATACCGTACAGATATTTCCGTATTAACTTATTGTGTTGTTAAGGATACGAATCGTGGATTTTCGTAAAGTTACGACGGTAAGATTACATTGGTCGTATTCTTACTTAGTATTTCCATTGATATGTAATTATTGACGTGATGTGATGGTTATCATTGTTGGATATTATGACTGACCCCGTCGTGGGCTTTCATTTTAGTCAAGCTTGTAGCGGTCGTGAAGAGATGAGCTTCCCGGAGGATACTGGCTGGGGCATGCATTTGTGCATTGAGTTTCCTGATCAGTTCTTGTATTCCGCTGCTAGAGTATTTTAATCGTTTGTCTTTTTCCGCTGCGTGAGTATTTTTAAAATGACCTATTGGTATCTGGTAACTTAGGTTACTTTGGAAATCGTTTTCTAAATTTGTTCTGTCGGTACGTGTAAGCGATAACTTAACGTATATTTTTAAACTGTTGAGTTTTGGCATTTTGGGCCTTGTGGTTTCAAATGAGATTCTACGACGGTTTTGATAAATGAGTTTTATAAAGTCTTCGAATGTTTTAAATAGATAATACCGTCGTTAGCCTCTTGGACGTTTGTAAATGTTTGCGAAAATTTCCTTCAGCCTTGTGGGTTCCATCTCGGGGCCCACGGTGCTGTAATATTCCTGGATGGCTCTGGAGGTGTTAAAGCCCTGACGTAAACCCCGACTAGAGGCAAAATATCCGGCCGGACTGCCGTTCACCAGAATGGAGAACGTGAAACTCTCGACACAGTGACGGATGAAAAGAATTCATCTAACTGGGAATCCCATCCTCACGAGGACCTCACGTAAAAAATGTCAGTGAACCCTATCATACGCCTTAGCCATATCAAGCTTCAGCGCAAGGTTCGGGACACCATGAATGTCCGAGACGTAGAGGTCGTGAATCAGTTCCTTAGCCAAAAGTATATTATCCGTAATAAGCCGCCCCTGAACGAATCCACTCTGGTTCGGAGAGATGACAAGAGGGAGGACAGAAGCGAGCCGAGCGTTAAGGATTTTCGTGATAATCTTGTTGGTCACATTACACAGACTAATAGGCCGGTAATCTGACCAACCACTCGGAACAGTCTTTTTCGGGATCAAGACGACCGTCACTACACCATAGATTGGCTATAGCAACCAGATTTCAAAAATTTCATCAGAAAGCGTTGCTATTGATAGACCAGCTCGGATATATTGCAATGCATTTATAAAGTGTTACAATTGAAGCGAAAAAATTGGAAATAGTGTAAAATTTACATTCTATCGCAACAATTTAAGAATTCGTTGCTGTACATAGCAAGTTGGGGCCCAAAATCTAGGCGGATACTAAAGAAATTGAGCGGGCTTTTGAAAGATTTTGGCGACCGAATAAAACCAACATTAAAAAAAGCTTAATAATAGCAGGTGGACGATTTACACACACTAGGTGCGATTTACACACACTAGGGATTTCTTCCTCTCGACCGGCCCAGATTTTAGTATCATCCTCCGATTCTGGATTTCATCAGCACGCACGAAAGCGTATGAATCCACGGAAAGTAGCTGGTTCATCTTCAAGTTCTAAACCTCTGGAACTTATTTTTCTCGGTCAGTATAAGGGGCGCCCTTATTCGGGTAAAAGAAGATCGAGAGCCGCTCTTTCTCTTCACGGCGCCCGCCTGGTTACAATAGTTGTACCTGTCCCCAGTATAAAATCAAAGGATCTCCTCGGAGCAAGAACAACACTGAAAAAAAACTCCAGAAAAGTCGCTGATCAGAAAATGGCTTTCGCCACTCGCTTACTCTCCAGATCCAGTCGCCAGGTTCGCTTTGATCTATCTGTCTATCTATATCTGTTTCTCCTTGCATTTCGTTTTTGAGTGGATGGATCTATTGGCAAAATGCTAGGGTTTTTGAGTTTATTGCCTTGAGTAATAGCCGGTTTTTGATTATATGTTGGTCTTGAGTTTCAGTGTTCTCGCATTTATGGTTGTGGTTGTTGTTGTTTTTTGCCCGTGGTGAAGTGTGGATGATTGGTCCAATTTTTTTTTTTCCAAAAATTCTTGGACTTTTTTTTTGGCAGGTGTACACTGGACAATGTGTTCCGCGGTCAGAGTATGTTATTCCAGCTCGTTCCTTTGCCAAAGGAGCTGACGGTGCTCCCCCCACTTTAAAGGGTGATGGTGTGTTCTAAATTTCTTGTCTGACTTTTCGTTGTTGGAAATGTGTTGGGGGATTGACAATTTTTTATAATGAGAGCGTTTGAGGAAATGTTTTTGAAATTTTATGAAGTAGACAATTATCAGCACTTTGAAATGGTCCGTTGATCCATGTAGGGAATCTTATAAATTATTTTGATAAAATGGTGGGGGAAAGAATATGTGGTAGATTGTGTGATTGATGCTTTATGAAACTTAAGCTTGTGAATGGAAAAGCCAAACTGTAAGGATGTTGTGCAAGTGATACTGTTGTTGAATGTGAACACTAAGTACGCAAAACAAGAATTCAATTAGGATATCTTGTTGATCAGTGAAGTGCCACTCAGGGAATGTGGAAAATGGTCCTGTGTACATTAGATATGATTGTCTTATGGCCCTTTTGGAATGTGTACATTCACCAGCTATTCTTTACATTTTATTATTCTTGGGTATTGTTTTGTTTGCCTTTGGTTGTTATTCGATCAATTCGCTGGAGATATATCTTCACTTTGCGTAGCTTGCCCTGGGTGGTATTTTGTCTGGGTTGAGTTGGTGATTTATCTAGTAATGTACAGGGTCTGGAATTTGTCTTTGGGTTGTACTTACAATTTGACAGCTTTAAGTCAACTGTTAGAAACTTAGCATGCCTCTGTTTATGTTGGTCCTGTGGTTCTATATTGATCCAGAGAGGTTCTTATGGGCAGCAAAATATGACTATGATGGTCCATCACTCTCTTTCGGGAATTGCAGTAGCATATTCCATGTTAACCGGGGAGGGGCAGCTTTACACTTTCATTGTCTTGATATCTGAGGTAACAACACCAGAGATCAATATGAGATGGTATGTTATCAGATTGTGGACGGAACACCTATGTCATATCTGACAAATGTTATAACCTGATAATTCTATCTGCAATCTGCACAGGTATCTTGATATATCTGGATTGAAGAGATCCAATGCTTATCTGATCAATGGTGTTGTGATATTTTTTGGTTGGTTGGTGCGTAATCTACATCTTTTTCTCTCACTTATGGTGCTTTGATGACTATACTTTATATAGTATAAGATTTATTCAGTTGGAACACTGTATGAACATGACACTGGTATTATATAAAATTCTGTTACATATTATTTTGCTTTCATTGTAATTACCTTGGTAGTGGGACATCATCATGATTTCTGGCAGTTACACGTCTTCTTTTATGTTTTTTGAAGTTAAATATTGTTAATGCAGGTGGCAAGAATCCTTTTGTTATTTTTACATATTTTACCATGTGTATCTCCACCATGCTCAGGTAATTTGCCGCCTCACTTTATAGTTTTATTAAGGACTCGCTGGTTATCTCCTTTCACACTGGAAATAACATATCCTTCGTTAAAGCAGTAGTTTGATCTTATGTTGACTCATTTGTATTTTAGTCCATTTGATTGACATCCATATTATTGCTACGCACTTACTATCATGAATTTGTGTAATGCTTCACATGAGTCGGATTCAACGGGAAATTTCACAAGGTAAACGAATATCAATATAGAGTATCACAAGGCGTTGTTTTGATTTTGTCGAGGGCAATTATATCTCTTTGAAGCCATTGCATTATTTAATCTACTTTGTGATGAGCTAACTTTTTTTTTTTTTTCTAATTTCAGATTGGGAGAAGTCCATAATGATTCAGAGAAGGATTTAGATGTGCTACTACTTCTATTGAGGACGGAGATGAGACGGATGAAGATGAAGATGAAGATGAAGATAGATGAAGATGAAGATGAAGAGGAAGAGGAATAGGAAGAGGAAGAAGAGCCATGACTCATGTTTATATAATGTTTAACTAAGATATTGGTCTATGTATTACTAAGTTGGATTGTGTGTCACTTGAACTTAGTTATTTTACTTCAACTTGGTCATTTTCCTAAACTTAGGATGAGTGAATTTATTGATGTTGGAACAATGCAGAATATTGCTCGGATTGATGTTACGATATACCAATTGAAATAAATCTAATGGTCATGCCGTTTTTTATTTAGCATTGCAATAGAAACTTAAATGTTGCCATATATGTCATATTCATTAATAAAATTAGATTGCATTTGATTCTAAATACGTTGCAATTGGGCATATATATGTTGCCTTAGGGTTGCTCGATCCATGTATTGCAACAATTAACACAAAAAAATCGTTGCAAAAAAATGTTGCCATAGGTAGTCCAAGATATTGCAATGATGTTAAACATGTTGCTATAGCCGTTAAATCGTTGCCATATACTATATTTGCAACGATAATATGCCGTTGCAATATGGTACCAAATTTGTTGCCATAAGGGCCCTATGGCAACCAGAGCAAAGTGCACGCTTGATTTTTGCATAATCGTTGCAATAGGCCCTATTGCAATGAATTTAGGGCATATTGCAACGTATTTTACACGTTGCTGTATGCAATCTATGGTGTAGTGCGTGGTCGCCGTGAAGGCCGGAGGCATGGGATGACCATCAAAGAACTCGAGCACAACCCCCTCCACATCGGAAGATACAATCTCCCAACAATGCTGAAAAAATAAAGACGAAAACCCGTCGGGCCCAGAAGTGCTGTGAGGATCAATATCAAAAACCACAACGCGAATCTCCTGGGGAGATGGGGGGACACATAAACTATCAGAATCAAAGGAATGAGGGATAGAAGGGAAACAAGTGTCATCTGAGGGGGCGAGAACATCACCATCGGATGTAAGCAGAGTCCTGAAGTAATTCACAGCGCATGCACGGATGTCCGACTCAACAGCAAGAGTCGTACCATCATCCTCGATGCTGTGAATATATGACTGGCAACGCTTCTGCTTCGCAAAACCCTAAAAGAAATGGGTGTTGCGCTCGCCCTCAGCAACCCAACGAGCTGCAGTCTTCTGTTTCCAGAAATCTTCCTCCATGGAGAGACAAAGTTGGTACTCAGCACGAAAACGGTGCATCGCGGTTCTATTTTCCGGAAAAGGGTCCGAATCTAGTGACAATAGCCTTTAGTGTTAAAGTTTCTAAAACAGGAAATACGTCTTGTCTCTGTAATAATAATGCAACAACTTTGTCCCCAGAGGCATAGACTGATGGTAGGTTGCAAGGTAATTGGGGTGGAAACACTCCGACATCGCGGGTTCGAATCCGTGTGGTGACAATACTTTGCTGAAATATTGCAAGGTTTGTTGCTGGGTTCGTTTCTCGTTGGTCCTCTCCCTTGTAGGGCTGCCATTAGTGCACATCCCTCGATTTAACACCCGCCTGGTCAAGGAACCTCTGATACAGGTGGGGGAGTTTCTCGTCTCTCCCTAAAAAAAATAATAAAAAAAATAATGCAACAACTTTTATTCATAAAGGCCTGCCCGCGGAGAAACAATAGAAGCCATATATGGAGACTTTATGGGTGGGAATGGGATAGAATAAGCTTCTTATTGCTTCACTTTAAAAATAGTTATTTTTTAATAAAATTTTCAATTTGATAGTATTCAGCATTAGAATTAATTTTAAAAACCTCATCATAAAAAATACTAAAAATTAGTATTTTATATTTTAAAATTAATGCAAAAAATACTCTTATTGCAATTTAAGTGGGAGGTTTTTATTTTTTTCCAATTATTAGGGATTGCAAACTTATAGAACTTGTTTTTTCAATTTTATCATTGACATATTACTCACTCCTTTTAACTTAAAATGTGAAGTTTCACTTTATACAATTTCCAAACTTAGTTTTTCATTTAAATATTATACATTTTTACTCAAATTACACATATTTCAATAAATTATTGAAGAAACACCACATTAATGTTACTTTCGACTTGTTTCGTCACCTAATCAATCCATTCTGACATGAGAAGTCATTTCGACGAGTTTCGTCACGGAGTATTGTTTTCGACTGTTATGCTCCGAAATATTATTTTCGACTTGTTCCACCCGAAAACGCCATTTTCAACTATTTTAGTCCTGGCCCCTTAGGATGTCAATATTTCGATTTCTTTCGACTTGGGTCGTCATTTTCGACCATTTCATTTCATAACGTCATTTTCGATTCGTTCTGTCATGAAACATCATTTTCTGTTCATTTCGACCCATTTCGTCCTAGGGGTGTTATTTTCGACCCATTTTGTCCTCGGGGTTATTTTCGACACGTTTCGTCCCCGATGTTATTTTCGATCTGTTTCGCCCGGAACATCATCTTCGACTGTTTTCACCTTGGAGCACCATTTTCGATCTGTTTTGTCTCGGAACATCCTTTTTAACCTGTGTCGTCCCAGGATGACATTTCCGATCTCTTTCGCTCCGGAACATTATTTTCAATCTGTTTCACCCTGTCAACATTATTTTCGACCAGTTTCGCCCATGGACATTATTTTCAAACCATTCGCACTCGGACGGTATTTTCGACCCGTTTCGTCATGTGATATTAGTTTCCAACAGTTTCGCCACATCATATTATTTTCGACCTGTTTTGCCCCGAGACATTATTTTTAAGCTATTCCGCCTTCGATGTCAGTTTCAACCCGTTTCGCTCCGAGACGACAATATCGACCCGTTTTTTTACTTGTTTCGCCAAGAGATTATTTTCCACTCATTTCGCCTTGGATTTTATTTTCAACCCACTTTGCCCTAGGACGTCTTTTCAGCCCTCGTCCGGAATGTCATTTTTGATTTTTTTTCATCCGTGATATCATTTTCGATTGTTATCCCATAACCTAATTTTTGAATGTTTTCCAGTTTCACCCCATGACGTCTTATTCGGCATATTCCGCCCACCCGAAACATCATCTTTGACTGTTTTCATTCCGTGACGTCATCCCAGTAATTTTCAACTGTCTTCATCGCGGTACGTCATATTGACTATTTTCATCCGGCACGTATTTTCCGACTGTTTTCGTCCTGGGATGTTATTTTCGACCCTTGTCGCTCAAGGACGTCCTTTTTCCGACAGTTTTGCCCGGGACTTTATTTTCGACTGTTTTCATTTGGGGACGACGTTTTTATTGTTATCCCAAAATGTAATTTTCGACTATTTTCATCCCATACATCATTTTGACTATTTTTATCAGGAGACGTAATTTCGTTTTTTTCGCTCCGGACGATAATGTTGACCCATCTCGTCTCATGATGTCATTTTCGACCAGTTCACCTTGAGACGTTATTTTCGATCGGTTTCACTATTACCAAGGAGGATAATGAATAAGAAACTTGAAACGAAAAAAAAAAAAAAACTTGAAACGAAAATGAAAAAAAAAAAATATATATGAATAAATAATAAGTAATCAGATGGAAAATAAAAACCCACTCGAGATTCTTCCCATTTTCGCCTTTTTCTACTACTCAATGTCATCATCGACTTCCAATCATCGACTCATTGAAGAAGATAAAGGGTAAAATAGAATTAAAAAGAATAAATAAGTTGACCAAAAAAAATGGAACATATAGATAGGGGTGTTACCAGTCCGGTTCGGTACGGGTATTGGCTTAGTGGGCCAGACCCGGTAAGGTTACCGGGTATACCCGGAACCGGGCCGGTAAGCAATCGGTTCTAATGTCAAAATCGAAACCGGTCCGGTAAGCCTAACGGGTACTTTAGACCCGAGACCGGTAAGACCCGAACCAGTTAAGAACCAATAAGACCTGATTCGTGTACTCATTAATTACCCAAAACAGAATCGAAAAATTACTCGTGAAGGGTTCAAAAACTTGCATAACTTAAGTTTCAAAATACATAGACAAACTAAGTACATCTAAATTAGAGCTTCAGAACATATTCTTTATAGACGCGAAATAGATAGACAAATTTTAAATAATTTCAATAGCTACTTTGCAGTTACATTCTAAATACCAGCCTCCGAACAGGTTCATCATAAGCTCAAAAAGATCATAAGCAGGTTCCCCAATCATCATAGGCTCTCAAGCTACTAATGAAGCGGTGTCTCCAATATCCAACTACATTAAAAAAATAATATTCAAAAGTTAGTATCACAAACAAATAAACAATAAAGTCGTTCAAAGGTATAATAAATCAGAATAATGAGACTTAAAAATTACCTGCCCAAAGTCGTAGTTCAAACGCTCTTCATATGTTTCAAGCTAAATAAATTAATACAATTGTCAATACTCAATAGTAAGAACAGAACATATACAATCACCAAAGAGAAAAAAATTAAATGAATGAAAACGTACAATATGCTTCCCATGCCCTCTCTTGATCCCATATAACTCTTTTACCCAATCACCTCCACAAAGTAGCATTTCAATGGTTTCCACCTTCATTGGCGCCCTCTTTGGGTCAATGACTCTTTTTCCCGCACTAAACGTTGTTTCCGAAGCAACAGTTGTAATAGGAATTGAGAGAACATGCATGGTTAAATAATGGTGAGATGAGAGAGATGAGAAATAAATGAGGACCGAATGAGGAGCGGGGACTTGAATCGGAAAAGATAAGATGAGAGCTGCCTTTAATCTGAAGAAGTTCTGAACTGTAGGAAGGCCGAAAGAGCCAAGCCGATCTGCTGAAGCGAGCAAAGAAAGGAGCGCTGCCTTTAATCTGAACTGTAGGAAGACCGAAGGAGCCGAACCGATCTGCTGAAGCGAGAAAAGAAAGCGTTGCCTTTAATCTGTAAACATGGACGGGGATGCCTTTAATCTGAACTGTAGGAAGAAGAACAGGTGGTGGGAGAGAAGAAAGACATGATATGATTAATCTAGAGAAGAAAAGGGAAACTGCCGATTGAAAATTTGAGAGAGAAGAAAAACATAGGCGGCAGAGTGAGGAGTGAAAGGTAACCCTAAATCGTTTAGTTCTTATACCTGGAGCTTAAGGACATGTTTGGAAGGATATGTTTGGTATGACTTAAGTAAGGATATATTTGTATACATAAAATAATTAAAAAATTACCTATTTTTTTACCGGGTTATCGGTTTCGGTCCTTATCGGCTTCGGTTCTTATTTCAGTACTAGTATCCAGATCGCTAACGTTTCGGGTGAGTATCAGTTCGGGATATTATCGTGCGGTTCTCGGGCGGTTCTCGAGTATACTTGGACCGCTAACAGCCCTACATATAGCCAAGAAATTAGCGTTTACCGACAAGAAGTCCAATACTGATAGTCCATGACTGTATTCCGCACCAAAGAGCACCTAATAAGGTGCTCGTGTTACTATATATAGGTCTGACAATTTTCGACAAGACATGATAACTCGACACGAACATGCATGATATTAATAGGTTAGTGTCAAGCTTTATCGAATTTCATGTCGCTATCGATAAGAGCACGATATTATCCTGCCAGGTTCATGTCGTGTTCGTGTAACCCAATAATATTTATTTAATATTTTTATTTTCTATTACTCATTAATTATTTAATTAATACTATAATTTATTTTTTACCCTATAGTTTTAGAATTTATTTTTTTTCCTTCCACAAGTTAAAAGAAATCCTCATTTCTCAAAATTTTAATCGTATTCGTGTAAAATTAATTTTTAATCGTGTTAGTGTCGTAATCGTGTCGTGTCGACACGAAAGAAATCGTGTCATTTTCGTGTTCGTGTCCTGTACGTGTCGTGTTCATGTTTACACATTACAGATCATGTTCGTATCGTGTTGAACAAATTCTCAATGTGTCGTGTTCGTGTCGGGCCTTAACAAATCATATTGTTATCATGTCGACACTATACCGATCCAACACGCATGATTTGACAGCTCTAATTATATAAATATATATATTTACCATATTTATATTACATTTATCATATTCATATTATATTCAGAACTATATGTAATGCATAACTCTAAATATAACAAGTGGAACATATTACTAAATGTTCCATAAATGGGGATAATATTGTGCCCTCATTCCTGAAATTCTGAGGACGCGAGTTCAAGTTACAGCGTCCTACAAGGTGTGAGTTTATCACTCCAATATGGGAGATACAACGTGGGCGCTGACACTGTTCCTCCCACTTAGTGGTAGTTAGTACCATGATTTAATTCTCCACCATTTTTGTCCATTAGGGGTGAGGGCGCAGGGTCGAGAGATTTCCCCTTTATGCTATAGGAGGTAACGTGAAAATCTAAGAGCTGTGTGTATAGTTATATGTCATTGGTGATATGATAGTTATATGTCATTTTACATGTATATTCGTTGAGCCCATATAGTTATGGGCCTACATTGAATGAACTCTCGACCCAAACGTTTGCGAGATACGGACTTGATAACATTCAACATACCCTTATATGATATATCCACGTTCTTTAAGATAAAAAGGTGGTTGTTTTTAAGATAAAATGACATCTTGAAATGAAAACGGGTCAAAAATAATATCACATTACGAAATGGTAGAAAATAACATTCCTGTATGAAAATATTGAAAATAATATCCCGTGAAACGGTAACCCGTGACATAATGAGTCGAAGATAACATCCTGATGCGAAACAGCTAAAAAATAATGTTCCACGACGAAATGGTCGAAAATTACGCCCCGATATAGAATGAGTCGACAATAATATCCGGGGACAAAAACAGTCTAAAATGAAGTCTTCGAAGGAAGCGAGTCGAAAATGACGAAACGGGTCGAAAATGACGTCTCGAACAAAAAAAATAACGTTGTGTGATGAACATGTCAAGTATAGTTGTAATGTAATGTTTTTTGTGAGGTTCAATAATTTATAAAATATGGATAATTTGGATATAAAAATGAACAATCAAAAACTTATTTTGAGAAATAAAAAAAAAATTTCTCACTTAAATTAAAAAGAAAAATAATATTTACCAAATACATATCCATTTAAGTTCACAATTAATTATTTCTACTTCATAACTGCAATGAATTTTCCTGAAAGACCTAAGCTAAAAAGAAATACTATATATGTAGTTAGGGCATAAGCGCACGAATTATTTATTCTACAAGTTATTGTTTATTGATGAATAATATTTACTAAAAATGTTAAGAAATAAATATTTATTTTGAATGAACATATGCAAATATTCAGCTTAGATTAAATTTAGATTGCATCTAAATTCATAATTTCTTATACTCTTAATTCTTTTACTCCTTTCGTCTCACTAATATTATCCCATTTTGACTTTTTGCGTCCATAATTTTTAAGTTTGACTATGAATTATTTTCAAACTATAATGGTAAAATATTTATTATATTATGAAACTTCATAATTTAAAATTTCATAAAATAATTTCATTAAATATTTTATAATTTAAGATTAATTCATAATCAAACTTAAAAATTATTTAATGCAAAAAATGTAAATAAAACGATATTAGTGGGACCGAGAAATTATGTTTTTTCACAAAATTGACATGGCGTAACGAGTCCATATGTGCCGTGAAAACTTAAGGCAAACCAACGGATTTTATATTTACGCCACATCCGAAAATGGATAGTTTATATGTGTTGTTTGCTTCTCGAAAATAAGTCTTTCCAATCTTACTTCATGTACTTGGGCACCTAAAACAAATGGGTTACTGTTGAAAAAATAAAAAAATGTTCCGGTAATTATTATTCCCGTGATGTGTCTTATCTAATACTGATTGTAGATACATAGATGGAAGGTTCTAGATCCTTCTAGAGGTAGTAGGATCCTATTAGATGTCTTACCTTATCTAGGAATCCTATGTATGGGCGACTCTCATCAGAATGCCATATAAAGGCCTCTATCAAAGTGTTATGAATGAATTGATTCATTGCCTTTACTTTCTCCTCAAACACGTTATCGCACGTATTCTACCACCGAGTGAAACAAAAAAATCCCGTCCGATTTCAAAATTGCGAAAAAAAAAAAGGAAAATTAGCCCGTGAAACCCTAGCCCCTCCACGCCGCCGTCGCCGATCCAAACCAAGACCGGATTGGTCGCCCCCATACTGACCATTGGTCACCTTCTTCGCCAGTCCCGCGGCCGCCAAACCTAACTCCCGTCACCCATAGCCGCCGCCCTGCGTTTTTCAGAACCCTAGCAGCCGGCAAATCTCAGTCTCCCACATCTGCCGCCCTGCGGTTTCCAGCCTTCAACCCCATCGCCTCCTTTCCACGCACAAATCCGGTCATCACGCACAGATTCACATCGTCAGAAAGTCGCCCCCCTGCAAATCGAAACCCTAGAGTTCCACCTCTAATCGACGACGCATATCCCGTCGCCACTCAGCCTGGTTTCGATGCGAACTGGCCTATGTCTGCTACAGTGAGACTCATAGCCCTCCTGCTTTGAGTGTGATGGCCGAGCGAAGGGAAATTGGAATACAAAAACGGCAATTGAGAAAGGGGAAATTTGAAGCTCCGCCCAAATCCACACGGCAATTGAGTCGAGAAAGGAGAAGATCGGTGTGAAATTTTGGCAGCAACTTCCCAACACAAATATCTGTATATTCAACGGTGGAGATCGGATTCTGTGTAATATTGATTACTGAATCTACTGCCGAACAGAAGCAGATTTTTACGAAGAAATTTGGAGATCCGACCTCATCCAATACCGAGCTGCTGCATCGCCGCGCTCGAGTCCTTTTTCGGCCGAATTATTGAGCCCAGTAGCCCTATCCGGGCGTTTCTTAACTCTCCGTTTTTTTTCCTACTCAATGATTCATTTGTTCATTAATTTGTACACTTATGAATCTTACATGTTTATGTTTTACGTGTATATAGGAAAATACGTCGCTCATGATGATGTGCACGCTATGGAGAAAAAGCCATATTTATTCCGTTCAAGGATCAAAGTAAATATAGAACGGAGTACCCACGGAAATATGTTGCTCATATGGAGAGAATCTCCCGTTCAAGGATCAAAGCATATATGAAACCAAGTACCCGTAAGACTTTATTAAAGTTCTCGTTTTTCAATTCCTCTATTTTGGAAAATTTTTTTTTGGGGAATTGGGTATTTGGGTTCTTTATCTCCCACGCTACTTTGCGGTGGATGAGACAATGAGAGGTGGTATCACTCTCGGATGTCGAAGTAAACTGTGTGACGGTCCTGGGGGAGTCACGGATAATTGTTGAAAGTCGATATTTGTGGTTGTTGCATACACCACGTTTTGGGTGCGATTTGATGTCGCCGTTTTGTCGATTTTTAAACCAACAATTGAAAAAAAAAATGAACATTGTCGGTAACGGTAAAGTTATGACTCGTTCATGATTAGTCACGGATTTGTGACATACAAATGGGACAAACATCGATTGCGACGGATATGTCGTGGTTAAAATCGATTTGTGACGGAATTGTCACGTTGAATTGAGCGACCACCACTTGGTCTTGACCCAATCTCATACTTGGAAAACTCCATCTTTCATCTTATTAAAATAAAATATTGAATGTGGGTGTAGACATGTATCGTCTCCTTGCAACATGATATATGAAAGAATGTACGAGTAATTCTCATGAGTTTCAACATGTAAGGCAATGGCATATTGCGGTAAATACATGAATTCGTTGACCTCGATTATAGTTCGTATGACTATAGGTCCGAATACTTTTCCGAGTATTTGTAAAGGCATGTGCCTTATATATTTGACTATGTTTAGTCGATCTTATTGGATGGTCAAGACAAGTTGGTTATGGTATTTTCATTATGTCTCATGGTTCAAAATGCTTAATTATGATGCACCGCGTTGTATCTATATAACATGGCTATTATGACGTATACTTGCAAATTGAGAATTAAAATACTTGGTTGATTGATGCACTTTGGTGGATTTTTTCTGCACTTTTGATCATGACTAGGCGCATCCTCCTTGGTATTTGTTTATGCTTTGAAAGTTCAAACGGAATCAGTGGTTTTTAAACAATGCATTTGTCTGACATTCCTACTTTCTCTGCAAGTCTACCAAGTTGGAGTTATCGAAAGGATCATTAGTCGAAGATAAGAAATCGAACACCCTGCTGCGTTTAAACGCACATATGGCTGTCATTGCCATGTTTTTGCATCAACACTTATGCCATTGGATATGGTCTCAACCTTGGTTTCTCACTAAACTTGGAAAAAACTAAACAGCCAATTAAAATATGCACTGTGATCTGAGTTTAATGATCCGTGTGGTGCACAATATATGGATAGAAATATACGGAAGTCTAGTTTCCAGAACATCTTACCGTTCGTCCATAGCCTTCCTAAAAAGGGAGTTATCGCTGTTTTAGTGAACAAAGGTCAAGCTGCGCGGAATTTTATTTCCAGCAATTGTGCTAACTTTTGTCCCAACCAACTTGGTTCCCATCTTGAATTTGCAAGTGGTCTTACGACACATATTTTTCAACCTCTTTCTGGCCGAATTTGCCATAGATGATGCAGTTTTTGGTATGCGTTGTACGCTAAACTATCATCTTTCAAATGTTGAAAAACAGTTTCCTTGGGGAAGCCCAAAATACGCACCCTTATAAGAAGGTCGAGCGTGTGCATGGTAGTGTTACACCATGCTTGTGTCGTAATTTTGCCCTTTAGGCATATAACCTTGCCATGTTATGCACTCAATATGATAGATCATTTTGATCATATCAAGCATAAAATCTCTATGTTGTTAGAGTATTCGCTATGCTCATGATTATAAAATTTTGCAAGCGAAATTGAGTGCGTATTAAGCTATTTTCAAGGAACATGATATTTTTGGATTTCGGTTTATAAATCCATTGTGACTATGATGAGTAGGTCATCACAATCAATGAGCGGTATGATGCTCAAGTTGTTGAATGCCGAATGGCATTTTCTAGTCACATATGTTCCGTAACAATTTAACCATGTTATGACTCGATGATATATATGCCAAAGTGTATCACTCATAGCATCTCATTGTGATTTGTGAGAAATAAAATCTTATGCATCACTTGTATTGGATATGTGAAAAGGAAGAATATTCATGAGTCAATATGGTCCGGCTTGCATCGGTTTTTGTAACCAGAAGATGTATTGGGACATTGACACATTTAGGCTTTAATAGTCCGGAATTTGGACAGTTTGATGATCCATATACCACGATATTGTCATGGACATTATTGAACAAAGAAACTAGTTGGATCAAAGACACCAAAGTACATTGGTGGAGTCGTGAGCATGGCTCATGACCGATGATGATATTTATGTCATCCGCGTCTTGCTTTCATAAGCATGTGTGACGCCAAAGACCCCCCCGATGATCCTTCTTAGCCATGTTCATTTATTTAAGCCTATTCTTTGGCACGATTAGAAGACGACACCCTCTTATGCTAAAGAGAATAATGTAGCGACTCGCATAAGCATGGTGCTAAGTCCTCCCTTTTCACCGAGTCCTTATACATACATGATCATAAGTATTAGCCTGGTGGCTTATGATGCTATGATGGTGTTCACAAATGGTCGTACTCAAGTAATAACATTTATATGTTATGTTGTTCCTTTGACAATGATTGATAAGTTGATGAAACCTGAGTTATGGTTGTCCAACTTGCGGACCAGTCATTGTAAAGGTCGGTTCACCCACTTTTTAGACCAAGTCTTAAAATGAAATTTTAACGAGTACTTCTTAACATCCAAGGCTACCTTCTCACAAATTTTGGTGCCATTTGGAGACTTGGAAGGAGGTGAACCACTTAAATGAAGTTTTCACATACCACCAGCCGTCCTATCAACTAGTTCGATGTCATTTTGACCGATTTCTGACCACAAGGTTGATGGTTTTGGAATCCTAAACACCCGTTTATACATCTTGTGAAATTTTGAGGTGTTTGGGGCTGGTGAAGGGAGTGAACTCTTCAAGAAAGCATTAGAGGTTCGATAAAACCAACGGCCTATCATCGGTTCAATCGTTTCTTTATGTTCGATCCCGGTGGTGCATGGTGGCGGTTTTGTTGAATTCTCAAGACCAGTAGCTACGACTATGTAGCATAGGTCAACATGTCATATTCACCTATACCTATCATCATTCAAATGCTTAGTTACAAGTGTAACCATATGCATTTTGTTAACTGGATTGTGTTAACAACTGAAAACCTTTATCGTCCACATGTTCATGTGCCAAAAGTGCGTCACCACAACGCATTAAAATGATGAATATGACATGCGCTTTCACTCATAGTCCGCTTAAAATGTACCTTGGCAGACGATCTCGTAAGTCACTTTGATGAGCCAGTCTTCCCGTCGTTAGGGGGAGATGCGAACGATCATGTTCGAGTAGAACGACTTGGAATTGTCGTAGTTTGTCCCTACTGTGCCTCACCAAGTTCCCTAAAGTGACGAGATTAAATACATGCTGCAAACATGTCTGCAAGGATTGTGTCCGGTTATGGACGTTCGTCACCTATAAATTGTGATATGGTAACACCACAAATTGTGGTAGATGGTGTTACTAGGCCGTGGATCTCATCGAGTATTGGGATGCCACTTGGTTCGATAAATACTCTCGCTAAGAATGTATGCGAGTTTGGTACATGAAAACTTGATCATATGATCAAATGAACTCATCCGTCTCATGTGATTCTGGATTATAGTCATCATTGGGGGATGCCTCAATGAATGCCAATCCATAAAGAGTACTCTATGAATAAAGCCGGTTCATGAGGACGTGGAATGTGAGTTTAATCGAACCATACTTCGTTGAAAATCTACAACGTTGTAGCCTTGGCCTAAAATGGAAACATATGCGACTCCAGTATGGACAAAGTGATAGCCCTTTGTTGAAGTGGTACCGACACTCCAAAGATAAGACCTATCCGTATACTTTGTTAAAGCGAGTGAGAGAAAGAGTTAAACTCACCTCATGGCGCGAGGTTTCTCATGAACGCACTGGAATCGTCTACGATGACACGAAACTTAGTTGGGCTATCGTAATGGATGTTATAGCATCCAATATCTTTTCAGTTAGATAGTTTCCCAAAAACTGACGTGCAGCTTGTGGTTAAATCTTATCTTAGTGGGGAACTAAGTTAAGTGATTAAAGGATCTCGTGGTGGATCAGACTCAAATAAAGTGGCTCCTGACCACGGAGCGCGTCAACAAGTGATTGTCGGGGACGCATACTAAGTATATACTTGATTTGGAAGAGATATGAAGCTTTTGCGTGTAAAACTAAGGGTTTATAGTGATGTACTCTTGTGAGACTAAGAGATTCCGCTAAATCCAAAGTTAAGAATGAAAGGATCTTGGGACACTTGATGATACGTATTCATCAATCGGTTTAAGGCAATCTAAGGGACGGTTTCCCTAAGAGACGATAAAGTAATGCCTATATGATTCCCAATGATTAGTCGAAGTCATCATAAGACTTGGCTCACTTAAGTGATGATGCAGTTTTAAGAGAAAAGTACGGTATTATGTACTCATGTTTGACTCGATGTACTCATTCGTAATAATCCGGTAAAGCCACTGTGATGATGGCCTAGGATGCGCTCACGCAATGTCTGTGATTGACAAGAAGCTTGAAGCTCGCTCTATCTCGATAAAAAGGACACTTGAAAATTGATACCCGAATACGCCCGGAATGTGTTGGTCTATCTCCCATATGACCTACATGGCAGCTCACTTGATGGAAAATGGTGAAATTGGTACCATTGGAAGGTTTGTGTCTACTTTCCAAGGAAACCAACCATTTGATCACATCCATCATGTTGAGTGACATATGACTATTGTTGCAAAGTAGGACAGATGTGTCCGTAATTTCTTGAGTCAACTTCGATAGAGCTTTGTGATCGCTCGGTCGATCTAGGTTACGTCAGTATGTGAATGAAAAGCTATGGGTGTCTAGTAATCATAAGATCTAACAGTCTCGTTGATACCTATTGAATCGAAGAAGTTATGACTGATATGGTGCATAGAGGTCAAGACTTTGGAAAACTTGATAAGTCTTTAGTGACTCTGCACTTTGGATGTGTCGCGCTCTTTTTGTCCTTAGACCAAGGTTTGTTTTTCCCATTGGGTTTTCACTTGGTAAGGTTTTTAACGAGGCGACCTATGAGAACATCCAGACAATGATGCGTTGTATACATTCAACTTAGACCAAGAGATATTTTTCCCACTGGGTTTTTCCTTGGTATAGTTGTGAGGGCAACTTGGCATCTGACTCCTATGATTTGAGGTACTCATCAGGGGGAGTCGTTATGTATACATCAAGGGGAATATACATGACATGTTATGTTGGTGCGTTGCAATCTTTTCCTCATCAAGCCTTTATTTTTCCCATGGGGTTTTGTTTTGGCTTGGAATAGGTTTTTACGAAGGCAACATCTTCTGCACCATTGTTGTATTAGTGCTCGACACAGGGGGAGTGTTCCGGTAATTATTATTCCCGTGATGTGTCTTACCTAATACTGATTGTAGATACATAGATGGAAGGTTCTAGATCCTTCTAGAGGTAGTAGGATCATATTAGATGTCTTACCTTATCTAGGAATCCTATGTATGGAAGGACTCTCATTGTAATGCCTATATAAAGGCCCCTCTATCAGTGTTATGAATGAATTGATTTGCTGTCTTTTACTTTCTCCTCAAACAAAAAATAAGTTTTACAAATACATATGCATGCGAAACTTATTTAACTTAGAAACTCGTGATAGAATTTCAGACCACAAAAAATTAACTTATTTATTGCAAAATTGTTACATGAATACATAATCATGCGAAATTATAAACAACTATTTAGAGTTAAAATCACAAATCATCCCATAACTATTGCACTAAATATATTTAGCTCTTAAATTAGCTTTTTAGTCGATTTAGTCCCAAAAAAATGACGTGCCGTACGCTCAATCAGCAAGTCTGTCGAAAATTCCGGAATTCTGACGGCACGCGCGCGGCACGTGAGCTTAAACGACATCGTTTTGTACTTTCTAGCAAATTTAAGATGTAAATTAGACCTTAAGACTAGATCAACTAAAAGAATTAATTTATTTTAATCAATAGTTATGACAATGTGTGATTTAAACTCGGCACCTAAAACAAATGATTACTGTTAGATTATGACATGACCTGTTTAGAAATATATATACCCTGTAATACAAAGTCCCACTCCACCAATACTCATTACTCACTACATCTCTTCGCTTTCTCTCTTATACTATATCACACCACCACGCACTGAGGCGATGACACCCAAAAACCCAACTTCGGCAGCCATTTTCTTCCTCCTCCTCCTCGGCTGCCCAGCCAAATCCACCTGCAGATCAAGAAGAACCCAGCCTCATCGCCACCAGCCATGCAAGAGAATGGTTTTTATTTCAAAGACATCCTTTTCAACGGACATAATTCCAAAAATGCCACCGCCGCCATAGTAGGGGCACCAGCATGGGGCAACACCACAATTTTAGCCGGACAGAATCATTTCGGCGACGTGGTTGTTTTCGACGATCCCATTACTCGAGACAACAACCTGCGTTCACCTCCGGTTGGCCGGGCTCAGGGGTTCTACTTATACGACAAGAAAGATATATTCACTGCGTGGCTAGGGTTTTCGTTTGTTTTCAACTCCACGGACCACAAGGGTTCCATAAATTTTGCTGGGGCTGATCCGTTGATGAATAAAACCAGGGACATTTCGGTAATTGGAGGGACTGGTGATTTTTTCATGGCTCGTGGGATTGCTGTTAGAAAATTCTTCAAAGTTAAAGACGTCGAGGCTTGAATCACGCATGGAAGCGCTTTCCTTATAGTATTTCTTGCACCCGAAATGTGTCTTAAGGTCACAAACAAGAATACCGCAGGATACGACAAGCCTTAATTTCGGACTGCACTAAGACAAACTGAAATCCGAAAATAGGCAAGAATAATTTTTTCTCGATTATAAGTATTCAAGAAAAGAGAATAGGTGATTCGAAAATCTGTATATACTTATGAAACCGAACTTGGTTTTATAAATAAATCATACCTATTCGTGAAAGGGAGCACCATTTCGTTCAAACGACACGACCGTTGGCCAAACAACCGTTCGTTTCGAAATGACATGACTTTTCATTTAAGCAGCAAAATAACCACCAAATGAAGAGACATGACTTTTCATTTAAGCAGCAAAAATAACCACCAATTGAAGAGGCACAACCGTTGGCGAGAATCGCCGCGAGAAACCCGCGGACCGCGCCGTTTCGCCGGACTCGCCACGAGCCCACAAGTGCCAAAATGCGCCTACGAAGCGCCACTAAAGCCTCTAAGCCCGAGCCGGAGCCGGACGCCGCGGCGATGTGAGAGTGAAAATTTGCATAGATTTGCCACCTCACCTCCACCTCACATCCACATGGCACTACCACATGTTATTAATGGTTATTTAATTGCTCACACTTATAAGGTCTTCATTTCGCTTTGCTTGTTCCATGTGGGATTCTTTTCTACTCACAAAATACACTATTTTGTCTTTTAATGAACAATCAAATAAAAGCTTTACAAAATTAAATCTCTTATTTAATTTTATAGCTTTTTTCAACAATTGCTACTGTGATGACTGATGCGGTCGAGGGAGATGTTTATTTCAGGCTTCGTGTTGATATTAGATTGCATGAATGTTGGTAAAAAAGTGTTAAAACTGTTATTCATTTTATATATATATATACACACACGATCATGGTGTATTTTTTTTTTTTTTTCATGTCTTGTGGAGCCGGTTACTACTTTATGTATGTTATCGAGTATCTGTTATGCTTCCCATATGAAATAAAATTTGTCTTTTCAGTTTTTTATTTTTATTTTTTTTACTCGCATGCGTAGCCAAGTTGGTGGAGTAGGTGAGCGCGAAATTGAAAGGTCACGAGTTCGATTCCCTCTACCAACACTTTCTTGGTTGAGCCTGTCACACAAGGCTTGCCTAATGTAGTTTACCTGGTTGGCGTAGTTTGCAGGCTACTACGTGCAGTCTGAGGGTTTATCTAGTACGCACTCGAAGAGTAGCGGCTGTGGGTTCCCGGTCATAAAAAAAATTGTCTTTTCAAGAGAAAAAAATGGTCTTATTGCTTTTGTTGAAAAAAATTACTAGTAAAATAATTTAATGGACTTTAAATGATTTTTTTAGAATTTTTAATATGTTATTTTTGTTTTTAGTGTTTAATTAATATTTCTATTGGATTTAGCAAAATATGTCCATTAATTTCTCAAGTGCAATTTATTTCAGTACTAGTATCCGGACTGCTAACGTTTCGGGTGAGTATCAGTTTGGGATATTATCGTGCGGTTCTCGGGCGGTTCTCGAGTATACTTGGACCGCTAACAACCCAAGATATAGCCAAGAAATTAGCGTTTACCAACAAGAAGTCCAATACTGATAGTCCATGACTTGTATTCCGCACCCAAGAGCACCTAATAAGGTGCTCGTGTTACTATATATAGGTCTGACAATTTTCGACACGACATGATAACCCGACACGAACATGCATGATATTAATAGGTTAGTGTCAAGCTTTATCGAATTTCATGTCGCTATCGATAAGAGCACGATATTATCCTGTCAGGTTTGTGTCGTGTTCGTGTAATCCAATAATATTTATTTAATGTTTTTATTTTCTATTACTCATTAATTATTTAATTAATACTATAATTTATTTTTTACCCTATAGTTTTAGAATTTATTTTTTTTTCCTTCCACAAGTTAAAAGAAATCCTCATTTCTCAAAATTTTAATCGTATTTGTGTCATTATCGTGTAAAATTATTTTTTAATCGTGTTCGTGTCGTAATCGTGTCGTGTCGACACGAAAGAAATCGTGTCATTTTCGTGTTCGTGTCTTGTACGTGTCGTGTTCATGTTTACATATTACAGATCATGTTCGTATCGTGTTGAACAAATTCTCAATGTGTCGTGTTCGTGTCGGGCCTTGACAAATCATATTGTCATCATATCGACACTATACCGATCCAACACGCATTACTTGACAGCTCTAATTATATAGATATATATCATATTCATATTATATTCAGAACTATATATAATGCATAACTCTAAATATAACAAGTGGAACATATTATTAAATGTTCCATAAATGGGGATAATATTGTGCCCTCATTCCCCTACAATTGAGAGTTGAAACCCTGGAGGTAACGTGAAAATCTAAGAGCTGTATGTAAATCTTTGGTGATATGATAGTTATATGTCATTTTACATATATATTCGTTGAGCCCATATAGTTATGGGCCTACATTAAATGAACTCTCGACCCAAACGCTTGCGAGATACGGACTTGATAACATTCAACATCTATACTTCTATTAAAAGAGAGTCGTGACACATGTCACTTTGTAAATTTTTTGATTTTTTATTTTAAAATAAAATTTATATATAAAGATGTATTCTTAAATTTTAAAGAAAAAAATTCTAGATATGTATGGTGGGAGTTTTATTCCACAACTTACACTCATCTACCAATAATTTTTTTTTTATTTTTTTAGCTTAAATTTAAATGTTTATAATTTTTTAAATCAATTTTTATTTATAATAAAAAATATATCAAATTAATTTTTATTTCATATTTCAACTAGACATCCATATGAATATAATAAATTTGATGGATTTACAATAATGACCGATTGCAGAAAAAAATTATATTAGAAAAAATATGAATATTTATTTTCAGTAAAATTAATTGATGCAAAATAAAAATATATTAACTCATTTATTACTTACATAAAAAATAAATTATGATATTTATTTAATTATAATAACTAAAAATAATAAAACATACACTGCACACACACACATATTAAAACTTAATCACATATTACTTTCTTCCCCAAAATTTGTTCCTACTTTTTTTCGGTATGTCCAGGAAATTTGTTCATGTAATGGACACTAATTGACTTAGCACTCCGCTAATGTGGTTCTCTTTCTTGAATTATATTACACCACATAATACACTCAATAAGTCTTTTATTAATATTACGCTAATATGATACTCATGTCGAAAATCATCAAAAATAAATTTAGAGATCGAGAAATTATTTTCTAATAAGAGAATATCTTATGCGGTACATCGCACCGGAGAACATCTAGTACCCTTATATGATATATCCACGTTCTTTAAGATAAAAAAGGTGGTTGTTTTTAAGATAAAATGACATCTTGAAATGAAAACGGGTCAAAAATAATATCACATTACGAAATGGTAGAAAAAACATTCCCGTATGAAAATATTGAAAATAATATCCCGTGAAACGGTAACCCGTGACATAATGAGTCGAAGATAATATCCTGATGCGAAACAGCTAAAAAATAATGTTCCACGACGAAATGGTCGAAAATTACGTCCCGATATAGAATGAGTCGACAATAATATCTGGGGCAAAAACAGTCTAAAATGAAGTTTTCGAAGGAAGCGAGTCGAAAATGATGAAACTGGTCGAAAATGACGTCTCGAACAAAAAAAATAACGTTGTATGATGAAATATGTCAAGTATAGTTGTAATGTAATGTTTTTTGTGAGGTTCAATAATTTATAAAATATGGATAATTTGGATATAAAAATGAACAATCAGAAACTTATTTTGAGAAATTAAAAAAAAAACCTCTCACTTAAATTGAAAAGAAAAAATAATATTTACCAAATAAATATCCATTTAAATTCACAATTAATTATTTCTACTTGAATTTTCCTGAAAGACCTAAGCTAAAAAGAAATACTATATATGTACTTAGGGCATAAGCGCACGAATTATTTATTCTACAAGTTATTGTTTATTGATGAATAATATTTACTAAAAATGTTAAGAAATAAATATTTATTTTGAATGAACATATGCAAATATTCAGCTAAGATAAAATTTAGATTGCATCTAAATTCATAATTTCTTATACTTTTAATTCTTTTACTCCTTTCGTCTCACTAATATTATCCCATTTTGCCTTTTTGCGTCCATAATTTTTAAGTTTGACTATGAATTATTCTCAAACTATAATGATAAAATATTTATTATATTATGAAACTTCATAATTTAAAATTTTATAATATAATTTCATTAAATATTTTATAATTTGAGATTAATTCATAATCAAACTTGAAAATTGTTTAATGCAAAAAATGTAAATAAAACGATATTAGTGGGACCGAGAAATTATGTTTTTTCACAAAATTGACATGGCGTAACGAGTCCATATGTGCCGTGAAAACTTAAGGCAAACCAACGGATTTTATATTTACGCCACATCCGAAAATGGATGGTTGTTCATATGTGTTGTTTGCTTCTCGAAAATAAATCTTTCCAATCTTACTTCATGTACTTGGGCACCTAAAACAAATGGGTTACTGTTGAAAAAAAAAAAAAAAAAAATAAGTTTTACAAATACATAGGCATGCGAAACTTATTTAACTTAGAAACTCGTGATAGGATTTCAAACCACAAAAAATTTACTTATTTATTGCAAAATTGTTACATGAAAACATAATCATGGCAACTAGTTAGAGTTAAAATCACAAATCATCCCATAACTATTGCACTAAGAGCAAGGGTACACTGGGCTGGTGGGTGGCACCATCACCACCAGCCGAAAAACACCCATGGCGCACCGTACTTGCGCTCGCCGTCGTCCCTTGCGCCGTCACCATGGCTCAGCGTCATGGGCTTTTTTTTTTCCTTTTTTCTTGGGAAAGAATAGGAACGTTGCAACATTTTTTGAAAATGGGACTCGTTACCAACGACTATATAGCCGTTTTTTGTAAAAACCAAACCAAACCAAACCAAACATACCCAGTATATCCCGCTCAGAGCAGGGTCTGGGGAGGGTAAGATGTACGCAAACCGTTTTTTGTAACTTTTTCAAAAAAAAAAAAACACAATTAAACCCCAAAAAAACCTTATAAATACCCCTTATTATTCCATACTTCACACACACTTCCAATCTATTAAATCTCAACTTCTATTATCTATTTCCATCCAAAATGAATTCAAACCAACCATGGATCAACAACATGCTAAACGATCCGACGAACCAAATGCCGGGATCGTCTTCGAATCCCGGTTACAATCCGGGATCATCTTCGAATCCCGGTTACATTCCCAACTTCCAACCCGGATTTATGAATCCCGACGATCTAGCATTGTTTAGCCAATGGAAATTACAACAACAATAACAACAACAACAACAATAATATAATCAATTTACACAATCTCAACAAACAAACCAAGCCATCCCTTCCCAACCAAATTCGGACCATGGTTCATTTTATCAAGTTGACGAAGACGAAGATGAAGATAAAACGGAATCCGATGAAGAAGTTGTTCCGACACCGACCTCAAAAAAATCGAGGAGCAAGATGATGGCGAAGAAGCCAAAGTCAAAGACGAAGACGAAGAAAACCAACAAAGACAAAGACAAAGAGGTCGATGAAGATGTGGTCCCTTCCCGACAACCACACACTTTTTGGAGCCAAGACGAGGAGTATCTTTTGGCGGAGTGTTACATCCAAGTATCCGAGGATCCAAAAGTGGGTGCGGATCAACAAAGGGATACGTTTTGGTACAAAGTGCTCGAAGTATACAACAAGTAAGCAAAGAGGATTAAGTATACTACTCGTACCAAAAATATGTTGATGGGAAAGTGGACTCCAATGAATAAAGATATCAAGAAGTTTAATACGGTTGTTGATGAAACGGCGGTTATGAGTGGGGAAGGTGATAAAAATTTTATGAATCGTTGTCACATTTTATTTAGAAAAATAACGGGATATGAATTTAGACACTTGACCGCTTGGGGCTTTTTGAAAGACAAGCACAAGTGGAAAAATCCCGACTCGACTTTGGCAAGACGTAATCGTCTTCGGCCTACGCAAGAGGAGCCCGAGAATTTTGGAGCCGACGAGTTGCCACGACCAGACGACATGTACCGGGTTTCTAAGAGTCAATGTTCGGCAAACTCGACCGCTAGTTCCGGTTCAAACTCGGCATTGTTTCAAGAAATGTTGCAAATGCAATGCGAGTTAGACCGCAAGGCAAATATGGATGTTCTCGAGCGAGAGTCACTCGCAAGAGTTACTTTATATGAATCTCAAAAAATTGCCGAGGAGACGCAGGTGCTAGAAATGGATACAAGCAAGATGGATCTGATCAACGCAAGGGTCGTGAAAGCACAACAAGCTCGCATTCGGGCAAAGTATCCTACCGACGAGGAATAGGCTTTTATTTCTATGTTTATGTATTAGGATTTTAATTTTATGTATTTTTTTAAATGTAATGTGTTTTTTTTAATGTAATGTGTTTTTTTAATTAATGAAGTTTATTTTAGTTTATATTGTGTATATTTTATTTTATATAAAAAAAATTAGCCGACGGCACCAGAATTTATGGTGCCAACGGATGCGGCCAGAATGTGGTGCCATGGAGATTTTTGCTGACGTGGCATCACTTTTTGCCCACGGCACCACATCAACGGCTCCACTGCACCTCATGCTCTAAAAATATTTAGCTCTTAAATTAGTTTTTTAGTCGATTTAGTCCCAAAAAAATGACGTGCCGTACGCTCAATCAGCAAGTCTGTCGAAAATTCCGGAATTCTGACGGCACGCGCGCGGCACGTGAGCTTAAACGACATCGTTTTGTACTTTCTAGCAAATTTAAGATGTAAATTAGACCTTAAGACTAGATCAACTAAAAGAATTAATTTATTTTAATCAATAGTTATGACAATGTGTGATTTAAACTCGGCACCTAAAACAAATGATTACTGTTAGATTATGACATGACCTGTTTAGAAATATATATACCCTGTAATACAAAGTCCCACTCCACCAATACTCATTACTCACTACATCTCTTCGCTTTCTCTCTTATACTATATCACACCACCACGCACTGAGGCGATGACACCCAAAAACCCAACTTCGGCAGCCATTTTCTTCCTCCTCCTCCTCGGCTGCCCAGCCAAATCCACCTGCAGATCAAGAAGAACCCAGCCTCATCGCCACCAGCCATGCAAGAGAATGGTTTTTTATTTCCACGACATCCTTTTCAACGGACATAATTCCAAAAATGCCACCGCCGCCATAGTAGGGGCACCAGCATGGGGCAACACCACAATTTTAGCCGGACAGAATCATTTCGGCGACGTGGTTGTTTTCGACGATCCCATTACTCGAGACAACAACCTGCGTTCACCTCCGGTTGGCCGGGCTCAGGGGTTCTACTTATACGACAAGAAAGATATATTCACTGCGTGGCTAGGGTTTTCGTTTGTTTTCAACTCCACGGACCACAAGGGTTCCATAAATTTTGCTGGGGCTGATCCGTTGATGAATAAAACCAGGGACATTTCGGTAATTGGAGGGACTGGTGATTTTTTCATGGCTCGTGGGATTGCTACTCTGATGACTGATGCGGTCGAGGGAGATGTTTATTTCAGGCTTCGTGTTGATATTAGATTGCATGAATGTTGGTAAAAAAGTGTTAAAACTGTTATTAATTATATATATGATGATGGTGTAATTTTTTTTTCATGACTTGTGGAGCAGGTTACTTTATGTCTGTTATCGAGTATCTGTTATGCTTCCCATATGAAATAAAATTTGTCTTTTTAATTTTTTTTTACTCCAAGTAGTGAAGTTGGTGGAATAGGTGAGGGCGTAATTCACGTAGTTTGCAGGCTATTACGTCCAGTTCGAGGGTTTATCCAGTATGCACTCAAAGAGCAGCGGCTGTAGGTTTCCCGTCATAAGAAAAATGTTTTTTCACGAGAAAAAATGGTCTTATTGCTTCGTGTTGAAAAAAATTTACTAGTATTTTCAAAATAATTTTATGAACTTTAAATGATTTTTTAGAATTTTTAATATGTTATTTTTGTTTTTAGTGTTTAATTTAATATTTTCTTGGATTTGGCTAAATATCTCCGTTAATTTCTCATGTGCAATTTATGCCATTTCGCCGGAGCATGTGACATGTCATGTGACATTTTACGATTTCCAACGATATTTGGCATAAATTGCACAAAATTACTGCACAGAAGAACAAGTGACATGCTTAAACACGTTGGCTGTAGAAATAACACTCCCCGTGATGGAGATGAGATCCCGATAATCTTGATTTATTATAATTGTGATTTAATTAGGAAATTAGTAATTAGGATATTTATTTAATTTCTTATGATTTATCTTATTCCATAATTAATTAGGGTTTCAAATCTATTTAAGAGTCGGTCCTGTAATCTTTTCATTCGATTGTTGATGAATTAAGAAAATTAGTGAGAGAGTTTTCTCATGTTCCTCGTTGCCGGTATTCCAGTGGGAATCAACAGAAATTGAGAAGATTGTTTTGTTTCGTTCACGCTTCCGCTTGCTGCATCACCCCGCGAGACGTTCAACATGGATAATGGTGCTTCATGTCATCTAAGAAAGCAGGGAAAGCAGCCATGCAACAGTGGACAAAGGGTCAATAATTCATGACGAATATGATGATGCATGATCAAACTGAATGTTTTAATCTGGCTGTAATAAGTGTATAGATGTAGCCCAATCCTTCTGATTTGCGATGATGACTTTTAGATGTTGAATGGAAGGAAATAGGAGATTTCAAGCTATCACATGAACTTTCAAATTTCGATCAGTAAAATTCAGTTAAATTTAGTATAACAGTAATTTTATATAATAATATAAATTGTAAATTGGTAAAAATCAAGTGCAATCAATAAAAGACAGTTTAATCAGTCAAAATCAGTTTCATTCAATAAAAAAAATTGAGTTTTCAACAAAATCAGTTGAAGAGAACTCTGACTAAAATTGATTTTCACTGATAAAAATGATATTTACTCATTAAGACTTATTTTAAGTGGAAGAGAACATGACTATAGTTTGTATATCTCCAAATAAAAAGAGAGATAAATTAGGATTAACAGGGAAAAGAGAAGAAATAGTTGGGGATACATCATCTATTGGGCATTATTCTTATTTATCGATTGCCAGCCCTCCGTCTAGGCATGTCCACGGGTCGGATCTGTCGGGTCACCGGGTCCGACCCGCCGGGTCGTCGGGTCCAATAAGGGGGACCCGAACCCTAACCCGAAAATAAAGACAACCCGCCGGGTCAGCGGGTCTCGGTCAAATTTTTTTATTTTTTATTTTTTATTCGTAATATAAAAATTATTTGTTGAAATACAATTGTTAATTTGTTATATAGTTTTTAATGAGGATAATAGGGTTGTTTTTTTTTTTTAAAAAAAAGGGGGGGGAGTAAAGTAGGAATGGACTTGAATAGGTTTCCCGATTGCCTACGTATCCTCTCGGGGAAGAAGAATCAATGCCCCGCGTAGTTCTCTTACCTTTTTGTATCCCCGCCGCTCTTACCTTGGTGGTTACGTGATTCCCGCGGATCCCTCCGATGGAGTGAGTGGTTCTTCATCTTCATCATTGTCAGTTGATTCGTTGTTTTTTGTGTCTTCATTTCCGCTCTCCACCAATCACTTAGTAGCACTTGAGCTTCCAACGTCTCGGACAACAAGTTTGACCTCGTGGGATCGAGAACCTTTCCACTCCGGCTAAAGGTTTGCTCTACGGCTACCGTTGAGGCGGGAACGGCGAGAATTTGTGCCGCACTTAGAGTAGGAAACCTCGATCTTTCCGTTCGGCTCCACCATTCCAAGATGTCAAAGTCTTCTAACTCTTCTTCATGTCCAAACTCAAAGGTAATGGTTAGATAATCGTCGAGCTCCGAATTGGCACTCGACGTGGTTTTTGCCCTTTTTGGGGCAAATAAATCTCTAGCAATTGATGTCAAACGTCTACTAGTAGATGATGAAGAAGAATGGGAGGTGGTTGTTGAGATGATTGAGCTTAATCGGAAATATGATAATGAGCATACAATTGTTCAAGTAAATTCCTAACGTTAGTAAGTATAGTAGAAACAATACATGCGGGATCATTTTGTATTTGTAAAAACGAATAATAATTTTCCAAAAATTGTTTCAAACCTTTCATTTTACGTCGAGGGTCCAAAACAAAAGCAATAAGGTAAACATCCGGAATAATTTTGAAATAACTTAACCATTTAATTCTCATATCACTTATGACAACTTTAATGGAAGGTACGTTAAGACCATCTTTTAGTGCAAATGCAATAGTAATTGCTACGTAACAAAATAAGTTCGAAGTTGGTTTGTAAACATAACTAAAAATTTTAGTAGCCTCGTAGAAATGCATAAAAACATCCATTACATCTTTTGCTAAAACCCAAGCTTCCCCGAAAACAAAATTACCATTAATGTATTGTGCGGCAAAACCACGTAAAAGTTCTTTATAACCATATGATTCAAAAATCATTTTGTATGTAGAGTTCCATCTTGTGCAAACATCTTTTGGAAATTTTTTTGGATAAACATTATGTTGTTTACAATATTGGTACCATTTACGACGAACACTTTTTTTTAGTCCAAAGTTCATTAAGAATGCCTCGGATAGGTTTTACTAATTCTCCAACACAAGCTAAACATTCTTGAACACATAAGTTTAAAATGTGAGCCGCACACCTAATGTGAAAAAATTTACCTCCAATAGACGGCGTACAATAAGTGATTAGTTCTTGAATCGAAGCCGTGTTAGCGGATGCATTGTCAAATACGATTGAAAAAACTCGTGAAACTAATCTATATTCTTCTAAAATATTTGCAATTAAACGAGCTATGTTTTGCGCGGTGTGTGGGTCGTTAAAAACTGTAATGCCAAAACTCTTTTGTTTAACACCCAAAACTTATCAATATAATGACATGTAATGCCCATGTAAGAATTTTTTTCAAATGAATCGGTCCAAATATCACTACAAATTGAATCTTGTAAATCACGATTTTCCATAAAATATTTAATCAATTTTATTTAGGTGATTTATATCTATGCATCATTTTTCTTTTTGCGGTTTGTCGAGAAATTTGTTTATATGCGAGTTGAACATGATTTGTCACCCAATCATTAAAACCAACATTTTGTGCAAAGCTAAAAGACAATGAATCAACGGCTATCATTTCCGAAAATACATCCATAGATGAAGAATGATCATATGAAAATAAAGAAGGAGGTTGGTTAGAGGTTGATGCGTACCCGGATAGTTGCGTTTGTCCTCGTGCCAATTCGTATTTTTCGGGATGCTTCGTCCTAATATGTCGGTAGTCATTCCTGTATCCTTCTCCTTTTTTGTGCTTTTACTTTGAGCTACAAAATCTACATTTAACCATAGACACTTGATTTTTTTATGTCGGTAGAAGGGATTTTTTTTTTAAAAATAGACGACCCGGGTCAGCGGGAAGGAATTAGGTCGACCCTAACCCTAACCCGCACCCCGTACAACCCTTGATTCGTATGACCCGTGACCCGGCGGGTCCGGGTCGGGACAGGTTTCCGCCGGATCGTAACTCGCCGGGTCCGGGTCGACCCTTGACCCTTGGACATGCTTACCTCCGGCTATTCTTACCCACTCCTAAAAATAAGAAAATATTTAAAAGAGAAAATCGAAAGGAGTACCCTTTCTTTATGGTTCCGTCCATGGAGAGACCCATGTAGTGCATCCCCTACCGGATGCACTACACGCCACAGCGATTTACGGCAGATTGATGCACTAGATGGTGCATCGACCGCATCGTCTACGCACGCCACGCGTAGCGCATCCGGCAGGACGCGCACGCGTGCCAGATTTACGATTTATACCTTTTTTTATTGTGTGAGCACATGAAAAAAAGTCATCGGCCGCAACAGCCGATGAAAAAACTCACTCAAAAGTCATTTACCAAACACCCTTTTAAAAACACTCTTTTAAAAAATAGTAAAAAGAAAAGGAGTAATACTCCCTCCACTTTTAAATAGATGTCATTTTAGATTTTTATAGATGTCATTTTAGCTTTATTCTTCTCTTTATTCCATTATTACCCCTAGTTAATTTACCTCAAAATTCATCTTTTCACTCTTCATTAATTACAAAATATAATTTATTAGGGGCAAATTTTAGCATAAAAGAATTTTCTTAATTTGTGTGCACAAAGTCAAAGTGACATCTATTTAAAAGTGGAGGGAGTAGAAAAGAAAAAAGAGGAAAAAAAAGACCGAATTTTGCAAGCCCTGTACCACGTTCCCAAAAAACACCTAACAACGTGTTAACCTTGCCACATGATAAGCAGACAATCACCATGGCATATAATATAATTGTTGGGAAAATGAAGTTAAATGGGCTGTTTTAGGCAGCCCACTTGAGAGAAACTTTTGAGTGGGCTCGACTACGAGTTAAAGTCGGGACTTAGTTGGAATATGTAGTACTCCGTACGAAGTTTCCAAAACATGTAAGAACACTCAAAATGATTGAGGTATAAATGAGATATAATGTTCCAAAGTGAACCCTTTGAAAATGGGTTTGATATGAAGGAGATGTGGACAAAATCATGTTCAAAAAGTGAGACATGTGTGGATGTGTGACTAGGCGTCCCTCGCGCACACACACACGCGCGCGCCGCCACCGTCCGTCCGGCCGGCCGGCTCGGGTCGGGTCGGTTCGGTTCGGTCGAAGGGCGTATTCGGTAAAAATTTATTTGACCGAAAATACCTCAATTATAAATTCCAAATTTTTCGGATCCGGATAAATATCAATTTAATTGATAAATTATCGAACTAAACAGATCTGAGATATCCTGGTCGGTTTAGAGTTCCTCCAGATCTGAGATATCCTGGTCGGTTTCAAGTAATCGTTCAAATTTATTCAACAATCTTAAAGCAATTTTTTTTGTTTACTTGATTAAAACAGATCTGTTTTCGAAAAGTTAAGCAATATGGATTCTGAAAACCAAACAATGTCTACGGACGTTTCTGGAGGTGCGACTCAGAAAATCGGCTCGGGTTCAGCAACTGGAGGTGCGCCTCTAACTGCCTTGGTTCCAATAACTAATTCGGTTTCGGTTCCGGTCAACCATGCCGACAAACCAGAGAAATTCAACGGGCAGAATTTCAAGAGATGGCAGCAGAAGATGATGTTCTATCTGGTTTACACTAGTGTCCTTTGGAACCGGTACAGGAGTGCGAGTACCAAAAGATCGGGTCGCATTCCCACAAAATGTCGCGCGATGACCTTCCTGTCCACACTCGAAACAAGTCACAGCAGTACAAAACAAATACGCCGAACATGCCCCGCTTTGCCACGCTTATAGCATTTCTTCCCGCCTCAAACGGTTTGTCAGGCCGCCCTAACTTCTTTCCTCCTCGAGAAGGATGCGAGGCCTCTGGATGAATGAAAAGAGGATGGCCTCGCGAGGCCCACTACTCTTATTCTCCGTGAAGTTGCCACCACTTTCTCGCTTCTTTGCTTCGTTGATTTCTCTACCGCGCCTCTTTCATATCATGGCGAGTGCCTTGTCCTGACATCTTGCCGCAAGGTGGTACATTCAAATCCGGACATATATTGTGAATTTCCGGCTTCATTCGCATGTCAAAATGGAAAATCCTCTCCGCCTCGGCCCCGACCAAGTGGCGCACATAAGTCACCGGTGATTAAAAGTCTTAATCACGTCCGTCACAGATGCTTCTGAATTTTGTGGCGAGAAAAACTCCCGAACTCGGGCCTCTCTAACTGGGCGAGGACAATACTGCGCTTCCATCATTAATTTGAATTCCGTCCAGTCAACATTATGCTCTTCCGGTCGAATGGCCTCCCACCAGTCGAAAGCCTCCCCTGTCAGAAGATACTGGGCGACCGGAACCTTTCTATCGTTGGGACAGTTAATCCCCGCAAAAATCTTCTCTAATTCCTTCAGCCAGTGATCCCAAGAAAGCGTCTCAGCCGAACCGTCAAATTTCGGAGGATGCAATTTGATCACTTCGGTAAGCCATTTATCTCCCCGATTATCCACGTTATGCTGCTGTCCCATCGCCGTCTGCATGCGATCCACAACTTGAGCAAACTGGTTTATCTGAGCAACCACCTGCTGAAGCACTCCCGGCACGTTAGGATCTGCATCATTATTTGCCGATCCCACTTGTCCCCCGGAATGGGAATCCATTCGACTAGCGGTTATTTCTGGGGTAGACACCGACTCTTCTTGTCTCGCATTTCCACGTCCGCGTCCACGACCGCGTCCGCATCCACGACCTCCTCTCAACATACTGTAAACACAAATACTCAATATCCAGGGCAAACTTTCTAAAAGTACGTCTATCAATGTTCACAAACCATGAATTAAATAAAACGGTAGTATTTGAGATTAGGAAACTTACAACCACGGTCCACACGACGATGCTGGCTCAGCAGTGATGTTACAAACGACCAATAATCAAATAACGTAAACAGACCCAACTAACTCGACTGCCAAGATATCCATGAATCTTAGCTCCGATACCATATTCTGTAACACCCCGAGATATTCGGAATAATTACATCGCCGTAAATCCTTTAAGTAAGGATTTAGGGTCCCCAGAATGATGAAGACTGTTCCCACTGTACCAACACGAGTCTTTTCTAGCGCGCTTTGTCTTCACTCACGCGTACCTGAGAAACTTCCCAGGGGGTCACCCATCCCATAACTACTCCAGGCCAAGCACGCTTAACTTTGGAGTTTCTATGTGATGGATACCAGAAAAGAAGATGCATCTTGTTGGTATGAGTAGTCCAAATCAATTCATTTAACCACTTTCTAGTGCAGATCTCACAGGTCGAATTGCAAGCCGCGCCTCGCGCATTTTTAAGCTAATGCAGGCAGGATGCTGACCGAAGCCCAACAATCCCCCTCCCGATCTCGCCAAAGAATTCAGCCCCATAGTCTGAAACCTCCGCGAACTAGATTTGATCACACACCCTCTAACGGCTAGATTCATTCACACTCCTCCAACACTTGACATCGCATATGTTCCACCTCCGTTTACTTCACGCGCCGATCTCGCCCATCATACTAGATTTGATCACATAGCCCTCTAGCACTGACAACCTCCACCGCACCAAAGATCTCGCCTCCGGCCAAGTGGCAATATCTCACGCATGCCCGCCTCTCGCCTCCAACATTCTGGATGCCTCTATTTTAGGATACTCCGAGGGAATCCGCACCCGTGACCTGCTCCGATACCAATTGTTGGTCCCCAGAATGATGAAGACTGTTCCCACTGTACCAACACGAGTCTTTTCTAGCGCGCTTTGTCCTCACTCACGCGTACCTGAGAAACTTCCCAGGAGGTCACCCATCCCATAACTACTCCAGGCCAAGCACGCTTAACTTTGGAGTAGTTATGGGATGGATGACCCCCTGGGAAGTTTCCCAGGTGCGCGTGAGTGAGGACAAAGTGCGCTAGAAAAGACTCGTGTTGGTACAGTGAGGACAGTCTTCATCATTCTCAGGGACCAACACAAGGATAATTTAAAAGAAATGTAAATATAATCCAATCGTACAACTGAAGTTCAAAATACAGATTTGGTTCAACTGCTCCAAAGAGTTAACTTATACAACCATATCGAAATGACATTATTAAAACAGACGTACTCGAGTACTAAATGAACCAAGAAGACAAATCACAATAACAATAAACATCAATCACATCACTGAGCCATTTCATCGTCCTGTCGATACTGTGGTTGCTTCCCCGCTCCTCGGCTACCTGAACATCCAGATAATGTCCACCCCCGAAGGAGTTAGCAAAACAATGCTAGTACAAGTATCATAATATATAAATCATCAGTGCATCCTAAAACATGCAAAACGGACTTCCGTCATCGGAATCCAACGATGTGAATCCTCACGATTCCATCAACACAATACAGGGTAATCCAGCGATCCAGCGCCCTTGGTTTAGATCCCCATGATGATCCCGTCGGACCAACACATGGTGGAAAACCCGTCCGATCCAAATACTTCTCAAGATAGATCCCCATGATGATCCGTCGGACCAACACATGGTGGACATTCGATCCAAATACCTCAAGATAGATCCTCATGACCCCTGATCATTTATACTTAAACCAATCAATTATGCATACATATATGCATTTCAATATTTTCATCAATACGAACGATTAACAACTAATACCACGAGAATTTACAGAAATAAATCTCATATTCGACAACATGAACAAAACCATATGCATGATCAAAGTTCCAATATAAATCAAACTCAACATATGATACTTGCCTCGAAAATGGAAAGAATGAAATACTCCAACAAACGTCACGCGTCCGTATGTCACCGCCCCACGATCGACCCCTATGCAAGGCTCGGACCTTGTTCAAAAAGAGATACAAGGAACTTAACATACCACTCGATACTAACATACGATCACCGAATACTTATATTATGATCGTAAAGTAGTGACGCTAGGTTGGTTCATGGTTATAACACTAGATAAGAACTGAACCGGAAATGATAAGGCACTACAGGAGAGCTGAACGATCATTTCGAAGGTGAAATACCGATGTTTAAAAGTTCGATGTTTTACAAGGTATTGAAGATTTCGTGTTTTAATAAGGGATTAAATGCCAAATCCTCATATGATCGGCTATTAAGATTCTACCCCCAATATTACTCAAGACGACAAGTATGCTTGCATATTACGCAAGGAAAACGACACTACGGTGATTCGGTTTGAGTTCAAGGACTTGGTCGATATATTACCCTCAAGAACATGAAGAACATTGTCAGAACAAAATCTTCTAACATACATAAATTACTCCACTGGAACATAAAAAAAAGGTTCAGAAAATCTAGCGGAAATCATGCTTATTATTTCACGAATTTAGGATACTTCATGTAAAGGTTTTCATCCACCGAGGCTAAATCAAGACTCTACGTAATGAAAGAAAGACAAGGTATAATCGGGTTCTAAACTTCAAAATATGGTGCTGGACTCAAAAGATCATTATCTAGTCCAATGATTTCCAAAACAAGCTCAAAGTATAGCTAAGAATGTAAACTCTAGCTTGGTGAATCGTAACATACCTTAAGAGATGTAAGAATAAGAAAATCTTCAATAAACTCTTCACCGGAAGCTTGATCACCAACTCACACGGTCTAGGCTTCCCAAAATCGGAGGTAAATGATGATATGAGGGATATGAGGTGAAGGATAGTCTCAAGAACACAAAAATCGGCCAAGGCAAAAGTGGGAAATGAAGTGAGGGTCAGGTTCTATAAATAGATTTCTAGGCATTACGTACGTTATGCAATAACCCTTACGTACGTAACAAGCTTAACGTACGTTATACCCTAGCCTTAGCGTACGTAATCGTCTGACCAGAGTTCACTGGCCTGATTTCGCCATTTCCTTACGTACGTAATCACACGGGATTTACGTACGTAATATTCATGTCTTTAGCGTACGTAACATATGCACCATAACGTACGTAACACCTATGTCCAGGTTTATGCAGAAATCACACGAATCTTCCCCGGCCCTCTCTTCGGCCCCCACACGCCGACCCTTATCCGAATCCCAGTTGACTTAGCTTACGTACGTTAAGAACATCAGATAACGTACGTAATACTGCATCCTTAGCGTACGTTATGAACGCCTGTTAACGTACGTTAGTTCGTGCAGAATCATGCATGCAATGCTTGAAGATATATAAAAACATAAGGGCACAAATACGGGAAACCAATCTACGATTTATAACATCACGAAGTCGAAATAATAAAAGGTTGAGTACAAGGTAAATACACCATTTATTCGGGCATTACATACTACCCCTCTAAAAAGAAGTTTCGGACCGAAACTTAAAACGAAAATAATTCCGGGTATCTCGACTTCATACTCTCCTCCGTCTCCCAAGTTGCTTCTTCGACTCCATGGCGAGACCACTGAACTTTTACCAAGGAGATCGGTTTATTCCTCAACTGCTTGACTCGACTCTCGAGTATCTTTATTGGTCTCTCTTCGAAGGTGCCGTCATTAGCTATCTCGATCTCGTCGAAATCAATAATATGACTGGGATCTGGTACATACTTCCGCAATTAGGATACGTGAAACACGTTGTGAACGTGACTCAGCGATGGCGGTAAGGCCAACCTGTATGCTAAATCCCCAACTCTCTCGAGGATCTCAAATGGTCCGATATATCTCGGACTTAGCTTGCCTTTCCTCCCAAAACGGAAAATTCCTCGTGTAGGAGACACCTTCAATAGTACGTGGTACCCAATGTCGAACTCCAGAGGGCGACGACGTACGTCCGCATAAGACTTCTGTCCACTCTGGGCAGTCAACAGTCTTTCTCTAATCAAAGCTATCTTCTCTTGAGTCTGAACTATCAATTCCGGTTCCGTCCCGATCAAATCCGAAGAATCATTCCAGCACAGGGGTGATCGACATCTCCTCCCGTACAAAGCTTCAAACGGTGCCATCTTAATAGAAGCATGCCAACTATTATTGTAGGTGAATTCAATCAATGGCAAATGGACTTCCCAATCAGTTGACCAATCCAAAGCACAAGCTCTAAGCATGTCTTCTACTGTTTGTATAGTCCTTTCGGACTGACCGTCCATCTGAGGATGATAAGCCGTGCTAAAGTTGAGCTCAGTCCCCAAAGCCCTGTGAACTGCCTTCCAGAAGTGCGACACGAAGCGACCATCTCGATCCGAAATAATGGTCTTCGGCGTCCCATGCAATCTGACTATCTCCGCAATAAATACTCGCGCCAATCTCTCGGGTCCCCATGTATCTTTAATTCCTAGGAAATGAGCCGACTTGGTTAGTCGATCAACTATAACCCAAATCATGTTCATTCCCGTTTTAGTCCTTGGCATACTGGTGATGAAATCCATCGAGATATCCTCCCACTTCCACTCAGGGATCGGAAGCGGCTTTAACATTCCTAGGTCGCCGATGTTCAATCTTAACTCACGACAAGTCAAACACTTCGAAACGTACTCTGCTACGTCCTTCTTCATATTCCCCCACCAGAAGTTTTGTTTAAGATCCTTATACATCTTACTACTGCCCGGGTGAATAGAATAGGGCGCGCTGTGAGCTTCTTTCAGAATTGTCTGTCTCAGACCATCATCATTGGGAATGCAAAGTCGACTCTGAAATCTCAGAACTCCATCATCTTGTACCACGAATCCTGGGGCTTTCCCTTTTGTTCACTTAATCACACAATCGAAGAATCAGAGAGTCATCCAACTGCTTAGATTTGACTTCTTCAACCAACGACGAAGTTAGTTCCATCACACACAATTGCCCTTGGACTCCTTGCGACCACACTTCAATTCCTTCACGGATTAGCTCTCGCTGAATGTTGGTTTGGGATGTAAACGCTTCCAACACTCGAAGAGAAACAGGTTTACGGCTCAAAGCATCGGCTACTACATTTGCTTTTCCCGGATGATAGAGGATCTCCAAGTCGTAACCCTTGATCAATTCCAGCCACCTTCTCTGTCTCATGTTTAATTCTTTCTGACTGAAAATGTACTTGAGGCTCTTATGATCTGTAAAGATCTGACAATGAGTGCCGTACAAATAATGTCTCCAAATCTTCAATGCAAAGACTACAGCTGCTAGCTCCAGATCATGAGTCGGGTAATTAACCTCGTACGGTTTCAATTGCCGAGAAGCATAGGCAATCACCTTATCCTTTTGCATCAACACACATCCCAGACCCTGATTTGAAGCGTCGCTGTATACCATGAATCCATCAGTTCCATCTGGTAACGCTAATATAGGTGCTGTCGTCAGTCTCTTCTTAAGTTCATCAAAGCCAGTCTGGCATTTCTCATCCCACGTAAACTTTTGAGTTTTATGTAACAGCTGAGTGAGCGGACGAGCAATTTTGGAAAATCCCTCTACAAAGCAGCGATAATATCCAGCAAGTCCTAGGAAACTCCGGACTTCTTTCACGTTATTAGGAACTTCCCATTCCAAGATTGCTTCGACTTTCTTCGGGTCCACCTGAACTCCGTCAGCTGATATCACATGCCCAAGGAAAGTTACTTCCCTGTTGGGAAAAACAAACACCCTGTATCGAAACAGCCGGGATACTCGAATCCCTGTATCGAATGTTATTTAGAGGTTTTGACATATATGCCAAATACAGTAAAGGAAACTGTATCGAAGCTTTGAGGCTTTATCCGGTATCAAAGACCTGCCTCGAATCGGATAAGTGAAGCTCACAAGACAAAGAAGAAGACTTGTAAAAGAACAAGTATGGAAACTGTCTCGATGCTCAAAATACAGTTATCTTCCATACAGTTCACAAAAGGACAAGAAAGAACACAAGTCAAGACCCGTTGAACAAAGAAGTATTTAAATACTCAAGGATAAAGTATTTAAATACTGCCAGTCTTCAGATCTTCAGAATCCCGCGAAATCCGGATCATGTCTTATTCCCGTTGAAGGAAATCTTATTCAAATGGATACATCTCAACGGATACTTTCTTCAGAGACTATATATATCCTATGAAGACATTGAAGATCAGATACACACAATACACCGAAGTAACCTAACTCTCAAAGCTATCAAAGTTATCATCTGAGCAAACATATCTCCAAAGCATACTGCAATTAAGAACAAAAGAGATATACAGTGCTCAAACACCAAGAACAGCCATCATCATCTCAAGAACTTCATATTCAAGCTACTGTTCTTACCTGGTTACCTATTTTTTATCTCTGTGTAAAAACCGAGCTCTGTGTGAACTCAACAAGTTATTCTGACCTGTGTGGGACGAATAAGGACGAAGCTTTGGAACTGTGTGTGAAGAAGCTAGTCAAGAAGGAAGCTTTGACCAATCTGTGTGAACGGTTGAAAGTGACATTCTTTGTATCAATCTGTGTGAACGATACAAGGATAGGTTTGTTTATAATTACATAGTTGTGTACGCAGTAATTATAATAAACTTTTTACTCCTGTGTGGAGGACCAGTGGACGTAGAGGGGTTTACCTCGAACCACTTTAATTACTGTGTTATTTACCTTCACTTTTCTTGTTTTAAAATAACTTAGATATATAAAGTATACACAATACACTTAGTTTCTCTATCCATAACAACCTACTGTATCCAAGACAAAAGCAACGCACTCAGATTTAGATTCCGTACAGTTTGTTGTTTAAACTATTTTCCAAACTGTATCCAGTATACTTAAGTGGCCAATAAGTGGTATCGGAGCGGTTGATTCTAAAAAGAATCAGTCGTATTTCTTTTTAACTGAATCAGATTCAAATCACTTATTTTCAAAACAGTATCTTTCATTCCTATATTATCAGTATGGATACCTCTATGATTAACAAAGTCCCTATGTTCTCTATTAACGAATTTGACGACTGGAGAATTAGAATGGAAGCTCATCTTGCAGAAATGCACGAAGAGATGATTTTTGTTATACAGGATGGTCCTATCAAAATCATGAAGGTCAATCCGGCCGCAAGGATTGAGGGCCAAGCCCATGCTGAAATGCTCGAGAAGGAACGCGAGCAATGGACAACCATGGTTCTAAAAAATGCTAGGCGCTAGGCGTTCAGATTGCTAATGCCTAGCGCCCAGAGGATTACTCGGGGATTAATCGGGGATTAATCGGACTAGGCGGATTTATTTTTTATTATTATTTTAATCATTTTTATATATAAAAAATTATATATATGTCAAATAATTAAAAATAATTAAAATTTAACCATTTTAACATATATATAATCAATTATATATTAAATTTGAAATACTGATATAGATATTAATGAGTCCATATTATCCATAATATCTCAATTTAGGAATTTGTAGTACTATTAGAACAAAATAAAAAACAAAAAGTATAACCGCCAGGCATCCGCCTAGTCGCCACGTAGCTAGGAAATTTGAAACGTTGATATAGGTATAAAGTAGTCCAAAGTATCTTAGATTGCCTTCATAGGTCCCCAAAACGGCTAGACGATCGATTCATTACCCAAACGCCTAGTACAAGCGCCTAGGCCATAATCGGAACGGCAGAGAACCTTCTAGGGATTAATCGGAGGATTAATCGGCCTAGGCGGGGATTTTTAGAACACTGTGGACAACCGATGAAAGGAAGCGAGCAAATCTCGACAACGTTGCTAAGAACGCGTTATTTGTCACTCTTGACAAAGGCACGTTCTCAAAGGTAAAGAGCTGCAAAACAAATGCAAAGAAATCAGGATAAACTCAAGTTAATTTGTGAGGGAACCGAGCTCTCAAAAGAAAACAAGATTTCAAAACTTACTCAAAGAATTTGAATCCTTTGAAATGAAACCAACGGAAACACTTGAGGAACTTGACCTCGATTTACCGGTATTGTTGGTGAACTTGAAGCGTTGGGCAAAATTTACACTCAAAAGGAGAAAAACTTAAAATTTTCAGATCTCTCGGCCCAGATGGGACATTAAGACCACACTATGCGTGTATCCTGTAATCTTAATGAAATATCCACTTTGATCTCTTCTCGACCTTAAAGCTTTTGAGTATGACATCGACAAGAGAGAAAGTCAAGAATCTCCTTCAAAGGTCACAACTCGCCGTTGTATCGAACCGTCGACACAAAGATGCCTAGCTCGTCAAGCCCTGGCCACAAGAATGCCGACAAAGGATTTACATTCTGTCCCAAGATGAAATGGCGCTTCTAATGCATAAATTTAAAAAGTTCATCAAACAGTCTGGAAAGACTCCCTACAGGCCCAAACCTGTCAATAAGGTAAGTACCGAAACATCATCTGGTGATGCTAACCTGTGTTATAACTGCAGGAAACCAGGCCATTATGCAAACAAATGTCCTCATCCCAAAGTCCAAAGATTGCCTGAGGCCGAGCAACAAGAGAGAGATGAACGAAGACGTGCTTGGAAAGACAAGCTCAAGGCCCTGATTGGAGAATCAGAAGCCTCTCCCACATCATCCAAATCAGCAGAATGTCTTCAGGTGGTCACTGAAAGTGATTCATCTGACGATGAGTTCAATGATAAAGCATACATGTGCTTTATGGCCAAAGATGTTCCAGAAGGTGAAGAAAGCGACGATGAGGTAAGTTCAACCTCAGCTATTCCACCTAATGCATCTCATACTTTCGAAAATATGATGAATGAATTCAAAAACATTCAAAAGGACCATGAGACTCTAAAAACTGAGAATATACAGCTTCAATTAACAAATCTAGAGCTGAAAGATGAAAATGACTTGCTGAAAATAAACTATGAAAATATGTCTCTTGATTGTGAAACCAGCAAGGTCGATTTTGAAAAACTCATGGAGAGCAATCATCAACTTGCTCGTGATCTAAATGTGATTAAAACCCACAATGAGAGCAAGACAAATGATTTGGTTCTACTACAAACCAAAATCACATCTCTCGAAAAGCGAGAAACTGAACTTGAGACCATTCTGAAGTCTTTTGAAAAATCGTCCAAAAGAATGGAAGAAATTCTAAGCACTGGGCAACATGCTCATGATAAAAGTGGCTTAGGATACAGCTCATGTTCGAACAAAGGAAAAACTAGTACTGTGTTCGTCAAGAGTGTGGAACACATTCCAGAATCGGAAGATACTCCTAGTCCCATAAAGGAACCTGCTGTACCGAGAAGACCGAAGGCTGCAATTCCGCCCCCGCAACTCTACTATTCGAGACAGTGGAACCAACAACCACTCAGAAGGCGTAATCTACAGCATGCTCCACAAGCATATCATCCAAGCCGACAGTCATTCAGAATGAAAGCGGTATCCAACCACCAAAGGCCCGCACGGCATTCCGATAAAGGCGCCTGTATTGGATACAGAGCCCCGTTATCCCTCAAGACACCGATGCCGATTCGGTATCAACAACGGATTGGGAATCCAACCGGAGACCCGTAAGACAAGTCACAGCCTAGAAAAATGGCTCCACCTCCTAGACGGCATTTGTACTGGAATAATAATAATAATCCTGAATTTTACATGCATAGTAATTATCATGATTATAACAACTACGGATATGCCCCCCGTAGATATCGCAACAATGTACCGAGTATGTCCTACAGTAAACCAATTGCTGTCAGGAAAGTTTGGGTACCTAAAGGAACTAACATATATGGACCCAAAAATCAAAGGGGACCTAAATCTACCTAAATTCTTTGTTACAGGACATTCTAGAAGAGGATACCTGGTACTTCGATAGTGGATTCTCTCGTCACATGACCGGAGACAGGAGCAAGCTATCTGATTTTGTAGAAGGCCGTGGTCTGAAAGTTCGCTTCGGTGATAAGTCTAAAGGAAGAACAAGAGGGAAATGAAACCTACTTGTCGGGAAATTCAAGGTCACCGATGTTGCATATGTTGAAGGCTTACAGTATAATCTACTTAGTATTAGCCAGTTCTGTGATAAACAGTTCTCGGTGAAATTCTATATAGATCGTTGTAGAGTCAAAAACGTCCAAACCAAGGAAGTTGTGCTTACAGGAAGCAGATCAGGTAATATGTACATTGCTGACTGGAAGCCTATGAGCTCCTCAATTCCATGTTTTGTTGCCAAATGCACTGCAGATATTAGCTGGCTATGGCACAAGAGGATGTCTCACGTCAACTTCAAGACGATCAACAAGCTTTCAAGACAGGGTATGGTTAGAGGTTTCCCAGATTTTTCATTCAAGAAAGACAGCGTCTGCGGACCATGCCAGAAAGGCAAGCAAATCAAGTCAACCCTGAAAAGCAAATCCTACCTTTCAACCCAAAGAGTGTTGGAAATGCTACACATGGATCTCTACGGTCCTGTAGACCCAGTAAGTTTGGGAGGTAAGAAATATTGTATGGTTGTTGTTGATGATTATTCCAGGTATGCTTGGACGTTCTTTCTTAGCAAGAAGAAGGAAACAACATCAAGGCTGCCCGAGCTCCTAAGGAAGTTGCAAAATGAAAAAGCGTCGAGTATCGTGTGCATTCGTTCCGACAGAGGTACTGAATTCACTAACCGCTTTATAGAGCAATACTGTTCGGAGAATGGAATACAGCACGAATACTCAGCTGCCCGTACACCTCAACAAAATGGTGTTGCCGAGCGAAAGAATAGGACGTTGAAAGAAGCAACAAGGACAATGATTGCCGCAAGCAAATTGCCACAGCGTTTCTGGGGTGAAGCAACCAATACAGCGTGCTACACTCAAAACCGCTGTATCGTCAACAAGCACCACAACAAAACAGCTTATGAGGTATGGAATAACAAAACTCCATTAGTTTCGTATTTTCACATTTTTGGATGCAGGTGTTATATATTGAACAATGGGAAGGACCAACTTAGAACCTTTGATGAAAAATCAGATGAAGGAATATTCGTAGGATACTCCTCCAAAGAAAGCTTTAATCTTCAATAAAAGGAGGCTGACGATCGAGGAATCAGTTCATGTAGTGTTCGACGAACCACAGCATGACCCTACAGGAGTAGATGATATCACTCAGGACATTCACCATCTATCTATCTTGGATCCACCTACACCCATAGAACCTGTCGTTGATTTAGAAATCAACCCCGTAGCTGTACGAATCGATGTGGATGAAGCTGACGCTGTACAAGCTGAAGCTGTACCCACAGAAACTTTCGATACAGTACGGGATCCTGAACTAGAACCTGACCGAAGATGGTTGAGAGATCACCCGCAAGAGCTGATCATTGGAAACATTAATGCCGGTGTTTCTACTCGTAGGAGAATACAGAGTACACAAGAAAATGTACTTTGTGCACAAGAAGAATCTAATGCTGAAGTTTCACAGTTTCCTGAATGGAAATCTCAATCCGAACTTAGGAGACTCAATAGGTGCACTATCGCTGTATTCTTAGCCCAGTCCGAACCTGTTTCGACCATAGACGCTCTTAACAACTCTCATTGGATCACATCTATGGAAGAAGAGCTTAACGGTTTTGAAAGAAACAATGTATGGTATCTTGTACCCAGACCGACACACCAATCGGTTATAGGAACCAAATGGGTATTTCGAAACAAAAAGGATCGAAACGGACTTATCATAAGGAACAAATCCAGACTAGTAGCACAAGGCTATTTTCAGGAAGAAGGAATCGACTATGATGAAACCTTCGCCTGCTATAGACTAGAAGCCATTAGGATATTTTTAGCCTTTGCCGCCCATAAGAGTTTTATCGTATACCAAATGGACGTCAAGAGTGCTTTCCTGAATGGAGAACTTGCAGAAGAGTTTATGTTGAACAACCACCAGGGTTTGCCAACACAGACGGTATCGATCTAGTTTACAGGCTAAGGAAAGCCCTGTACGGACTTAAACAAGCCCCTAGAGCCTGGTACGAAACCCTGTCCCAATATCCCACCAACAACGGATTTGAGAAAGGTGCTGTTGACAAAACCTTGTTCAAGATACAGGAAGGTGATGACCTTCTAATGGTACAAATATATGTCGATGATATTATTTTTGGTTCAACTAACCTTGCTCTATGTCAAAGGTTCTCACATCTCATGCAAAGCAAATTTGAAATGAGTATGATGGGGGAACTTAGTTATTTCCTAGGTTTGCAGTGTAAAGCAAATGCCACAGGTATATTCATCAACCAGAGAAATACAAAGAAGGAGCTTCTCAACAAATTTGGAATGAACACTTCCAAATCCTCGCCAACCCCTATGAGCACTTCCGCAAATTAGTGCTAATGAAGCCGGAAAGCCGTTTGACCAATCACTCTACAGAAGCTCATTGGTTCGCTCCCGTACCTAACGCCAGCAGTGCCCGATATCCAGCTTCTTTGTTGGAGTGTGTGCGAGATATCAAGTTGCACCTAAGGAATCACACTTCAATACAAATTAAACGAATCAAGTACATTAAAGGAACAATGATGGGACTATGGTATCCTAAGGAAGGCGGATTCGATTTAATCGATACAAATGACTCGGATCTCGGAGGTCGCAAGCTAGATAGGAAGAGTACAAGTGGAACTTGTCACTTTCTTGGACCTAGACTCGTTTCTTGGTTCAAGAAGAAGCAATTGGCTAACTCTCTTCCACGGCCGAATCAGTACTATGTCATGGTAGTCGCCAGATGCAGATCCTTTGGATGCAAGAACAAGCTGTTAGACTATGGAATCGATGCTAGAGAGACTCGATCATGTGTGATAGCACGAGTGCAATTGCAATCACGCACAACTCGCTCGCACTCGCGCACTAAGCATATCAACATGAAGCATCATTTTATCAGGAATCATGTCGAGAACAAGGATGTTCGCCTTGAAAAAGTTCATACAGACTTTCAGCTGGCCGACATCTTCACCAAGCCTCTCGACACAGCAAGATTCAACATGCTCAGACAAGAATTGGGAATACTACAGCCAGACTCCCTGTAAGTAATTTACTGTTTTTACTCAACAATTGAGGGGGAATGCTGTAAGACCCGTGAATACAGATTCAACATTAATTATCTCGTACACTCGGAATCATCAATACAAGATCAGAGCGAACGAAGGCATATAAATCCTACAGCTGGTGTGTGCAATAATTAAGGGGGAATACTGTAGGACCCATGAATACGACATTAATCCAAATATTGCTGTATGGAATTCAAAACCTATTAGTACCTTTTAAGGGGGAACGCTGTATCGACGCGGAAAACAGCACATGCTATAGGATTTCGATTCAGTATATAATATAATATTATTTCCTTTTAAAATAATTTTTGTCCACGTGCCCTGTTTTTATGTCAAACGTCATGTTCATTAAATGCATTACACGACATCTGGACAACTGAATCTCAAAAGCCGCGATGTTTTCAAATTGTTTATTATTTTTAAAACCGCCGTTTTAGGCAATTAGGGTATCAACCTATGTCAGAAGTGGGACCCGCTGTATTTTTAAACCTTTTAATGGATTAGCGTACCAGTTACACTCAATCCATCTTGACCGTTGATTTCAAAACCGGTTCCCATCCCTTAAATCTGACCATTCGTACTCTGCAAAACCCTATTTCGCCGCCCAAGTATAAAAGGATCAGATTCGCCATTAGAGACTCTTTACGCTTTCTGCAATTACAAGAGTTCTCAAGCAAACAGCCTACATATTTTCTGCATATTCACTGCGTAATTCGATTGTTTTCTTGCACCCTACTTCTTAAGAAAGCTTCAATGGCTGGTCAATCTTCTTCCCCTGTTCTGAAGAAATCCTCCAACATCATTGATGGCCGGATCTTCTCCAAACCCGTCATCATCGAGCGTATTCTCTCGGAAACCAACGACTCAGAACCGATGGAGTATATCATTACTCGTCTTGAACAACAAGGCCTCTATCGCCTTGGGAGCAAAACCGCCGACAAATACGACGCCCATCTGGTTGAGGAATTCTACCTCAACGCCGCCGTCCGTTTTCTGTCACTAGCCCAGTGAGGACATGTTGCTGACATCACTGCAACAGTCCAGGGAGTGACAATCTGTATCAATCGCGATCTACTTCAGAGAATCTACAGGCTACCCGCCGATGGTCTGACCATGGACCAACTTGAGACGTTCGGGTCTCACGAGCTTATTACCAAGTTTTATGGACTATTTACAGGGTCCAAAGTGGTTGATATGGTGACAACTACTTGTCACAAGAAAAATTTTCTTCTTCATTTTGTCTATCTTCATGACTTTTGCTCCAGGATCATTGAAAACCGAACCGGTGCGTTCGAGATGTGCACGAACCTAAGGTTCAGAATGATGGTAGCTATTTTGACCTGTGAAAAGGTCAATTGGTGCCAAATAATTCTGAAACGTCTTCAATAGGAGGTGTGCAAACCTGCCACCCAAAAGAAATCCTTTGGTTTAATGCTGAACTACATTCTGACGAAGTGCGGACTGACGCAATCCGCCGATGCAAAGAAAAATAGCTCGAGGATATACTTAGGAGGTGTTAAACCCACTGCGTATAACCAGAGCACCATGCATTGCAACCACCCGAGAACAAGGCACATGCCTATTTCTGCCAACCCAAGAGATGAAACCGTGAAGGTCCCAGAAATGGAATCTTCAAAGAAGCGAAAGCGATCTCACAGCAAGAAACACTCTGCTGGTGAGAAGTCCAAAAAGAGACTCAGGAGGCTCTCAAAAATCAAATCTGCCAAGCACTCCAAGGATGTCTCCCCCGTGGCGCAACCCACTGATGAAGAACCCCAGGGCCCAACCCCTGTGGAAGAGGTGTCTCCTACTGCATCGACAGTAGATCCCGAGCCTTTGGCGGCTACGACGGATATAGAGACATCTGCCAACGCTCAAGACTTTAGCGAGTCGGCTGCCCATTCGGAGCCAAAAGCTACCTCTCCTCTGCGGGATCCCACACCCATACAGGATCCAATTTCCTTCAAGGCACCATCCCCTGCAAGGAATCCATCTTCCGTACAGGATCCCATACCTGTACAGGAATCCCTTGAAACAGCGTCTCCAGACGTTATTCGAAGTCCCTCCCCTGACTCGATCATAAATCAAACACTTCTTTCGGTTCAAATTGAACACGCGTACGAAAGATTCCTGCAATGGAAAGGCTATAGGTTAGCTCCGTACGATACACTGTACAACTTGAGCGAGTGGAACCACGAAGAGAGATTCGTCTCCGAAGTAACAGACTCAACTGAAATTGAGGCCCTGCTTCGATGGGACAACGCCTCTTGCAAGGATCTAATTGAAAGCCACCTACTGCACAAATCTGACGCCAGGAGGAAAGGAAAGAAGAAGTCAGAGGATTCTCCCATTAATCCAACAGATGACGACTATCATGACTCAGACGACGAAGACGACGCTTTACAAGCAGGTCTGAGAATGAGTCGTGAAGAGGCTGAAGCTCGAGACGCCTCTCCACCCAGATATGACGAAGGGCCATCTACCCAAACCAATCCCCCTTCGCCACAGCCCGAGAACATTCCCGACCATGAGGAATCAGTCCCTCCAGTCGAGGAACTTCAAGAAGTTTTGGAACAGGCACCCGAGCCTGCTGCGACAGAAGAAGCTATTCCTGCAAGCCAACAGGAGGATTCAGTACCTCCTGCATCCATGATTGCTGAAGAACCTTCGCCACAGGAAGCTTCACCACCAACCGTCGCCGAACCACAAGAAGCTGCTCCCGCCCCTTCAACCTTGGAATCCGAGGACGGTACCGAACCTGAGGATGTCCAACTTACTTCGCGTCCATCCGTGAATGTAAGAAGGCTGAACGACACTGCAGACTTCGCCCAACCAGACTCTCCGATCTCTACTGCACGAAAAGAGCGCCTGCGAGCTCTTGGCCTTCAGACTGTATTTATCCAAGATGCAGTAAATGCTCTATCTTCCGTTGAAAAGGCACTGAATTGGATGCATACCTCTGTCGTGGAAGAAATGACCACTCTTCAACACGAAGTATCTCGAGTTGTCGACGCATTCATTCTTTTGCCAGAAGTTTTCAAGCAAGCCTTGAAGATCATGGAAGAGAAGCAGGAGCAACTGCTGAAGGAGGAAGCTACAAAGACGAGGATATCTGAAGCCAAGACAGCTTGTGCAATGATTGAGAACAGCTCTCAACTGCGTGCTCACGACAAATGCCTTAAAGATATGTCGCAGACTCTTTCCTCCCTTGTCGAAAGAATAACCAGCATCGAGACCAAACAGGACGCCGCTCTTGAAATCCTGCAAAGTCTTGATGAAGCCAAAAAGGGGGAAGAAGCACGAGAAGCTGCTAGGAGAATAAGGCTGCAACAAGAAAGGGAATTTGAGGCTGCTCAGAACAGTATCTCTGCCGAATTGAACAAGCTAGCACCTCAATCCCATAGCTTTAAAATTTCAGGCTCCAGACCGGAATTCCATGATCCTAATGTCCCTTGGCAAACTCTTATTCAAAGACCTTCGGAAATTCGTCTGCCGACCAACCGCAACCCAACTGCCGACGAAGTGAAGCAATGGAGGAAGAATGAACTGATGAGATATTTTGTCAGACTCATCAGAGAATCCGCCATCTTCAAGAATTATAAAACGTTAGCGGAAGCGGCAGATAAGTTTACGAAGATGCTAGAAGACGGGAAACTCCCTCTCCAAATCGAGATGAAATCCAAACATAGAAGAGGAGATCGGGTCACCCATCCAGAAGATTGGATACTTGCCTTTGATCGTTCATATGAAGGAAGAGCAATATACCAGGATCGAGGCAATGATTCACTTCAAAACTGGTGGCGTGGTACCGAGAACGAACCCGGAAAAAGACCATGGAGGCATGCGGATCATAGATAAGGAGATGAAATTTATGTATATTATTTTTGTTTTGTAATTTCTATTCGAAACAACAAACTTTGTACTCTATCTTTTTGAATATCAATAAAAACCGTTTGTTTTGAAAGATTACAACTCGTAATCTACTGTGTTTATGTATGATTACTTAAAATTGTTTGATAGGAATCTCAAGTTAGATAAACTTGATTGAAAAATAAGCTGTACGAACTTGTCTACGAACAGTTTATAGTTTCAGTTGTAAACTTAGAATACAGTGTAAGATTGTGCCTACGCGCCAATCATAGGCTTAAGTTGTAAACTGTATCGAACTTGCCTGCGAGCAGTTCATTATTGTAGACTAAGTCACTAAGTCAGACCTTTGACAAAAGACCAAGAAATCTGCCAGAAGTCATCCAAGAAGATCACCTCATAAAGAAGGTTTTGGCATCATCAAGAAGACTCGAAGAGTTAAGTAAGTTAGTCTTGGCAAATTGTCAAAAAGGGGAGAATTGTTGGGAAAAACAAACACCCTGTATCGAAACAGCCGGGATACTCGAATCCCTGTATTGAATGTTATTTAGAGGTTTTGACATATATGCCAAATACAGTAAAGGAAACTGTATCGAAGCTTTGAGGCTTTATCCGGTATCAAAGACCTGCCTCGAATCAGCATAAGTGAAGCTCGTCAGTACAGCAAGAAGACTTGTAAAAGACCAAGTATGGAAACTGTCTCGATGCTCAAAATACAGTTATCTTCCATACAGTTCACAAAAGGACAAGAAAGAACACAAGTCAAGACCCGTTGAACAAAGAAGTATTTAAATACTCAAGGATAAAGTATTTAAATACTGCCAGTCTTCAGATCTTCAGAATCCCGCGAAATCCGGATCATGTCTTATTCCCGTTGAAGGAAATCTTATTCAAACGGATACATCTCAACGGATACTTTCTTCAGAGACTATATATATCCTATGAAGACATTGAAGATCAGATACACACAATACACCGAAGTAACCTAACTCTCAAAGCTATCAAAGTTATCATCTGAGCAAACATATCTCCAAAGCATACTGCAATTAAGAACAAAAGAGATATACATTGCTCAAACACCAAGAATGCCATCATCACCAAGAACTTCATATTCAAGTCACGTTCTTACTCAGTTACCTATCTTTTACCTCTGTGTAAAAACCGAGCTCTGTGTGAACTCAACAAGTTATTCTGACCTGTGTGGGACGAATAAGGACGAAGCTTTGGAACTGTGTGTGAAGAAGCTAGTCAAGAAGGAAGCTTTGACCAATCTGTGTGAACGGTTGAAAGTGACATTCTTTGTATCAATCTGTGTGAACGATACAAGGATAGGTTTGTTTATAATTACGTAGTTGTGTACGCAGTAATTATAATAAACTTTTTACTCCTGTGTGGAGGACCAGTGGACGTAGAGGGGTTTACCTCGAACCACTTTAATTACTGTGTTATTTACCTTCAGCTTTTACTGTTTTAAAATAACTGTGATATATTAAGTATACACCATACACTTAGTTGCTGTATCCATAGCAACCTACTGTATCCAAGACTTCCGCTACACACTCAGATTTAGATTCCGTACAGTTTGTTGTTTAAACTATTTTCCAAACTGTATCCAGTATACTTAAGTGGCCAACATTCCCTAAGCCAGAACTCGCATTTGGAAAGCTTTGCATACAGCTGTTCTTTCCTCAAGGTGCTCAAAACCACATGCAAATGTTCGGCATGCTCCCCTGTGTCCTTCGAATATATCAAAATGTCGTCAATTAAGACGACCACAAATTTATCCAAGTATTCTAAGAATACCCGATTCATCAATTGCATGAATACCGCAGGAGCATTGGTAAGTCCAAATGGCATCACTACGAATTCATAATGCCCATACCGGGACCTGAAAGCAGACTTTGGTATATCCGATTCCTTAATTCTCAACTGATGGTATCCTGATCGCAAGTCAATCTTCGAGAATACCCTTGCCCCTTGCAGTTGATCAAACAAGTCGTCGATCCGAGGTATAGGATATTTATTCTTGATCGTCATCTTATTGAGCTCCCTGTAATCAATACACAGTCAGAGGGATCCGTCTTTCTTCCGGACAAAGAGAACGGGCGCTCCCCAAGGAGAAACGCTAGGTTGAATATAACCCTTCTGTAACAATTCCTCCAGTTGCTTCTTGAGTTCATACATCTCGGTTGGCGCCATGCGGTATGGTGCTCTGGAAATAGGAGCGGTTCCAGGCTCTAATTCGATAGTGAATTCCACCCCTCTCTGCGGAGGTAACCCAGGTAGTTCGTCGGGAAATACATCGGAGAATTCATTCACAACTGGAATCGATGAGAGCTCTACTCCTTCCTCTTTCCTCATGGCATAGCACCAAAGTCCATGACATCCCTGCTTCAGTAATTTCACGGCTTTCATTGCTTTGATCAATTTTCCCGAGTTTCCCGGTCTCCATCCTCGGAATAAGTGTTCAGATCCGTCATCAGCAATGATAGAAATGACTCTCTTTCGGTAATTCAGAATAGCTCCATAACGGTTAAGCCAATCGTCTCCGAGAATTAAATCGTCACCGTAGATGTCAACTACAATAAGATTCGATAGCCAATCTCTCCCTCCTATAGACACTGGAAAATCTCTAGCTTCTAGGGTTCCCACAATTTTCTCTCCGCTCGGTAGTCCCACAACATAAGGTTCACAATTATACAAGCACGAGATTTTCATACGATTAACAGAGTTCAAAGATATAAAAGAATGCGTAGCTCCCGAATCGAACAAGACACTAACTGGTTGCAAAAGGATCTGAATCGTACCTGATGCAACAGCTATGTTCTGATCATCCTTCTTCATCTCGTAAATACGCGGAGGAACGGACCCAGCGCTGGATGCCTCTCTTTTCCCAACATTCTGCTGCGGGAAACCGCTCTGCTACGTCTGGTTTACACTAGTGTCCTTCGGAACCGGTACAGGAGTGCGAGTACCAAAAGATCGGGTCGCATTCCCACAAAATGTCGCGCGATGCCCTTCCTGTCCACACTCGAAACAAGTCACAGCAGGCGCAAAACAGTCACGTCGACACATGCCCCGCTTTGCCACAGTTATTGCATTTCTTCCCTGTGTCTGAAACGGTTTGTGCTGCCCGGAACTTCTTTCCTCCTCGAGAAGGATGCGGAGGCCTCCTGGATGAATGAAAAGAGGACTGGCCCCTGCGAGGCCCACTACTCTTATTCTCCGTGAAGTTGCCAGCCACTTTCTGCTTCTTTGCTTCTGTTGATTTCTCTACTGCCGCCTCTTTCATATCATAGGCGAGTGCCTTGTCCTGATACTGTCGCAAGGTGGTACATTCAAATCCGAACATATATTGCTGAATTTCCGGCTTCATTCGCATGTCAAAATGGAAAATCCTCTCCGCCTCGGTCCTGACCAAGTGGCGCACATAAGTCAGCTGGTGATTAAAAGTCTTAATCACGTCCGTCACAGATGCTTCTGAATTTTGTAGCGAGAAAAACTCCCGAACTCGGGCCTCTCTAACTGGGCGAGGACAATACTGCGCTTCCATCATTAATTTGAATTCCGTCCAGTCAACATTATGCTCCTCCGGTCGAATGGCCTCCCACCAGTCGAAAGCCTCCCCTGTCAGAAGATACTGGGCGACCGGAACCTTTCTATCGTTGGGACAGTTAATCCCCGCAAAAATCTTCTCTAATTCCTTCAGCCAGTGATCCCAAGAAAGTGTCTCAGCTGAACCGTCAAATTTCGGAGGATGCAATTTGATCACCTCGGTAAGCCATTTATCTCCCCGATTATCCACGTTATGCTGCTGTCCCATCGCCGTCTGCATGCGATCCACAACTTGAGCAAACTGGTTTATCTGAGCAACCACCTGCTGAAGCACTCCCGGCACGTTAGGATCTGCATTATTATTTGCCGATCCCTGTTGTCCCCCGGAATGGGAATCCGTTCGACTAGCGGTTATTTCTGGGGTAGACACCGACTCTTCTTGTCTCGCATTTCCACGTCCGCGTCCACGACCGCGTCCGCGTCCACGACCTCCTCTCAACATACTGTAAACACAAATACTCAATATCCAGGGCAAACTTTCTAAAAGTACGTTTATCAATGTTCACAAAACATGAATTAAATACAACGGTAGTATTTGAGATTAGGAAACTTACAACCATGGTCCACACGACGATGCTGGCTCAGCAGTGATGTTACAAACGACCAATAATCAAATAACGTAAACAGACCCAACTAACCCGACTGCCAAGATATCCATGAATCTTAGCTCCGATACCATATTCTGTAACACCCCGAGATATTCGGAATAATTACAGCGCCGTAAATCCTTTAAGTAAGGATTTACAAGGATAATTTGAAAGAAATGTAAATATAATCCAATCGTACAACTGAAGTTCAAAATACAGATTTGGTTCAACTGCTCCAAAGAGTTAACTTATACAACCATATCGAAATGACATTATTAAAACAGACGTACTCGAGTACTAAATGAACCAAGAAGACAAATCACAATAACAATAAACATCAACCACATCACTGAGCCATTTCATCGTCCTGTCGATACTGTGGTTGCTTCCCCGCTCCTCGGCTACCTGAACATCAAAACAATGTCCACCCCCGAAGGGGTTAGCAAAACAATTCTAGTACAAGTATCATAATATATAAATCATCAGTGCATCCTAAAACATGTAAAACGGACTTCCGTCATCGGAATCCAACGATGTGAATCCTCACGATTCCATCAACACAATACAGGGTAATCCAGCGATTCAGCGCCCTTGGTATAGATCCCCATGATGATCCCGTCGGACCAACACATGGTGGAAAACCCGTCCAACGATCCAGCGCCCTCAACATAGATCCCCATGATGATCCCGTCGGACCAACACATGGTGGACATTCGATCCAGCGCCCTCAGCATAGATCCTCATGACCCCCTCGGATCATTTATACCAGAAACCAATCAATTATGCATACATATATGCATTTCAATATTTTCATCAATACGAACGATTAACAACTAATACCACGAGAATTTACAGAAATAAATCTCATATTCGACAACATGAACAAAACCATATGCATGATCAAAGTTCCAATATAAATCAAACTCAACATATGATACTTGCCTCGAAAATGGCAAGAATGAAATACTCCAACAAACGTCACTCGTCCGTATGTCACCGCCCCACGATCGACCCCTATGCAAGGCTCGGACCTTATTCAAAAAGAGATACAAGGAACTTAACATACCACTCGATACTAACATACGATCACCGAATACTTATATTATGATCGTAAAGTAGTGACGCTAGGTTGGTTCATAGTTATAACACTAGATAAGAACTGAACCGGAAACGATAAGGCACTACAGGAGAGCTGAACGATCATTTCGAAGGTGAAATACCGATGTTTAAAAGTTCGATGTTTTACAAGGTATTGAATATTTCGTGTTTTAATAAGGGATTAAATGCCAAATCCTCATATGATCGGCTATTAAGATTCTACCCCCAATATTACTCAAGACGACAAGTATGCTTGAATATTACGCAAGGAAAACGACACTACGGTGATTCGGTTTGAGTTCAAGGACTTGGTCGATATATTACCCTCAAGAACATGAAGAACATTGTCACAACAAAATCTTCTAACATACATAAATTACTCCACTGGAACATAAAAAAAAGGTTCAGAAAATCTAGCGGAAATCATGCTTATTATTTCACGAATTTAGGATACTTCATGTAAAGGTTTTCATCCACCGAGGCTAAATCAAGACTCTACGGAATGAAAGAAAGACAAGGTATAATCGGGTTCTAAACTTCAAAATATGGTGCTGGACTCAAAAGATCATTATCTAGTCCAATGATTTCCAAAACAAGCTCAAAGTATAGCTAAGAATGTAAACTCTAGCTTGGTGAATCGTAACATACCTTAAGAGATGTAAGAATAAGAAAATCTTCAATAAACTCTTCACCGGAAGCTTGATCACCAACTCACACGGTCTAGGCTTCCCAAAATCGGAGGTAAATGATGATATGAGGGATATGAGGTGAAGGATAGTCTCAAGAACACAAAAATCGGCCAAGGCAAAAGTGGGAAATGAAGTGAGGGTCAGGTTCTATAAATAGATTTCTGGGCATTACGTACGTTATGCAATAACCCTTACGTACGTAACAAGCTTAACGTACGTTATACCCTAGCCTTAGCGTACGTAATCGTCTGACCAGAGTTCACTGACCTGATTTCGCCATTTCCTTACGTACGTAATCACACGGGATTTACGTACGTAATATTCATGTCTTTAGCGTACGTAACACATGCACCATAACGTACGTAACACCTATGTCCAGGTTCATGCAGAAATCACACGAATCTTCCCCGGCCCTCTCTTCGGCCCCAACACGCCGACCCTTATCCGAACCCCAGTTGACTTAGCTTACGTACGTTAAGAACATCAGATAACATACGTAATACTGCATCTTTAGCGTACGTTATGAACGCCTGTTAACGTACGTTAGTACGTGCAGAATCATGCATGCAATGCTTGAAGATATATAAAAACATAAGGGCACAAATACGGGAAACCAAACTACGATTTATAACATCACGAAGTCGAAATAATAAAAGGTCAAGTACAAGGTAAATACACCATTTATTCGGGCATTACATTATGGGGCTCACTAGACCATAAGTACAAGATCGAGGACGCCGGTGCCAAGAAGTGGATTGTTGGACGGTTTCTCGACTACAAGATGATGGACTCCAAGACTGTAGTGAGTCAGGTACAGGATCTACAAGTGATCATTCACGAAATCCATGCTGAAGGAATGATCATTAGCGAATCCTTCCAAGTGGCTGCTGTGATCGAAAAACTGCCCTCGACTTGGAAAGACTTCAAAAATTTTCTCAAGCACAAACGCAATGAGATGAGCATGGAAGATCTGATCGTTAGACTTCGCATAGAGGAAGACAACCGAGGATCAGAAAAAGGTAAATGCTGCTGTGGCAAAGGCCAATGTTGTGGAAACTGGACAGACATCCAAGAAAGGCAACATTGGAAAAGGAACCAAGCTGGGACTTAAAGGAGGAATTGGAAAAAAGAAGGAAAAATTCCTTGGAAAATGCTACAACTGTGAAAAAATGGGTCATAAGGCGGCCGACTGCAGGCTGCCAAAGAAACCAAAGAAAAAGGAAGGTAATGCAGCACATCTGATTACCGATCAAGTGGAACATCTTGACTTATGTGCTATGATCTCCGAAGTGAACCTAGTTGGCTCAAATCCCAAAGAGTGGTGGATCGACACTGGAGCAACTAGGCATATATGAGCCAACAAAACTATGTTCTCCTCCTTGGAAGAAACGGATGCCGGCGATATGCTGTATATGGGAAATTCTGCAACCTCAACTATCTTGGGCGAAGGCACGGTGATTTTGAAGATGATGTCTGGAAAAGAAGTGACTCTTAGACGAGTGTTATATGTGCCCGATATTCGCAAGAATCTTATTTCGGGTACCTTGTTGATGAAGCATGGCTTTGGATCAGTTTTCGAGTCCGATAAAGTTATTTTGTCGAAAAATGGTGTGTTTATAGGCAAGGGATATGAATGTCATGGGCAAGTTAAGCTCAATGTAATGACTATCAAACATAATGAAATGAAGAATTCTTCTGCTTACTTGCTTGAGTCTCCTAATTTATGGCATGCTAGATTAGGACATGTTAATTTTAATGCAATGCGTAGACTAATTGCATTAGATCACATACCAAAGTTTAAAATTGATTTAAACCACAAGTGTGAAACTTGTGTAGAGGAAAAATTAATTCGATCTCCATTCCGACAAGTGGAAAGAAACACCAAACCTTTAGAATTAATACATAGTGACCTATGTGATTTGAAGTTTGTTAAAACTAGAGGTGGAAATAAATATTTTATTACTTTCGTGGACGATTGTACTAAATATTGCTATGTATACTTGCTTAAAAGCAAAGATGAAGCCATAGAGAAATTCGTTCTCTATAAAACGGAAGTTGAGAATCAATTGAATGCTAAGATAAAAATTTTGAGGAGTGACCGCGGTGGTGAATATGTGGAACCATTTGGCGAATCTTGCTCGCAACATGGTATTATTCATGAAGTCACTACCCCATATGCACCACAGTCAAATGGCGTGGCGGAACGTAAGAATCGCACTCTGAAAGAGATGATGAATGCAATATTACTTAATTCAGGTCTGCCACAAAATATGTGGGGAAAAGCCATCTTAACGGCGAATTATCTCTTAAACAAGATATGCCGCAAGAACGGGAACAAAACTCCTTATGAATTGTGGAAAGGAGTCAAGCCTTCCTACAATTACATGAAAGTGTGGGGGTGTCTAGCAAAGGTGCTGATACCTACTCCTAAGAAAGTTAAAATAGGCCCAAAAACGGTTGACTGTATTTTCATTGGATATGCACACAACAGCAATGCTTACCGATTTCTTGTGTATGAATCCAAAGTGCCTCAGATTCACAAGAATACGATTATGGAATTAAGGAATGCGTCATTCTTTGAGAATATCTTTCCTTGTAAGACTGCAAGTGAACCTCTTATCTCATCCGAACATACTTCTGAACTAATGGATGAAGATAATGAAGACCAAATATTGGATAATGAGGACGAACCCAGAAAGAGCAAGCGACAAAGGACGGAGAAATCTTATGGACCAGATTTCATCACCTACTTGCTCGAAAAAGAACCCCAGACTTACAAAGGAGCTGTAAGCTCGACAGATGGACCTCTATGGAAGGAGGCTATCAAAGAAGAGATTGATTCTATATTACAGAATCATACTTGGGAACTAGTGGAATTACCTCCCAAGTGTAAACCATTAGGAAATAAGTGGATTTTCAAGAAGAAATTGAAAGATGGAGCAGTTGATAAATATAAGGCTAGGCTCGTAGCAAAGTGATATAACCAACGTGAAGGCCTAGACTATTTTGATACTTACTCTCCTGTGACGAGAATAACTTCCATCAGGATGATACTTGCCATCGCAGCATTACGAGGTTTAGAAGTTCATCAAATGGATGTTAAGACTGCCTTTCTTAATGGGGACTTAGAAGAAGAAATCTACATAGAACAACCCGAGGGGTTCTCTGCTCCTGGACAAGAAAGGAAAGTCTGCAAGCTGGTAAAATCTTTGTACGGATTGAAGCAGGCACCAAAACAGTGGCATGAAAAATTTGATCATGTCATGATAAGCGGTGGCTTCAAAATTAATGAATCCGACAAATTTGTATATGTGAAAGACACAGAAGATGGCTATGTTATTCTGTGTCTATATGTAGATGACTTGCTCATTACCGGTAGTAATGAAAGAATAATCAAATCGACCAAAGAAATGCTGAGGTCGAGATTTGATATGAAGGATATGGGACTCGCTGATGTAATTTTAGGGATTAAAATCACACGAACGTCGGAAGGTCTCATGCTGAGTCAAGCCCACTATGTGGACAAAATTCTTGAAAGATTTAATAAGGATGACTCTGGCACAGCCAAAACCCCGGTGGATATGACGTTGAGACTATCCAAGAATAAGGGTGAAGGAGTATCTCAACTTGAGTACTCACGCATAATAGGAAGTCTGATGTACTTGATGAGCTGTACAAGACCAGATATAGCCTACTCAGTTAGTAGACTAAGTAGATACACGAGCAACCCCAGAAATGATCATTGGAAGCCGATCATAAGGGTACTAAGATACTTGAGGGGTACTCGTGAGTATGGGCTGCACTATACCAAATATCCAGCAGTACTTGAAGGATATAGTGATGCAAATTGGATATCTGACATAAAAGACTCCAAGTCTACAAGCGGATATGTATTCACATTAGCCGGTGCAGCAGTGGCATGGAAATCTTCGAAACAGACACTTATATCTCGGTCAACGATGGAATCCGAGTTTATAGCCTTATATAAATGTGTTGAAGAGGGAGAATGGCTACACCATTTTCTAGAAGATATTCCAAGATGGGCAAAACCTGTGACCGCAATATGCATTCATTGCGATAGTAATCTGCAATTGGCAGGGCACAGAGCGTAATGTATAATGGTAAGTCTCGTCACATAAGGAGGAGACATAATACCATTAGACAATTGATATCAACAGGAGTTATCACTATTGATTATGTATCATCAAAGGATAACATTGCGGATCCGCTAACCAAAGGGTTATCAAGAGACCTTGTTGATAAATCATCAAGAGGAATGAGTATATTGCCTTGAGCTAATAGTTTTATGGAGGATACCCAACCTAAGCTAAATGGAGATCCCAAGATCTAGGTTCAATGGGACAACCAATCCATAAAACTGGGCATGATCACTGTGGGGGTTACCCCGAACCGACCATTCCTAGGATGAAAACAGTGATACCCATAGGGAGAGGTTAAGCTTATGCTTTTAATGATTCTAAAGTCGACAACGTATAGTTGGGTGGAGTAAAATACGGGTTTACTCAAAACACTTAAGAGAATCACCTATGCTAGAGAGAAGAGGGGCCGCTTCAAAGGAGAATTGCAAAGGCACAATTCTTTAGAAACTCTCGCAGAACCAGGATGGTGTCCACGGCCAAAATGAGCACAATAATGAGAACAAAACAAATCAGGAAGGGCACTTGTGAAGGATATACGATCACTTACACAAGCGGTCGGACAGTTCAAAGGCATCTAGTCACACTGTCTAGCCAGTGAGGAGAATATATCTTTTCGAGGGAAGGTTCAAAGAGCATACTCTACCTATCCTATGCAATGCCTAACCGTAGTAACTATCACCAAGTCAACTCCGTGTCTGACGTGTGCTGCTGGACCATCAATCTCATTCATGTGGGGATTGTTGGAAAAATGAAGTTAAATGGGCTGTTTTGAGCAGCCCACTTAAGAGGAAATTTTGAGTGGGCTCGACTACGAGTTAAAGTCGGGACTTAGTTGGAATACGTAGTATTCCGTACGAGGTTTCCAAAACATGTAAGAACACTCAAAATGATTGAGGTATGAATAAGATATAATGTTCCAAAGTGAACCCTTTGGAAATGGGTTTGGGATGCTATCCCACATTGGAAAAAGAAGAGAAAAATTGTGAGTATATAAGGAGATGTGGACAAAGTCATGTTCAAAAAGTGAGACATGTGTGGATGTGTGACTAGGCGCACCTCGTGCACACACACACATGCGCGCGCGCCGCCGCCTCCGTCGTCCGGCTGACCGGCTCGGCTCGGCTCGGCTCAGTTCGGTCGGTCGGTCGGTCGGGGTCGAAGGGCGATTTGGGCGAAATGTCTCGGCGTCTCGAAGTTATCTTTTTACTGCAATTTTATTCGGTAAAAATTTATTTTACCAAAAATACCTCAATTATAAGTCCCAAATTTTTCGGATCCGGATAAATATCAATTTAATTGATAAATTATCGAACTAAACAGATCTGAGATATCCTGGTCGATTTAGAGTTCCTCCATATACCAATCCTGGTCGGTATAGAGTTCCTCCAGCACACAACCTTCTCCAGCCTTCACCTATAAATACCCGGCTTGAGTGGCTCGTTTTTTACACACTTCATACGTACGAATTTGAGAGCCTTTTTCAGTTAGATAATTTTCTTCTTCGTTTCTCGTTTTTTTCGGTCGGTGATAGTAGACATATTTGTTCTACTTCGTTGAGGGTGCAGTGAATCATAGATTCACTACATCGAGCTGTTATTTTATCCTGGGAGGCAGACGTCATACACCGTGGTGATGGCGAATTTGCTTTAAGGAGACAGAATATCTGGACTCAACAGCGAATCTTCCGCTTCTTTACGTGATCGGTGGATTTCGTTTTGCTAACAATTTTTCTGCAGGATTTATATTATATATATATATATTGTTGTTCTTTCAAGTAATCGTTCAAATTTATTCAACAATAATCACATTGTATATCCTTTAATATTTTCGAACACACGTACTACTACTACTTATACAAGTTATGGGATTGACTATGGTGGAAACACCCTTAATGGTGAAATCTAGAAACCAATTGCATTATTAAGTAATTTCATTGCATATTTGTTATTATTTGTTGCATCAAGCTGGTCGTTATTATATGCAACAAATAATGCAATAAAAAAATACATAAATGCATATAATTCTACTCATCTACAGCCGTTAGATCACTAATATCAATGGCCTACAAAAGTTTCTAGATTTCACAAGATAATTAGTTTTCATATGATCTATTTCCTACAAGTTATAATCACCAATAATTTCCATATACTCACTACGGCATAGTGCATACCATATACGTAATTACTTATGAGGTTTATACAGTAATCACTGTATCTTCTTATAATTACCACGGTAAATACTACTCCCTCCGTCCGCCACTCATGTGCAACAATTTCCTTTTCCGTCCGTCCGCAATCTATGTGCATTGTTTATTTTTGGCAATAAATTTTACCACAAGTGGGCCCCTTACTCCACTCATAACACATCCTACCAACTAAGTCAACTGAAATATTAAAACCCGTGCCGATCAAAACAATGCACATGGTTGGTTGACTGAGGGAGTACTAGTGTATAACACATTTTTTTTTCTCTTCGAATATTGACTTGAGATGTTTCCAATTTGGACATCTGAGTATCCATTCACTAGTAAAATATTCCTACTTTTTCGCACAGAATAATAGCAGGCAGCAAACAGAAAGGTAAACGAGAATTGCGGGAACATATTCAACTCGAAAAACAAAGACAGACCACAAAAGACACGAGAGATTTTCAACACCCACAAGTTTTGGGAATTCCAGGAGCACCTTTCTCGGCCAAAATCTCTTCAGGTCATTAAGGGCAAAAAAAATAAAAAAAATAAAATAAAACTAATTAATTAATTAATTAATTAGAAACTGCTGTAAAAAATTATTGTGTGTGTGTGTGTGATTTTGCATTTTCAAATGGGTTTTCTCTAACATCCCCGAATTTCTTGATTCTTGGTCTGCAACAGACAGACAACAGAAAAATGTTGTCTATATTCAAGAAAAATTTTCTGACTTTTATTATTCAGACATTCTTTGATCCTTGTTGACTTCTTTGTTTTCTTTAATTACCACTCTCATATCTGATCAGATAGTGTTTGTGGCTTCATCAAATTGGACATTGAAGAATTTTCTTTTTCTTTTCTGAGCAGGTAATTTCTTGTTTTTTCTTTATCCTGATTTTATAATATCAATCATGTGACGAGACACGAATAGATTATAACAATAATCACAACATTATAATCTTCAGGGCACCAATCTCCGTAAAGTTGGGGTTAAGGTGCGGCTGATGTTCGAAGCATGTCATTATATTACGTCTTCAAGATTATTATTATGATTATTATGTATGATGTATCATGGAAAATCATTTATACTTTCCACATTATATAATTTCTGTTGTTTAGCTGAAAATTACCCCAATTTCAGACCAGGTGAGGGCTTTCTTCATTGTTGGGGGAAAAAGAAAAAAATATCATTTCGAAATGGATCAATTCAAGCAGGTTGGAGAGGTTTTGGGTGGTTTGAAGGCTCTCATGGTATTAAAACACGAGATTCCAATGAACCAAAGACAATGTTGTCTGCTTTTCGACATCCTGGTCTTAGCCTTTGACACAATCTCCCAAGAAATCAGACAAAATCTAAGGCTTGAGGACAGAAATACCAAGTGGAAAGCTCTTGAGCTCCCCATGAAGGAGCTCGACAAGATCTTCAAAGACGCCGATCTCTACATAAGACATTGCATGGACATAAAAGATTGGTGGGGCCGAGCAATTAGTCTCCACATGAATCGGGACTGCGTGGAACTACACGTTCACAACTTGTTGTGTTGTTTTCCTGTCGTGATCGAAGCCATTGAGACGGCCGCTGAGATCTCCGGCATCGATCAAGACGACATGCAGAAGAGGAGAATCGCCATCATGCAAAAATACGATCCGGAGTGTGACGACCCTAAACTGTTCTTGTGGAAATTCGGAAAACAATATTTGGTCCCTCGAGAAATTTGCACTCGTTTGGAGACTGCTTGGAGAGAAGACCGATGGTTGCTTCTCGAGAAAATTTCGGAGAAAAAACTGACAGCTGTCGGGAATTCGGTCAAGGCCGAACAAAGGCTTGGGGAACTATTGACAAGGAAATTATCAAATGATGTGGAGATGTTATCAAAAGGGAAGCTTTTTCCGAGTGGCATATTAGTTGGGGCGAGTGATTATTTCGTGAGACGGCGTTTGGGGTCGGGATACCCTTCGGGCGGAGGGCATCTTAAGGAGATACATTGGTTGGGTGAGAGTTTTGCTTTGAGGACATTTTATGGTGATATTAGTCCACTACAATCAGATATCTCTCTCCTTCTCTCACTTTCACACCCCAATCTGTTGCAATACCTTTGTGCATTCTATGATGAGGATAGAAAAGAGGGTTTTCTTGTTATGGAGCTTATGAGTAAAGATCTTGGTTCTTACATAAAAGAACACTCTGGGCAAAGAAACAGAACCCCGTTTACCATACCGGTCGTCGTTGACATTATGTTACAAATTGCAAGAGGGATGGAATATCTACACTCGAAAAAGATGTATCATGGAGATTTAAACCCATCCAATATCCTTCTCAAAGGAAAACATGCTTCTATAGGAGGGTTCCAAGCTAAAGTCGCGGGGTTTGGCATGACCTCCTTTAAAACCTATTCGTCGAGAGGCTCTAGACCGACCGAAGTCGATCTCAACATCTGGTTAGCCCCTGAAGTTCTTGCCGAACACGAGCATCCCAATAGCAAAACGACTGCAAACTACACGGAGAAAGCCGATGTCTACAGCTTTGGGATGCTTTGTTTCGAACTTCTAACCGGTAAAGTCCCGTTCGAGGATAGCCATCTCCAAGGCGAAAAGATGGTTCGGAATATACGGGCCGGGGAGAGACCACTTTTCTCGTACCCTTCCCCGAAATATCTTCAGAACCTTACGAGGAAATGCTGGCAGACGAACCCCGACCAACGCCCGACTTTTTCATCCATATGTCGGATTTTACGCTACATTAAGAAACACCTCGCCATAAACCCTAACCATGGCGACCCGGAATCTCCACCCCCACTCGTGGACTATTGCGACATGGAAGCCGGATATTTGAAAAAGTTTCCCGGGGAAAATGGGGTCGTGCTGCCCGTGTCGCAAATACCCTTCCAGATGTTCACATACACGATTTTCGAGAAGGAAAAGGTGTGCGGCAAGAAATGGGACTTGGCGACTGAAGGAACTGTTCATCGGCCGGCGTCGATGTTTGGCGACGAGCATTTGGCTGCCATGGATGATCTGTTCCTAGCGCCGAGCGATCGGCGTTCGGTTTGTTCGGAAATCATCGATACTAAAAACTCGGCAGTTGCTGTCGATTTGAGATCGGTTATATCTGAAATACCGCATCGGAAACTTCATCAATTCGATCAACGGTCTTTCGGGTCCGAGAGTCCAGGCAAGAGGTTTTTCAGTGCTGTAGTAGCTGATCAAAGGGCAGTTGGATGTATAACTCCGGAAAGAAAGAATGTATTAGTGATGGATCAAAAATCTCCGATTAATATCGAGAACAAAACCGATCAACATCTAACTATTCCGAAGATAAAATCAACAGATAAAGTATCCGAATGTCAGCCGGCGCCGAGTCCTAGGACTCAAGAACATGTTAAATCTGCACTGACCAAAGTGATAGAGCAGAAGTTGGACAACGGTGAGATTATAGAGGTGAAACAGTTGTTAAGACCGATAGTCGACCACAAACAAAGTTCTTCTGAGTCTTCGGAGGGGAAGCTACTTCCGCGGGGTTCAAGTCATACAAAACTACCTGAGATTCCCGAGAAGAAAATACTTCAGGATAAAGGTGAGTCCAACCAGAAGAATGTTTCAGCTCCTTCTTCTTCAACTACTGAGAAAAAAGCTGAGCCAATGGCCAAAAGCATTCAGAAGTCGGACGATTGTGACAATTCAGTGAAGAAAGAACCTACAATTATCAAGAAACTGAAGGATATAAAGATCAAACAAAATCCTGGTTAGTTTTTATTCCTTTTGCTCGTTTCCTTTTCTCCGGCTATATTCTTATGAAATGTTTGCAAACATAGAACAAAACAAGTGATTGTGAGCGTTTAGTTGAGAAAAAAAAAATCATGTTATGAAGTTCAGAACCTAAAAGCATGAGAGTTCTTTAGAATCTTTTATTCTAGTTTGACTTTAACAAATAAACAACACATTTACAACTTATTCAGCACCAAAGGACTAATATTCTGAATGCAATGAATTGTTTGTTTACACAGAAACACCAAAAAGTAAGTCGGCAAAATCCGAACCAGCAAGAATAAAGAAAAAGCCCATTTTCTCTCCAGCTTCATCACCATCACGGGCCTTTAAAAGGAAGGGGCACTCAGAGACATCAAAAAACGAGCCACCGAGATCACCAGCTAGAATAAAGAAAACAGTTGCTGTTTCTAATCCTGGTTCTTCCCCGTCAAGAACTTTCCAAACATGTCCCTCTCCATCACATCCATCCGTTCATCATTCCAAGGAGTGTTCATCTCCTGTATCGTCACCATTAAACCCGTGCACACGATGTTCGAGACTTGGCAGACAGACCTCATTGCCGCTAACTATGAGCCCCCAAAGACGTAAAATAGATCATGTATGACTCAGGTAGCATTCTTTATCTCTTCCTTCTTGATAATTGTATGGAAAGGGGAACACGATTTTTGATTTCTCGACTCATGTATTCAAGCTTAACAGTTTATAGGGAGCTAGAAATCCAATGGTTTTCTTGATTCTTGTAACTATATTTATTTATTTTTACTTTGTATTTCTTGCCTCATTTAAATTTTAGCCATGTTCACATTCAGGAATCTGGATCTGCAATTCCTACTCTGACTTTGAAGCAGTTAAGCATGCATCAGAATGCACCTAACTTAATTATCTTTCATGTTATAGAATTAAACTTACTCTTGGACAGTATCAGGTGATATAAACATATTCAGGTAGGAGCCTTCCCTTATGTAGGAACTAAGCAGTATACTATAGTACGTAATAGGTGAACCTTCCGCTATGTGGGACCTTAAGCACTATGCCACAATACGTTATATGTGATGTTATTGTCAGTTATATATGATGCATACTGTTTTTATTCACATGGTTAATAATATGTGATACTAAATATAGAATTATGTCGTGCATGGCTCAAATAGCATCAGTATAATTCTTTCCAATTCATGCATGATATGCTTTCGTCGTGCATTTTTCACTGAGCACTTAGTTAAACCGACAGAATTTGCCGACTAAATCAGTTATTCTACAATCATGACATAACCCTCGATTTTTCTAGATATTACCACTATCCCAAACTCTTTCGTTTGACTGCCCAGTATCATATTAACAATAGCCCAATAATCCATCTAGATCCCTTCATTTTCTTTCTTATCCCGATTCCTCCGTAATCCAGTCCGCTTCCTGCTCACCATTACCCATGCTCACAACACTCTTAAGTGTAATGGCAGTGTCTTCAACCTCTCCCACACCACACACTTCACATGCATCCGCATGGTTGTGTGAGAGCATATCACGATGGCAGCAGACAAGAGAAAGAGAGAGGGGCAGATGTTTGTCCGTTGCGATAAAAAAATATGAAGAGTAGTCGGCCGCAAGCCTTCGACATTTTTCGACAACATCAGGGGATCGTTGTCTAACTTCGCCAATGGATTTCGTTAGCCTAAGCTCCGGATCACCATCGATCAGATACTCTGCCAGCTCACATCCCCTGATAGGAAAAAAAATCATAGACTGAGATAGTATACTCTCAATGACCGACCCGTTAATTACAAAAACTACCCTCGAAGATTCACATTTTTGAGCACTAGTACAAATTGTTGGGATTCCGAAAACAAAACGAAATACGCAGCGGAAATAAATATGAATCCCAAACAGGATCGATCAAGTAACGTATATACAAAAGAAATACGAAGATAAAGGATCATACCCTTGAAGCCTTTGAAATAAATCTTCGTAAAATGGATGATGATCACGAACCCCGTGAAATGAAATGGGGTGTTGTCCATATATATAATGTCTTGAGCTTTATGTACGTTAGCCTTAGCTATTTACGTACGTAATCGACTTAGCGCATGCTACCATTCGTTCTTAGCGTACGCTATCGTTCAATGGTAGCTTACTGTCTCATTCTGTACTCGCTTACGTACGTTACACCCTATGCACCTCTTAATTTAACATGGAACCAAACTCGGGATGTTCTTTGTAGTTAATCGACAAAGTGGGAGGAAAATAAAGAAACAGAGAGGTTGGTTTTTGCTATGTATACCTCAGTGCCTCAAAGTGGTAAAGTCGTCTGCTTGAACCTTGGGTAGATCCTGAAGCCGAAATGTGTTGTCTATAAAGTGCGCACACAGCATGCATACAGAGTTGATCATCTTCCTCAAACGCCCTCACCATGCCGTCTCCAACCTTGTTTCTTTTCCTTCTTCGGACTGTGGGAGAAACTCCCGAGCAGCGTATTTTAATAGGAGATGGATTGCTAACATATTTCTCACAAATTATATCTGTTCCATCATCATCATCATCATCATCATCACAGTCGATGATTTCTATGGTATCTAAAGCATTCCGTTTTCTAGTGGACTGCTTTATACGGGCAGAAATCCTGAAATCCAAGGCCTTGCTAGCATGTGAACCTGATATAATAAGGTGCGTTCACAAGTCATAAAACTCGTTCAAATGAACAAAAACGAAAACAGAAAATGCATTTAAACATGTAAAGAAAATAGTTTTTCACTACCTTTTTTTTCCGGCGAATCGTTACGTTTCGTTGCAACGGATGGGGAACTCACGCCCCCGTCCCCGACAAGCGTATTCCTTAATGTATTCCTAAACTTTTCTAGATCTTCAACATTCATTTTTATTAAGCTGGTAAGGTCCTCGGCCATGGACACCATATTCTCAAACCTCTTCTTGTGCACTTCGGAAGCCTTATGAGCCTCCGAATTCCGCTCCTTCAATTTCTTCACGGCCCAACTTAGCTCCTCGATTTTGTCGTTGGCTATCAACAGTTCGCGTGCCGTAACTTCGTTGGCATGCTCGGCCTCCATATTCTGCCGTCTTAATTCCTCCACAAGCTGAAGAGTTTCCGATTCTTTTCGCCTCATTTCCTCTTGGATCCGGTCGGACTTCTTCTTTTCCTCCTGGCAAGTCAACAACCGGCGCCTCAACTCATCAACCGTCTGGCTAGCCTCCGTGTTATATTCATTAAGCTTCTCTGCCCTTAGTTGGGATTCCGAAAGTTTGTTTCTCAATTCCTCCATGATTTGATTATCCGTCCATTTGCGTTTGTTTAATTCCTCAATCTCTTTCTCCACTTCGGCTGCCTTGGTCTCAACATTCTGCAGCCTGTTTTGGTACGCTCCCAGAACATGATCCTTCTCCAAGACCAGATTTTTCAGCTCACTCACTTTGTTATTTAGGTAGGCTATTAGTGTCCGGTTTTCGCCGGAAATCGTTCGCTCCTCTGTCTTAACATCCTTGATTTTCTCATTATGTCTTTGATGCTCAATCAGTTCTTTCTCAAATAATTGCAGCTTATTAAATCTAACTAAACCCTGTATTTTCTCCAATGCATCCATGCGCCTTTCTAATAAATCGTCTTCCCGCTCCACTTTGATTTTCTTTTTCTCGCCACCCATACTTGTATTCTGCACAAGGTAAGTGCTAATTACGAATCAATTTCCAAGATACTTGAACGGGCCTAAGAATGGAGGTTTGCCTTCTCTTCCTTTTTTGAAAGCATGTACGGACGGGCCTAAAAATGGAGGTTTGCCTTCTTATCTGAAAGCATGTGCACGGACGGGCCTAAGAATGGAGGTTTGCCTTCTCTTCCTTTCCTGAAAACATATACGGACGGGCCTAAAAATGGAGATTTGCCTTCTTTTCTGAAAGCATGTGCACGGACTGGCCTAAGAATGGAGGTTTGCCTTCTCTTCCTTTTCTGAAAGCATGTACGGACGGGCCTAAAAATGGAGGTTTGCCTTCTTATCTGAAAGCATGTGTACAGACGGGCCTAAAAATGGAGGGTTGCCTTCTCCTTCTTTCTTGAAAGCACATGTACGGGCGGCCTAAAAATGGAGGTTTGCCTTCTCCTTCTCTTCACAAACGGCCCCTATAGTTCTGAAAGCTGGAGGCCTAGAAAATGGAGGTTTGGCCTTCTGCTTTTCTTCACACACCGTGGGCTTCTGAAATGGAGGTTTTGAAAATATGCATAGTACTATATCTGGTTGTGTGTAGTCAATACAGAGGTGATTGCGACAAAACTAGAAAAATGGTTTTTTTTTTTCGAATTTAAGGATTTCTGGAGGATTAGTGGTCAAGTGTTCCATTGTGGTGTTTTTTTGGAATGGGATCATAATGAATGCAGAACGTTTTCTGCGTGTATCCCGTTTCAGGTGGTTTTGTGGGAGGGATGCAATGGTCAATAAATTTACATAATTAATTATGAATGATGTAGATGATAAATTCATACAAGTAAATATGGATTTTTCATGTAGGAGTTAGGGGTGCCCAACCACGGGTCCGGGTCCGGGTCCGGGTCGGACCCGCCGGGTCGGCAGGACAGGACCCGGACCCCACCCGTACATATGAAATGTACGGGTTGGCGGGTCGACGGGTCGGCCACGGGTCCGGGTCCGACTCGCCGGGTCACGGGTCGACCCGTCTATATTTTTTTTTTTTTTAAAATGTATATAAAACTTTTATTTGTTATCATTTTATACACGAAAAATAACTATAAGTGAAAAAGGAAATCATTTGAAAAAATTAGCTTGTATTTAATTTTAAGTTTTTACTTAAAATTAAATTGCCTACGTATCCCCGTGAGGAATCAAAGCTCCACGTAGTTCTTTTACTTGAGAAGAGTTAAAAAAAAAGGGCTTGTATTTAATTTTAAGTTTTCACTTAAAATTAAATTGCCTACGTATCCTCGTGAGGAATCAAAGTCCTACGTAGTTCTTTACTTACCTGACTTACCTTACTTACCTTTAGTCGAAGTCGATGTCGTCGTCGCCTTGATCATCGGTTTGACTCATTTGACTAGACTCTCCTTCGGTAGTGCCTTCTTGATAGGCATCTTGGTCCGCTAATAAGTCATCTCATTTATTTTCTTGATCTCGTAACTCGGCTTTTGTTGCGTCTTTAAGTATCATTTGAGCCTCGAGATTTTTTGGCGTCATTCGGGATCTCCGCTCGTCCAGCATATAGCCTCCTTCACTAAAAGCACTCTCAACGGGATCGTGGATGCGGGCACGCAAGAATTTCTTGTGCCATAATGGAAAGTATGGGAAATTCGGTTCCCCTTCTTTTTCACCAATCCAACAGATCAAAGGTACTGCATTGTCATCCTCCCAAGACAAAACTAGTTGCATAATATCTACTAAGGTCATTTCTTTGACCGACGTTACTACCCCATATTTCTTGCTATATTATAGAGTTGTTGTTGAAATGGGTTAGTGGGAGTTAGTCGAATTCCATGTTAAATGTATTTGTAGTCTTAGTTCTTGTTTTTGAGTTTGAATCTTATCACCATATTTAGAAGAATATTCGAAAAAACAGCTTCTAAACTATTTTTCAAATCAATTTTTACTTGTTCAACGTCAGAATATTTTCAAATAAAGTTTGACTTTCAACAAGATCCTCAATATTAGGAAAACCCAAATTTTTAAGAATATTATAATATATTTCAAGTAATTGTTCTCTTGAGCTAAATTCAAATCGGAGATAAAACAGACTAATCAAGAAAACATCATGAATACGATTAAAGTATTTTAGCCATTTTAAACACATATTGTAAATAACATTCGATAATCTTTGATTTACTACAAGCATCCATTTCGTATATAATAAAACAACAATGAAATAAAACTTTAGGAGACGTGGGATAATAACAACCACTTAAATCTTTAGTTGCATTTTCAAAAACCCTTAATAGTTTTATTAAATCTTTAGTTTCATCCCAATACGTTGGCAATAAATAAAATCCTTCTACGTGAAAATACGTATCAAAAAATTCACACAATAATTCTTTATATTCATTAGTTGAATTTAACATCTCATAAGTTGAGTTCCATCTATGTTTGACGTCTGGAGTAAAAAATTTGGGTTGAATTTGTTTTGACTTTAAAAATTTTACCCATTGTCTAGCTAACTTAGTGCGATTATGTAAAAACAAGACACATTTTCTAATTGGTTCTATTGCCTCATCTACAATTTTAATGCATCTTGTACACATAAATTTAGAATATGACATATACATCTAGTATGAAATAATCGACCCGCTAAAACAGGATTGCAAGCTTGTATTAATGCTGGTACACTTGCAGTATTAGAACTAGCATTATCAAAACCAATTGTGAAAATTTTATCTTTTAAGCAATAAAAAGTTAAAATTTTAATAATTGCTCTAGCTATATTATCTGCACTATGTGTACAATTAAATTTTTTAAACGCAAGTAATCTTTTGTTTAAGTTCTAATTTTCATCAATCCAGTGTATAGTTATTCCCATATAATCATTTTTTTGTTTAAAATCTGCCCAAGTATCTGACTAAAGAAACTCTATGATTTATAGATCTAAAATAAGCTCGTAGTGCAAGTTTATGTTGTTTGGCTAAGTATACTACTTGTCTAGTCATTGTGGTACGTGGAATTCTTTTAATAGCAGGATTATAGGCATTTTGCATCTTGTATTCCCAACCCGTACTATCCGCAAAATTAAAAGGTAAAGATTCTTGTGCACATAATTTTGCCATTTGTTCTCTAGCAATTTTTTCATTATATTTATAAAGTTGAGATTGAGACATACCTTGATTGCCGTCGGCGGCTCCAGTAGAAGGTTGGAAGTTGAGTTGACTTTGTGACTTTTGTTCTCCGTGGACCGAGGCATGGTTATTTTCAAAATGCCTTTTAAAATTTCCATATCCATCCCCGACTTTATACGGATACTCTTTCGAGCGGAGTTGCAAGATACCTTAATCGAACCATCCGGCATTTTTCCTTCTTAAAGTGTTTTGAAAAAGTACGGATACGGTCTCCTTTCTCAACAAAGGTGCTTGTTTCTTGCTTTAGTTTTCTTGCTTCCTCTGCCTTTCACATTTTCTTCCTCCTCGGACGATAACTCCTCAACATAAGGAGGTTCTTCTTCAGCTCGGCTTGCCGCAGGACGCTTCAACTTTGATTTTTGCGTCGGAGTTGGTACGCCATGAAGAGTGCGCTCGAATGTTGCATATGTTTGATTTAACATAGCTTCATCGATTTCATGGTCCATTTCTTCGTCGATGTTTTGCAGTTGTTGACGATTCGGGACACGTCGAAATCCCCGGAGATCAACTTCTTCTTCTCTGGTAGTTGTTGTACTACCGTAATAGATATTTTCATGTGTAACATCATATTCAGGTTCTTGACTTTCATTTTCAAAACCGGGTGGAGTTTGGTTTTGGGGCTCCCGAATAATTATTCCAGATGGTTTCTTCGATTTGCCCCAAAGACCCATTCGCTCGAACTTGGACATTTTGGATTTTTTGGGAGATGTAGCAATACCCTTTCCCTTGTCAGAACTCGACATAATGATAAAATGCGAAAAAAAAGAGAGAGATTAAGTAGTATAGCAATTAACAATGAGAGTTTGAGAGATAGATGGTATTGAAGGTGTGGAAAAATTATGTTGGGGAGGGGGGTATTTATAGTTAGGAATTTTTTTTTTTTTTAAAAATCGGACTAGCCGTTAGACCCGCTGGGTCCAACGGCCATTTTTTGATATTTTTTTTTTTTTTTTTTAATTTCCGCCGGTCGACGGTCGGACCGTGGTCGACGGTTGGGGAAGCTCGACCGGACCCACCCGTGTATACCATGGGTCCGGTCGGTCGTGAGTCGCCGGTCGGTCGGCCGGTCGGGTCTTGCACGGGTCAGCCGGGTCCGGGTCGGCGGGTCGACCCGGCGGGTTGGGTCGTTTTGGGCACCTTTAGTAGGAGTTCATAATTGTAACAAAAAGCTCGAATTGCAGTAATTAATAAAAACGGTGAGGGTCCCTTCAGTGCACAACACCTGTTGTGCACTGCATTAGATGAAACACGCGCACACACACACCCGTACGGATGTGTGTGATCGAACAGTTGTGATGCAGCACAGCATGATGCTGTGCTGTAGATGATCCCAACCCTAATAAAAATGACTGACAAGAAATGGTTGTAATATTGAACTAATAATCTGAAATTCAGATTGGTTCTTAACTTTTTTGTTTTTGCAATGCTTGATTAAGGTAAACAATTTTGGATCCTCATTAATGACCCGAGCTGAGGATATTTCCTACTTGGACACGTGTCATTCTCTAGTCAAGGCCGGTCCAAGCCGATTTGAGGCCCGGGGCAAAATAAAAAACAAGGCACTTTACAATAATTTTTTTGGTAAAGGAGCAGATTTTGCCTCTTTTTTCCTGGCAGCTACGCAAGAAATGTCGAACATATGTAATTTTTAATTTTTTCCCTCTTTTTTTCTGCCAGCTACGCAAGTAACGTCAAACATATGTAATTTTTAATTTTTTTCTAACGCATATTAGGTAATTGGTATATACAAAATGGGCCCTAGGAATTTGGAGGCCCTGAGCCATCGCCCAAGCCCCCCCCCCCAATTGGGCCGACCCTGTCTCTAGTTAACTACTATATAGATAGGCAGGTCGGTCATTGAGTAGACATTTGTCTTGTTTTTGTTGAGACAACTAGAATGATTTGGATGGACGAGACACCACTTTTCGTCGGTTCTAACACGTAGCAACCTGCTTGTGTTTGTCTGTTCGAATCGGTCGTCTCTTCGATCGAGGTTGCCTGTTTCCAGGTCGGTGCTCTACCGATCTGGGCCAGATATTCAGGTCGGATAATATCCGGCTCGCCGTAAGAGGGGCAATCTGAGAGAGTTACATAACTTGTATAATTTGTTGACTCGTGAAGACTGGATATCCAGGCCGGTTAGTATCCAAATTAACTTTTTGGGGATTAGCCCATATGTCGGCTTGGGGATGATGTGGCAATTAGATCGAACGTGAGAGCAAGGGATCACCCAACGAATGGACGAGCTCAAAGGGGGGAGTGAGGCAAGAACCATGCTTTCAGAAAAAACTTTCATTTCCATCATAGAGCAGAAAGAAGTTTGAATCATTTAGCTCTATAAAGCCCTGCTCGCCTACGTCATATCGGTCACTAACAGTACATGTCGGGATAGGCAATTGAAGATCCAAACCAACCCGATGAGTGAACGGACGTAGGAAAAATATTATTTAAGATCAATAATATACTTATTATTGTGACACCCCTAGTCTGGTTCCAAAATATTACAGCGTCGTAGACCTTTCTCACAAGAATATATCCGACTGAATACCCACTAATAACCACAGTGTTTTATCGATAAGGTCTAACAACACAATAAATACAGACCAATAAGTCAAGAACAGAAATAAGTGGAATGGCAAGGCAACTCGACGACATAATAATGATAAGCTCAAGCAAAACTCCATTACAACTCATCCCCACATAGGGGATCCGAATACAACAATATACTCGTAAACGGTAAGATACTTACTACGAAATAAATACAACTCCACAGACAAAAATCATATGCCGACTCTGAAGTGATTAGTATTGTCGTCTTTCATCCTACTTCATGCCTATGCTGTGAATGCTCCCTCTAACTGCTAATACCTGGCATGCATAAAAGGCATTCACCCCCCAAATTGGGGTTAGTACTGGGGATATATAGTGCTAGTGCAAGTATTCTAACTCTACGAATTACATCACGCAACATCAGTCATGAGTTAGAAATCGGAAACTGTTTACAAAGAATTACCGAAAAGAGTTCACTTTAATAAAATAGCCTAAAATCTTAAAATATCTTTGGGAGACTCGGGAGTTTTAGAAGATGAAAGAGTCTTTAGGACCTCGACTCCGAAGTTATAAACCATTTCAAAATCGTTAGGTCTCGGCCCAAAAACTTGTTTCATAACAACAAAAGGCCATAAGTTATCCAGGAACCATTAGGGCTGTCAATTTTGTACACGACACGATAATCCGACATGAACTGACACGAAATTAATGGGTTTGGGTTTAGCTTTAAAATGTTCGGTCCTTATCAGGTCGATCCAATAAGGACCTGAATATTTTGGGTCGGGTTCGGGCTGGGTCCGGGTTGGATAGAGGTTACTTATTAATATAAATATATTATTTATTCTTATATTTATATGTTTATTTTTTTCTTATTTCATTTTAGGGTTCGCTAATCCTTAAAAGTTAAAAACCGATTTTGGTCCTTTAAAGATGTATGTGTTCGATTTTGGTCCTTTATTGACGTTCTGTCCGATTTTGGTCCTTTATAGATGTATGTGTCCGATTTTGGTCCTTTAAATTATAATATTGTCCGATTTTGGTCCTACGATGGAAGAGGGTCGGCTGCAAAAAGGCATGTGAACTACACTCTCCGGTTGAGGACCAAAATCGGACAATATTATAACTTAAATGACCAAAATCAAACAACTGTATACTTAGAGGACTAAAATCGGACAAGCATACTTAAATAAATTGGATGTTTCTTTTTCTTATTTGCATTATGGGCTCTGTTTTTTTATGATAAAGTTGAATTCTTGGTCTCAATTGGGGTTCATTATATGAATGGGAAAGAGAAAATAACTAGGCCTCGGACTTTTCGGTTTCAGGGTGAAAAATACAGAAACTGGAACCGAACCGCATAGTTTTTTCGTGGTTCGATTTTGCCAGTTTTTTTTATCCGAACCGACTCGAAACCGAACCGCATAGGTACCGAACCGAACCGGAACCGATTTTGTATGTTCGGACGAAATATATTATATTATATGTTACATTATCAAAAATATATTATATTATATTATATTAATTATGTTTAATAAGAATATATTATTCAATATACGAACCGCGAAAAAACTATGCGGTTCGGTTCCGGTTTAATTAATAATAACTATGCGGTTCGGTTCCGAAAAAACCGTGAAAAAACTATGTTTAATTAATATAATATAATATTATATTATATATTCTTAATATAATATAATATAATATAATATATTCCGTCCGAACCATACAAAATCGGTTCTGGTTGAGTTCGGTTCCTATGCAGTTCGGTTCCGAGTCGGTTCGGACAAAAAAACTGGCAAAACTGAACCGCGAAAAAACTATGCGGTTCGATTCCGATTTCTGTATTTTTCTCCCCGGAACCGAAAAGTCTCAGGCCTACTTATTTTCTCTTTCCCATTCATATAATCAACCCCAATTGAGACCACAAATTCAACTTTATCATAAAAAAACGGAGCCCATAATGCAAATAAGAAAAAGGAACATTCAATTTAAGTATGCTTGTCCGATTTTAGTTCTCTAAGTATACACTTGTTTGATTTTGGACCTTTAAGTTATAATACTGTTCGATTTTGGTCCTCAGTCGGAGACTGTAGTTCACATGTCTTTTTCCAGTCGACCCTCTTTCATCGCAGGACCAAAATCAGACAATATTATAACTTCAAGGACCAAAATCGGACACATACATCTATAAAGGACCAAAATCGGACAGAACGTCAATAAAGGACCAAAATCGGACATATACATCTATAAAGGACCAAAATTGGATTTTTCTCCTGCCGCTACTCTCCCAATCCATTCTTCTCTCTTTTCTTCTCTGTCCTTTCACGACTCACAGACTCTTACCATTTTTTTTCTCCTAAACCTCCACAACATATCACTCTCCGTTTGCCGCTGTGTGTTCTCGCGCTGGGATTTTTTCGCTCAGTTTCATCAAAATATCTTTTCCTTGGTGAATCATTCTCTCTCTCTCTCTCGACTGCTTTTATTGTGTACTTTCCAGTTTCCATCCGAACATGCTGAAATTATGCGTTAAATATATATTTCATACGGTTATGCGCATGTTGATTGTGCTAATTTGATCTATGTGTCTTTGCATGTTTTAGTTCCCTCGTAAATTGCCGATTAATTATAATTTTCGTTTATCCTTTCGTTTATCGATTATTTGGAACAAAAATGAAAAATAGTTGTGGAGACTAGCAGATTTTATATATATAATGGTGGTTGTGATTTTTTTCTTATTTTAATGTGTAATTTATAAAGTCAGGTTCTAGTTGTGGCCGGTCGTTAATGGGTCATTTTCGGGTCAGGTCGATCCAAACAAATTCAGGTCAGTTTTGGGTTCGTGTTGGGTTCGTATCAGGTTCAGGTTTCACTCTTTCAGGTTGGGTTCAGGTTCGGGTTTAACCTTACTTTAATATATCAGGTTCATGTTTAGCCTTAATAGGTTCATGTCTTATCATGTCAACCCGAATTGATCCGAACCCGACCTGATTGATAGCCCTAGGTACCATACTCATTGAATGCGTACCCCGGAGATCCTATCAAATCTTACTTGGTTGGAGAACTCATGACTGAATATTATGCGTACTCTTCAAATAACAAACTTATATTGGATCTTACATAGTACTATAACAAAATATTGTTCGTACTCCTCAAGTAACAAACTTCAGAGGCCTCGTCGATCCCTAACTGGTTGAAAACACAACACTTAGATGCTAAGCGAACAACCAAATAATCGGATTAAAATAAGAATCAAGAAAAAATATCAAAAATACAAGTCAACTCCATAAATTCAAAAAAAGTACCTCAATCCAACTACTAACGAGAAGTAGATGTTATTATAATCATTAAAGACCTTCCAAAAAGCCACTTGATGAGAGAACTGCCTCAAGAACTGAAACCATAGCCAAATCGCCCAGCCGTCTCACTACAACAAAAAATCCTTCTTACAACGATGCGCGGACATTGTAGAAGGGTTTTAACAATGTTTTCAATCTCGTTGTATAATAAGACATTGTTAAAAGTATGACTTTTTTTTACAACTCCCATGTGGCGTCATACACCCCGTTGTAAATACATATTTTCAGTATGCGCAGATGTTTTGACAACATTCTATTAAAATTGTATTTCTTACATCAACAACGGTATAAAGATACTGTATGTAATTCTATTACAATGTTTTGTAGAAGTGGTACATAACTATTTACAACTTCATCACATAATTATTTTTTCCATGATCAACAACGTTGTGATTATCTTGTAGGTAAATCTATTACAACATCTTTCGGTAATTGCGTTTCTTACATCAACAACTACGCAAATACGGTGTGGGAAACTCTTTAACAATGTCCTTTAAAAGATGTAAACAATAACTTACAACATTTATACAGTACTATCTTTCAACCATCAACAAGATCTGGAGGTCGTTGTGGTTAAGTCTTTTACAATGTGTTCATTACGTGCTGTTAAGATGTATTTACAATATCGTAAAAACGTTGTGGAAAACTCCTGTAACAAAAAAAAATTCAAATGCATACTAGCTACAGTAGCAATCCCTGTGAATCAACAAGCAACAAGCTGTTGATGAATGCATACCCAACAAGCTGTTCTGGAAAACTATATGAGATGATAATGTCTCAATCTTTTACCATTAGTTGCTACCAGTTTAGTATTCGAACATCATAATAAGTGATGATACACCATATGTTGGAAATTAGCGGATCATTATAGTGAATTTCTAATGATTTGAGAGAAAAATATTTGTTCTATTATCACTCAAGAATAGATACAAACTCACAAAATAGAAAAACTCTCAAACTCACTCAATCTCAACTTGGATTGTTATTCACTCTTTGAACTCACTCTTGGAGATGGGATGGTTACAAATGCTACAAACAAGTCTTATTTATAGGTAGTAAACATGGTGTGAAACCATGGTGTGAAAGGATCAACCATGATGAGGTGTTGTGAAGTTTCCCATCCTTTTCTTGTCAAACTTGCCAACTAATTGTTCAAAGGTAGATGGCTTCACATGTTTAATTACTTAGCCTCCATTCTAGAAGGGTTTGAATTCTAACACTCCCCCTCAAACCCGACTTTGCATTCCGAGTAATTTTCGAAACTCATAAATCTTTGTTGCGGATAAGCTCTTCGTAAATATGTCTGCAACTTGATCTTCTGTATTGACTGGTTTCATGTCAATATCTCCTTGGAGTACCTTCTCTCGTAAGAAATGATAATGTACTTCGACATGTTTGGTCCGAGCATGAAATACTGGATTCTCAGCCAAACGAACTGCTGACAGATTGTCACAGTGTAATGCAACTCCATCTTCTATTGGTTGGTTCAAATCCTTCATGAGTTGAGTCAACCAAGCACACTCTTGTGCTGCCATCGCCCCTGCTCTATATTCCGCTTCAGTAGTTGAAAGAGAAACGGTAGGTTGTCTCTTACTGCACCATGATATAGCTCCCGAACCAAGATTGAATATATATCCTGTAGTCGATCTCCTGGTATCATAGTCTCCGGCATAGTCAGCATCACAATAGCCGCTGACCTTGCTTTGTACTCCCTTCTTGTAGAAAAGTCCCCAATTAATTGTGCCTTTAACATATCTCAGGATCCTTTTGACTGCTTCGAGATGTGGCTTCTTAGGTTTCTGCATGAACCTGCTAGTAACACCTACAAATAATGCTATATCAGTCCTGGAAAGAGTTAGATAGATAAGACTACCTACTATCTGTCGGTACATTCTTGTGTCCTCCAAGTCTTTCCCATCGTAGGCACACGCTTCAAGTTTGGCTCCATTGGGGTAGATATTGGCTTGCGATCGGCTAGCCCAAACTTCTCGATTAAATTCTTTGCATATTTCTCGACCAAGAAATATACATCATCTCATTCTTTCGACTTCCAATCCTAGAAGTGTTTGATTCACCAAGTTCCTTCATTTGAAATCGGATGACAAGTTTGCCCTTGTTTGTTGAATCTCGTCTTCGTCATCGCCTGATGATTAGATCATCCACATATACAAGGACTACCGCTAGCTTGCCTCCTTGAGTTTTCACGAACAAGCTTGAATCTGTGGGCAACATGATAACCACTTTGGATTAGAAACTCAAGAATTTTCCCGTACCATGCTCGGGGTGCCTGTTTCAAGCCATACAACGCCTTTTCAACTTGCACACGTACTCGGGCTTTTCATGATTCACAAATCCTTTGGGTTGATCAATATAGATATCACGATCAAGTTCCCATGTAAAAACGCATTCTTCACATCCATTTGCCATAATTTCCAAGACTTACTTGCCGCTAAGGCTAGTAAGACACGAATCGTTGTAATCTTTGCAATCGACTAAACGCCTCGTCATAGTCTATGCCATACTCTTGAGAGAATCCACGAACAACTAATCGAGCCTTGTACCGCTCAATTGTACCATTTGGACGAATCTTCAAATTGTAAACCCATTTGCGGGATATGGGTCTAACACCTTCGTGTTTTGGCACTAAATTCCAAGTTTGATTTTGTTTTAATGCCAAAATCTATTCTTCCATGGCCTTTCTCCACTCTGGACTATTTGATGCTTCTTCAAATGTACTTGGCTCTTTGACTTCAGCATAAGCGGATCTACATACTTTGGATTTGGCCGTCTTTCTCTGGTTGACCTTCGCACTTGAGGTTGTGAAGGTTCCTGCTCTTCCGGTTGACTAGTCTGTACTTCATCCGTGTTTCATGTACACTGCTCTCCAAGGGCTTCTTGATTTGGACCGTACCTCAACTTGATCCGACGGGATCTTGGTTCTTCTATGTCATTGTTGTCTTGAGAGGAATGTAGCCGCAACTTGCTTTGTAGCTTTCCTTGCACTCATGTGTATCTGGTAATGCCACCTTGTTTGCCCACCATGAAGATGCCTCATCGAATACAACATTTCGTGAGATATAGATCTTGTTTGTATTTGGATCGCAGCATCTCCAACCTTTCTTTTGTTCATCATATCCAACGAATATGCAATGGACTGCTTTCTTGTCGAACTTGGTGCGATCTTCATCTGTAATAAACACATAACATACACAACCAAACACTCGAAAATAATTCACTGTTGGTTTTACATTATACAATTTTTGAAATGGTGAAATAAATTCCAGCCTCGGTTGTGGTAGCCTGTTGGTGATATAGACTACTGTCTTCATGCATTCCGCCCAAAATCTTGTATCAACATTCTTTGCATGTAGAAGACTTCTACATGTCTCTGCTAGGTGATGGTTCTTCCTCTCTGCTACTCCATTTTGCTGTGGAGTTTTTGCACAAGTTAGTTGCCTTCGGATGTTGCACTCCTTGAGGTAGTTGTTGAATTCATTTGAAGTGTATTCTCCTCCATTATCAGTACGGAGGCACTTGATCTTCCTCCCAAACTCACATTCCACCGTATCCTTGAATTTCCTGAATTTTTCAAAAGCTTCATCTTTATGCTTCAAGAAATATACCCATACATACCTTGAGAAATCATCAATAAAGGTTATCAAATATTGATAACCGCTTGTTGACTTTTGTTTGATCTTCCCAAGCACATCTGAATGGACCAATTCCAACGGCTCTCTTGCTCTGAACTTTGACTCTTTGTAAGGCAGTTGATGTGCCTTACCATATTGACATCCAGCACACACAGTGTCATGTTGGATCTCGAGTTGAGGAAGTCCCCTCAGCATGGACTTCTGCATCATAATCTTCAGTTTGCCGTAATTGACATGTCCAAGTCGTGCATGCCATAGGTCTCCAGTGTCACTTTTCATAGCCTTCTCAACGTAGGCTTCTTCAGCTGACATCACATAGATAGCTGTAACACCCCCAATCCGCTCAGGGATATTACACGCCGTAGAACCTTTCCTCAAGGATCTACCAGGCTGGTAACAACATATAACAACTCAACCATGCCTTTAAGGCTAAAATGACTCAGTAGACCGATTTGGTCTTTCAATAAATACTTACAACTCGAATACAACTCATGCCCACGCAGGGGTCAAAATACAACTGCACCCGTACAACGGGAAACAAATACTGCAGCGGAAAATAAAATACAACTAGACCAATACGACATCAACGGATCCTCGTGTGATTAGTATCGTTCATCTTTCATCATCCTTCGTGCCGACCCTGTGCTATGCTCCAAAACCTGAATGCAAAAATAGACATCCACCCCCCGAATACTCGGGGGTTAGCAAAACTCCACTGTTTTGCTAGTGCAAGTATAAATACGAAAACAAGCCATACATATCATACTCCACAAAAACAGAATAATCGCAAATATACTTCCCGAGAAAATTCACTTGATCAAACCATTCAAAACGTGAAAGGTAGGAAATAACCCAATGTCCATATTACAAAACATTTGACGATCTCGGGAGTTTAGAAAACATTTGGGATATAAGAATTCTAAAACCTTTCGAAAACATTTAGGGACACACCCAAAAGTCATTTTCCAAAATTCAAGTTCCTAACAATACGCAGGTCCACAACCCATTTCACAAAACACGGGTCCGTGACCCAAATCACAAATCACATGTTCCTAAGGATTATTCGTGTCCCGTGCTAACAAGCCACGAACCTCGATGCTCCCAAGAACAAACCCGAGTGAATAACCCAATAGGAAAAACATATCAAATCACATGTCTCCACGACACGAATATCACAACCAAACCACAACCATAAGTTATCCCGGCATCGCGCTAACAAGCCACGAACCTCGGAGTCCCCGCAAGACATACCCGATGATAACCCCACAAGTTATCTCGGCATCGGGCTAACAAGCCACGAACCTCGGAGTCCCCGCAAGACATACCCGGATTGGATAACCCTACGGTCACGCCCGACCCATACTAGCAAGTATGGATCCCGGAGATTCAACAATCCTACCCGGAGGCACATCACATACATCAAGCACACAACAATAATCACTTATCAAGCCAAACAGCATTAAGTATCACAACCTCATTTCAAGGAGTAACAACTAATATCATACACATTACGTTCTTACCGAACAAGTACACAATAACAATACGTAATCCCCGGCAAAGGATTACGGTCTATCAACTCACTCGAAGTGATCATATTATCTTTAAACATACAAAACCAACACACATATTCCTAGAACACATATTCACGAAGTATACGAATTATCGTTGAAAGACAACATTTATCGAGAACATACCAATCCCTTTTTACGTTCATTAAATATTGGATTTCGCATAAAATCATTTATCAAGAATTATATCAACGAAACATGAAATGTATGGGCAAGATACTTGCCTCAAAATCAGTACGCAAGTATTCCGACGAACACGGCTCAACCGGAAAGCTTCAAAACGCCCAATGCTATCGAAACGGAAGACGACGACGAACGAAAGGGTTCAACACGGTTTCTTCGCAAGAAACACGACCCTAACATCATACAATCAATAAATTATCGATCATACGAGGAAGAATAATCGTAGAACGCCAGAAAACCCCTCTAAGACATTTTACCGGACACCTTCAAGGCGTCGGTCAAGAACTCGACTCAAACAACGAATCGATACGATCCAACCATGGAATAATAAAGGAAAAGATATAATACATCTAAATATTCATCAATACATCATAATCCTAAGTTAAATCGGATTAAACGGATGAAAACAACCAAAACACCCAATTTCCCCAAAACTAGATTTCTAGGAAATCTGACCTGATTCGGTAGATCGGAGGATGTTATAGGACGGATGATTGACGATATGAACCTCCAAACTTCATGGATATGTTGCTAAACAACATGGCTTCAAGCTTAGAACACGCCCAGCTGCGGAAGAGGAGAAGAAGAAGGTGAAAAATGGCAAGAAAAACGTCTGCAGGGCCTTTTATATGGGTTGACTGCCCTGCCGGACACGGCCCGTGCCGATCGGCACGGTCGTGTCGCACAGCTGGCCGACAGGGACTCGACCGTGTCCTGCTTGACACGGTCGCGGCGCGGAGGGCCTTCCGACAGTGACCCGTCCGACAGCGACTCGGCATGACTCGACCGTGTCCAGGAACACGGTCGGGCGTCTGGGCAGTCGGTTCTGGCTTATCCGGAAGAGTACGGCACGGGCCGTGTCGGATGACACGGCCGAGTTCGGTCGGCAGAAACTTCGGCATTTCCGGACGAGTACGGCACGGGCCGTGTCGGACGACACGGCCGAGTTCGGCCGGCAGTGATCGGCCAATAACGAGCGGGTGAGCTAAAACGACCATAACTCTCTCGTCCGGACTCCGATTGACTCACCGTTTGAACCATTGGAAAGCTAACTCGATGCTCTATAATTTTGCAAAGATTCAGAATTTTTGGAGTTTCCAAGAATTAATGGTGACGTTACAAAGTCGAACTCCCACGTGAAAAAGTCGATTAAGGACACGGAACTCAACAAAACGACACCGAAACGAACTCGGATGACAAAAAGTGCAGAATTAATCATTCTCGGAATGACGAAACGGTCAGGAGTGAGTCGTCAAAACGAACTTCCGCCGAAAAAATAAAATTACCGAAATTTGAAATTGCGGATATTACATTCTACCCTCCTTAAAAGAAGTTTCGTCCCGAAACTTAAAACAAGTAGGGGGGAGAAATATACCCGCCAGGAAAACTCAACGAGATACACAAAAATAGAAAACTCGCGCCCAACGGCGAAACGCTGCAAGAAACGCAAAGAGACATACGGCGTGAAAACACGCTCCACGACGACCAACACAATGTCGCCATTAGGGATACAATAAAACCAACAAATGACAAGCGTCATCAAACGGATAATATAGCCAAGTCAATTATCCGACAATCACAAAACACAACGAACGAAAGTCAGTATGATTGACCAACCCAACGGTACATCAATCGAAACGCGAGCCAATCGAACTAATATCAATTCCACCGCCCAAGGGTTGGAAGATCGAAAACGAGACTAATTTCCCAAACTTAAGGGAATTAGGAAGGAGCCTGAATGCTCAACGATCAAGAAACGAGGACAAAAACCGAACAAACAAACGACCGAACCACAACGGTCGAGACAACAAAAGCGAACAATCATGTTCGAATCACGAAGAACAATAAAATTCAAACAACAACTCCAAGGTTCACATCTCGACTCGAGACAATATATGATCCGGTGAAAACAACAACGTATGCATTCACATAAGATCCACATGAAAGGGAATAGAAATTGAAAAGTCACAACGACAAACGAGTTATTCCGAAATGATGCCACACTCGTTCGATAAACAAAAACAAGGGGCAGGACAAGCTCAGAAATGTCAACGAACATAAATGAGTCGACAAAGTAGAATATACAGAAGTTCAAAATCTGATCCACTTCGAATAAAAGAACTAGTAGAACCAAAAGATGTTACATCCGAACAAGGTTCACCAGTATCGAACCGGACTCAGAAAAGTCACAGCGATAAACAGAAGAACAAGATCACAGCTCGTTCGAACGATGAAACCGAAATACAGAACAAATTCAGAAAGTGTCAACGAACACGAGCGAGTCGATAGACCTGAGAAAGAGGAAATGTAGAAGTCCAAAAATAATACGGGTATTATATTCGACCCCTTCTAAAAGAAGTGTCGTTTCCGAAACTCACAACACGAAATCAAGGTGACAACACAACAAGCAACTGACAGAAACATCTTACAAAGGCCTCTCAAGGCTGATTCCGATGGCGTCTTTGAGCGCGAACTCCAAAAGTCTCGGTAGCCAATTCACAAAACTGAATTCGGTGTCCCTCGAGTCCACACTTGAAATGTGTTACCGACGAGAAGGACAATTTACACGTGCATGCCCCGGCATATCACGGTTGAAACGCCTCGGCTCGGCATACCGAAAATACAAATGCTAGATACAATGGGGCATAACGTCGCAAAACAACATAGCGGAGATGCCAACTCAGCACAACAAAGAATCATAACACATACCATATACAACGATTACCATCGTAAAGTAATACACACACAAACACTACAGCAACGACGGTATCGTTCGGCGACCTCAACGGCCCGAACGATAACCAGCACATAATTACAACCATCATGAAACAATCACACATGTACTCAAACGTACAAACTCAAGCTTCAATACTCACACCCGTGTGACAACACGCAAATCACCACGAGGCGACAAACAAGAATACCCGGTTCACACCTCTCACAGAGGGCTAGTACAACAAATGCGTGGCAACGCCTCGACGTTCATGCCACCAATTCGATCACAATTCGGGGTTAACACCGTAACGAAAGTTCGAAAACCATACACGCATTTCCGGTCCGCAAACAGGAATGATAGGTTTTAAAAACAAAAACCACCTTTTGAAAAGCTTGGAAACAACAATGATCTTGAGTATCATTTTACAAAAAGTAGTACAAACACCTTTATCGAGACTTTGAAAATCATCTTGCGTTTGAACAAAAATGAGGACACCTTTCCTTTAGTGAAAAATTTTCAAAAATATTCGACCCTTGGGTCTAAGCAACTGCATTTGAAAATATCTCAAAAATATTTTTGGTCCTCAACCGGAAAATTTTTGAAATGTACTGCGGCATTAGAAAACACCTTGAAAACACCGCAAGAAAATAATTCGTTTTAAAAGTACGTCTCGAATTTTAATTTTCTAAGATACTCAAGGTTTTCAAAAATAATTCAATGGGCTAGAATGCCCAAAAATTTCAGGTAATTACAAGGAAAAATATAGCGCCGTGGGTCCCGCTACGAACCCACCAAAGTTAAAAACCATTCACAAAAACGCCAAAAAGGCCGATGACGGTAATATTTCAAAAACTCACAAAATCCATTTACAAAATACTAAATTCCGTCATAAGAATTTCGCCAAAATGATCAAGGCCATAATGCCAAAAATTCGGTTAAGGTAATTGATTTTCGAAATAAAATTCAGTCGGTAAAATACCGAAAGTCATTGCAAAAGAACTCACGCAGCGGATAAAAGAAATACGGTTCAACATACACAATCGAGCAACACTACTCCTCATATGAACGAAATATGAGGGTCAAATAACCACATAACACGAAATCAAAATCCATAAGAGGATTCCGTCACTTAACAAATAATCATAAAAATAGCTCGTGTCACACGAGGCACAACACAAAGAAGGGAGACTTACATTCACAGGTCGCACGAAGATGATGATCGCCCACGATACTAATCACGACCAACAAACTCAGACGACGCGTCGCGACACGACTTAGTCAGACAAAATCCGACGAGACAAAAACTCAATAGACACCACTAACCCGACAGCCTAGGTTTCCACAACCTAAGCTCCGATACCATTCTGTAACACCCCCAATCCGCTCAGGGATATTACACGCCGTAGAACCTTTCCTCAAGGATCTACCAGGCTGGTAACAGCATATAACAACTCAACCATGCCTTTAAGGCTAAAATGACTCAGTAGACCGATTTGGTCTTTCAATAAATACTTACAACTCGAATACAACTCATGCCCACGCAGGTCAAAATACAACCGCACCCTGCATAACGGAAACAAATACCGCGGAAAAGAAAATACAACTAGACCAATACGACATCAACGGATCCTCGTGTGATTAGTATCGCTCATCTTTCATCATCCTTCGTGCCGACCGTGCTATGCTCCAAAACCCGAATGCAAAATAGACATCCACCCCCGAATACTGGGGTTAGCAAACTCCACTGCTTTGCTAGAGCAAGTATAAATACGAAAACAAGCCATACATATCATACTCCACAAAAACAGAATAATCGCAAATATACTTCCCGAGAAAATTCACTTGATCAAACCATTCAAAACGTGAAAGGTAGGAAATAACCCAATGTCCATATTACAAAACATTTGACGATCTCGGGAGTTTAGAAAACATTTGGGATATAAGAATTCTAAAACCTTTCGAAAACATTTAGGGACACAAACCAAAAGTCATTTTCCAAAATTCAAGTTCCTAGAACAATACGCAGGTCCACAACCCATTTCACAAAACACGGGGTCCGTGACCCAAATCACAAATCACATGTTCCTAAGGATTATTCGTGTCCCGTGCTAACAAGCCACGAACCTCAGATGCTCCCGAAGAACAAACCCGAGTGAATAACCCAATAGGAAAAACATATCAAATCACATGTCTCCACGACACGAATATCACAACCAAACCACAACCATAAGTTATCCCGGCATCGCGCTAACAAGCCACGAACCTCGGAGTCCCCGCAAGACATACCCGATGATAACCCCACAAGTTATCTCGGCATCGGGCTAACAAGCCACGAACCTCGGAGTCCCCGCAAGACATACCCGGATTGGATAACCCTACGGTCACGCCCGACCCATACTAGCAAGTATGGATCCCGGAGATTCAACAATCCTACCCGGAGGCACATCACATACATCAAGCACACAACAATAATCACTTATCAAGCCAAACAGCATTAAGTATCACAACCTCCTTTCAAGGAGTAACAACTAATATCATACACATTACGTTCTTACCGAACAAGTACACAATAACAATACGTAATCCCCGACAAAGGATTACGGTCTATCAACTCACTCAAAGTGATCATATTATCTTTAAACATACAAAACCAACACACATATTCCGAGAACACATATTCACGAAGTATACGAATTATCGTTGAAAGACAACATTTATCGAGAACATACCAATCCCTTTTTACGTTCATTAAATATTGGATTTCGCATAAAATCATTTATCAAGAATTATATCAACGAAACATGAAATGTATGGGCAAGATACTTACCTCAAAATCGGTACGCAAGTATTCCGACGAACACGACTCAACCGGAAAGCTTCAAAACGCCCAATGCTATCGAAACGGAAGACGACGACGAACGAAAGGGTTCAACACGGTTTCTTCGCAAGAAACACGACCCTAACATCATACAATCAATAAATCATCGATCATACGAGGAAGAATAATCGTAGAACGCCAGAAAACCCCTCTAAGACATTTTACCGGACACCTTCAAGGCGTCGGTCAAGAACTCGACTCAAACAACGAATCGATACGATCCAACCATGGAATAATAAAGGAAAAGATATAATACATCTAAATATTCATCAATACATCATAATCCTAAGTTAAATCGGATTAAACGGATGAAAACAACCAAAACACCCAATTTCCCCAAAACTAGATTTCTAGGAAATCAATTGATTCAGTAGATCGGAGGATGTTATAGGACGGATGATTGACGATATGAACCTCCAAACTTCATGGATATGTTGCTAAACAACATGGCTTCAAGCTTAGAACACGCCCAATCATGAAGAGGAGAAGAAGAAGGTGAAAATGGCAAGAAAAACGTCTCATAGGCCTTTTATATGGGTTGATCGCTCGCCGGACACGGCCCGTGCCGATCGGCACGGCCGTGTCGCATACCTGGCCGACAGGACTCGACCGTGTCCCGCTTGACACGGTCGCGCGCGCGAGGGCCTTCTCGATGACCCGTCCGACGACTCGGCATGACTCGACCGTGTCCAGAACACGGCCGGGCGTCTGCGCTCGCTTATCCTAAGAGAGTACGGCACGGGCCGTGTCGGAAGACACGGCTGAGTTCGGTCAGCAGAAACTTCGGCATTTCCGGACGAGTACGGCACGGGCCGTGTCGGACGACACGGCCGAGTTCGGCCGGCAGTGATCGGCCAATAACGAGCGGGTGAGCTAAAATGACCATAACTCTCTCGTCCGGACTCCGATTGACTCACCGTTTGAACCATTGGAAAGCTAACTCGATGCTCTATAATGTTGCAAAGATTCAGAATTTTTGGAGTTTCCAAGAATTAATGGTGACGTTACAAAGTCGAACTCCCACGTGAAAAAGTCGATTAAGGACACGGAACTCAACAAAACGACACCGAAACGAACTCGGATGACAAAAAGTGCAGAATTAATCATTCTCGGAATGACGAAACGGTCAGGAGAAAGTCGTCAAAACGAACTTCCGCCGAAAAAATAAAATTACCGAAATTCGAAATTGCGGATATTACAATAGCCTTCATTTTTGGTCCTTCCACGAACGGTGTACCTATGACTTTCAATTCACGATACACTTTCACATCGTTCGGGCCAAACAACACATAATTACCTGAAGCAGTTAATTGTGGTACTGACAGCAGGTTCTTCTTCATCCCTGGGACATGATAGACATTGTCGAGTTGTACTTCTTCATGTCCGTACCTTTGTGGCAGTTGTGTCTTGCCAACATGGGCTATTGGTAATTGTGTGTTATCAGCTGTCACCATAACTCGATCTCCGTTGTACTTGGTCATACTTACAAGTTTCAACTCATCTCCGGTCATATGATTGGAACAACCAGAGTCAACGATCCAATCATTCTTGTAATCGACTAACTTCTCACATATCGCAGTAAGTGCGAATTCCTCTCTTAGGCCTTTTCCTCGTGTATCGGTAGTATCTACCTCCTCGGCATAGAAGGAAGTCTTGAAATCCCAATCTTCTTCTCCTGGAGCCTTGTCCTTAGATGTTGTTGCTGCATTTCCTTCAACTCTCTTGGACCAGCAATTTTTTGCATAATGTCCTTTCTTACCGCAATTGAAACATTCGTCACTTTGACGATCCTTTTATTGCCACCGGTTCTGACCATTCCGATTATGTTGAGCTCCTCGAGCTCCCCCTGACTGGAAACCTCTATCTTGGTTTCCTCGAACATCTCTTTCTTGATTATTGAATCTCCTGAAACCACGTCCTCGTCCTCGACCACGACCGCGTCCTCGTCCGCGTCCTTGATTGTCTCTTCTATTAGTGAAAAGGGCTGTCTCTTCACTATTGGTTGCTCGACTAGACGTGGGTTTATCTAGATCCTCTTCATTAATGAGCAAATTCTCCAGATCTGCTAAAGTAGGCTCGGTGGCCCAGCCCCGAGTTGCCGTGATAATACTCTTATACTCCGACTTCAATCCGTGGATGATAATTCTTTTCATCCTGGTTTGTGTAATGCCATTTTCAGGATCTAGTTTAGAAATCTCATCACAAAGAGATTTCACCTTTGAGAAATATTGACTCACAGACATATTTCTCTGGGAGATCGACAAAAGCTCATTTTCAAGCCTTTGTAATTTTGCATCATTTTTCTTCGCGAAAATAGCCGCTAATGTATCCCAAGCTTCCTTCGGTGTTCGTACATCTTTGATCCGCTGGAGAAATTCATCTTCTACAGCTACAGTTAAGGCATACATAGCTTTGCCTGCCTTAACCTTCCATTTCTTTAAAGCATCAGGGTCGGCAGCTGACCTTTGATGTGCAGTATCTGGTCATACCGGTGTTGAGGTTGAGATGTCGGAGGTTGTGTCTGTGCTTTTGGCCTCCCTTGGTGGTGTTGTCTCAGCTCCGTTCATGATATCCCATAAGTCTTGCCCGAGCAGGTAAAACTTCATACGGGTACTCCATGACCCATAATTATTGTTATTGAGCTTCTCAATAGAGGTCGTAAAATCAGCCATTATTTTAACAAAGCTTCTGGGACCAAAAGTATAGTTTTTGAATTTTTTGGGGTCAAAATAAAAAATTTCAGAAATTTAGGGACTGAATTAAAAAATTTCGAAAGTTCAGGGACCAGTATGTAATTTCTGGAAAACTTATTTGCAGAAATTACTGTTCATCATCTTCAAACTTGAGACTATTCTTTCGGCAGCCCGTACGACTTCATCTGACGTCGGTTTTGTATTCCGAAAATACCTCCGAACTCGTCTCGACGCAAGGAATCTAACTATATCCTCAAAACTGAGTTTCGACCACCTTTGTAAAACTCGAAATTTTCAGCCCTCTACCACTTCCGATTAGCACTCCAAACCTTGCTCCGATACCACTTGTTGGAAATTCGCGGATCATTATAGTGAATTTCTAATGATTTGAGAGAAAAATATTTGTTCTATTATCACTCAAGAATAGATACAAACTCACAAAATAGAAAAACTCTCAAACTCACTCAATCTCAACTTGGATTGTTATTCACTCTTTGAACTCACTCTTGGAGATGGGATGGTTACAAATGCTACAAACAAGTCTTATTTATAGGTAGTAAACATGGTGTGAAACCATGGTGTGAAAGGATCAACCATGATGAGGTGTTGTGAAGTTTCCCATCCTTTTCTTGTCAAACTTGCCAACTAATTGTTCAAAGGTAGATGGCTTCACATGTTTAATTACTTAGCCTCCATTCTAGAAGGGTTTGAATTCTAACACCATAGAGTAACCAAACAAAAAAAACACAAACCTCATAAAAGGTGACGATGCGATAAGGAGACACTATGTTGATGAACGCATACCCAACGTTGCATTTATTCTAGAGAAAGAAACAAATAAATATAATTTTCATGTTTAAAGTTCTACCAAAAGAGTTAAAAAAATTATACGACATATAAGGGTTTAACATAAAATGGCATAGCGGTTAAGGAAAATTGTATGAATCTCGCAGTGAATGAAAATTGAAAGAGGTCACCTAATACATAAAAGCAAGATTACCTTTTCCTTCCTCCTTTATCCGGGCTTGGGACCGGCAATTTAATATATCACTTACATTGGCGGAGTTAAAAAGGTGTTGGGGGCTGCTAGCTACCAATATGTAAAAAGGTTGATTGCAACCCCTCAATCATCGAGAAATCACATTTCCATCCTTTTAGAACATCAACATCAACATACTGAATATGTAGTCTACTACTAATATTAATATCAAACATCCTAATGCAAAATAAATTTGATAATCAGAAAAAGATTTGGTACTTGATTCGTAGTCCCAACATGGAAATACTGACTAACAAACCTAAACCATCAAAGTACTATTTATAAAGTCTAAACCACAAGTTGTAAAGTCTAAACCAAGAATTAAGGAACCAGCTGAATATGGTATTTGCTCCAGGCTACTGTTGACCCTTCAACTTGCCCAATGATAGTTGCCTCATCTGTACTCCTGTATAGTTCAGCATCAGGAACCAAGGCAACTTCGATCCAAACACTCCAAGCATCCAGTCCAAGGCGTCTACAGTGGACTTTGGCATTAGGATCTGTATTTGCTATTGACCCTTCAGCAACAATCTCTCCCTTATTGTACCAGCTCAGAATTTTGCATTTCTGTCCTAACAGAGGCTCATTGGTGGTGCTATCGTGTTGCGACTGTTGTTCATAAACGCAAATAATATATATAGTTAAATATGATAAATGAGATATTCTAAAGGTCGAAATATTATACATTTGTCGAAAATTCACCTCAGTCGTATTAACTTGTGTTAGCTGCACATTTTCTGATCCACTTCTATTTTCTCCTACCTGACCACTTTTGTTACCTCCTTGCTGGTTACCATACATTAGGAATCATGTAAGTTCATACAATAACAATATCTACCTGAAGTATATGAATTTTTACAATAACAAATACCTACCTGAATGATTTTATCAATCTTATCCTTCAGTGCTTCATACTTTATTTGGAGTGCATGCATCATCTTTGTTGTATGTGCTTGGGCTTTCAATTTACCTGGTGTAACTCCAAAACCAAGTCCTACTACTGTTTTTCCAGGTTTGTCTTCATGCAATATTTGTGAGAGACCATCATCTTTCAGGCTAGATGATGAACTTTGAGTACGTGATTGCGATTCTTTAATCTCTTGATTTTTTTTCTGACATTTTAACAATGAAAGATTTTAATATAAGCATACATACAAATCAGGATCTTGTACAAAGATTGAGAAAGGAAATATTAGGATACCAAAGCATCTAAAACATCTGCACTTGGTGTTTTTTTCCTCTTTGTTTTATGGCCTTCTGCCCATAAATCCATCCTTGGTATTTCTACACAGTTTGGCTGCTCCTTTTTCTAAAAACAAAATATAAAACAACAAAAGCTCAAACTATAGTGAAGGTTTGAGTATCAGCAGATCATAAATCCAAAACACATAAACTATATAAGCTAAAGTGCCTTTACCATTTTATGCTCCAATCGGGCATAACCCAGTCGACTCATCGAATGGGGCAGTTTATGAAAACCCCTTATAATCCTCATGAGATCGCTCTTAGTCTACGACAAATCATAATTTCAGAACACAGAAGGTAATGAAGTTTACCAGGTATTAAACCTGCCAACACAATCTGCTAATGAAGTTAAATTAGAATTAAGCTTACTTTAGTTGCAAGTGAGCGCGCCCGCTTTATAAATTCCTCCCATTCCCTATATGTCATTGCTTTAGGTTTCAAGTTGGCAAGCTCCACTTGTGCTACATCTGGTGCCAACGCCGACAACTCCCTCACTTTCTTGCCCATTCTTGCTCTGTACTCTCTTAAATATGTTGCCATCTTGCTGAAGGTGATTTGTTTGTACATCTCATCTAGTTTGTACCTTTGCTGCAATTAAAGTAATGGATTGTAATACATAAACATTTAAGTAATTAAGGATTGTTCTAAAGCTTCCTATCATGTAAAATAACCATACTGTACATAAACTTCACAAATTCTGCTAGTCATAAAATGTATAACCATTTATACCACCTAGAACTGATTATAAAAACCAACACTTACCTTTACAATAGTCCACAAGTGCTCTTTGTGTTCCATGGGGACGTCTTTCCATTTGGGTATAGAAATTGAAACTGAGTTTTGAACTAAGGCCCCACATAAAGTAGCCAATGAAACTGAAGCATCACCTATTGGCTGCCCCCTTTCATTGAACTCTACTTCCACTCGTTCACTTTGATAATCTATCCCAAGACCCTTAAGCTTGGTTGGACCCCGTTTGTTCTTTTTCGGCATTGTTTCATTGCTAGGGTTGGGATCAGAAGCATTGGGCTGGTCATCCAAATCTCTATCTAAACTTCCAATTTCATTCGACTGGTCATGTGAGAGAGCATTTGCTTGTGTTGTTGTGTTCCTTTTTCCTTGCTTGTTGTTTGCACCCTACATGTACATAAATAATTCATGAAGTATCTAACATATGAGTTCCTCAATGAATTAATATAAAAGATGTAAGACATATTAATTTACCTCTTTGTTGGGGTTGGGATCAGTAGCATTCGGCAGGACAACAAGTGAAGGAGAAGAATTTAAATTTCCTTCTAAACTTTCATGTTCATCCGGCTGATCATGTGAGGTGGCTGGTGCATCTATTGTTCTCTTTCTTTTCCGTAACTTGATTTTTAAACCCTACAAACATATATATTAATTCATACAAAAAGTAATCAAATGAATTCCACATTGAAGTATTATAATAATATGTATGACATACTAATTTACCTGTTTTGCACCAGCCATAGCAATTGTACTCTTCAAAGCAGGTGATGATACTTAAGCTGTTGTTAGTAATAAGAGAGCTGAAAGACAATTAGAACACGTATGCTAGGATGGCAGGCAGATGAAAGAACATACATGGAGAAGGAAAATATATGATAAAAGGGTAAATGTTAACCAAATTGAATTAAGTCAAAACAGGACATCAATCCAAGTTTAGAAGTTCATAAATGCAAACAAAACAAAACACCAAATCAAAGTTCATATATAATTTCACGCAACTAAACTAATATGCCCTCACAATCCCTCCTTTCGTATGACTCATCCTCATTATCACTATTGTTTTGAAGTCTTGATACGTCCACTGGCTGACAAGTAGTATCCATATTCTCATCATACGATTCCAATTCATGGAAACCTCGTGGTGGTGGTTTCAACACAACATACCAACTAGAAGAATTAGACTCTCTAGAATAAAATACTTGTTTCGCCTGTGAGGCTAGGATGAACGGGTCATTTTTAAATTGATTCTGATATTGATGGAGATTTACTAATGTAAACCCATCTTCAACTTTCACACCGCGATCAATGCTAGCCCAATCACACCTAAACATGGGTATTTGGAAAGCATGGTAATCCAAAACAAAAATTTCCTGTAAAACCCCATAATAAGCATTAGAGCCTACAACTGAAGCATTTTCATTCAACTTTGATTCGCGTACTGCTTTTGCTTCTAAAGAAACACCGCTATTCTGAGTTGACCGTTGAACATGTTTGGTGTGAAACCGGCGCCCATTGACAAGGAAGCCTGAATAAGACATTACATTGTCTACATGCCCATATGACAACCATTTGACAATATCAGATACAAGTTTGCCTTGTTTTATTTCTTTCTAAACCTACAGAGAAGATACCGGTTGCATAATTAGATTTTTATGTGTAATGTATGTACTTTTCAGCAAACTAATGTACTACAACTAGTACTTTTTCCTTAAACCAATCAGAAAAAAACTTTGTGTGTTTCTTCCAAAGCTGGGATTCATTTGTTAATAAGCGCTCATCACGCTTCAAGTCTTCCAAATGAAATCTATAACATAAAATTCAATAAAAAACAAATGGTCAGACTTAACAAATGATCAGACTTAACCTAAGAACAAAAAGTCATACTGTCAGACCTATACTTACTCCTCATAACGTCCAACATCAGATGTATTAAAAAGCACATATCGATGTGCAATTTTCAACATTTCTTGCGGCATTAATACGTGCACACCTTTGGACAATGGGCGTCCCTCAACACTGGTAGGGGATTGTTCATTACGTATAGGACGTTCGCCTATGTCTTTTGCCTGTTCTACATAGTTGCTGCAGTATTTCATGCACTCCTCTTGAATGTAACACTCCGAAATGCATCCCTCCGGACGTGTTGTATTTTTGACATATCCTTTGAGTACCTTCATATATCTCGAAGACAAATGTATAGGTGATTCAAATATTCATGACACATTTAAAGTCATATGCCTTTAAAAAATAAGACGAGAAAGTGGATTGATACCTTTCAAATGGATACATCCAACGGTATTGTACTGGTCCACACAGACGTACCTCTCGAGCTAGGTGAATGGTCAGATGTACCATGACATCGAAAAAAGATGGAGGAAAAAACCTTTCCAACATACACAATGTCTCGGCAATTTCCTCCTCAAGACATAACAATCTATCACGATCAACAACCCTTTGGCAAATTTCATTAAAATATGAACATAACTGAAATATTGCGTTTCGTGGACCCTTGCGTATGTAATATCCGGAATTTCTACTACTGGTGTTTAATATTATTTTATCCGAGTTATATTGTACAGCGTGGAATCTGTACAGTAGAGATAAAATAAATAAAGGACTGAGATATCAGTATCGGTATAATTGTCGTATTTGGTCGACAATTACATTTGAGGATATTGTGTATCAGGTTGTCGTACTTTTGATATTGGGTATATCGTATGATGATATTATTGGATTCAGTGTTTGTGTTCAGTGTGTCTTATGTCCGCTTTTGGTATGTCGAGACGTTGGACAAGAACTGCGGAAAATGGCTAAGTATAGCCTTATTAGCGCACGCTGATATTCATGCATAACGCACGCTATCGTGCAGGATTAGCGCACGCTACGTTTATAGGTTAGCGTACGCTAGTGCAGACAGATCGGAAGGAATCTGCGTGTGGACCCGGCTGCTTTCGGCGCACGTTCTGGTAAGTCAACGGTTGTTGTCCTGAAGTATTAGCGCACGCTAAAGATTAGGCTTAGCGCACGCTAACTATGTATCAGTCAACAAGGAATCTTATCCTTGCCAGATGCTGTCGGAATGTGGGGGCGAGTGGTAGGTGAACAATGTAGTAAGTCAACTTCGGATAGCGCACGCTAAGAGTAAGGATTTGCGTACGCTAGACATGATGATTTACGTACGTTAATGCATGGGCATTACGTACGTAAGGTAGTTTACGAAGCAAGACAGTAGCCTCTGGACTGCGATAGCGCACGCTAACAAAGTCAGTTAGCGCACGCTAAGGCTAGCGCACGCTAAACATAAGGGTTTAGCGCACGCTAGTAAGGTATTCTATATAAAGGGACAAACGAGTGTCATGAAGCATTTCGTCCATTCCTTTCCTTTCACCCGAAAGAGACAACCTTGGGAGAACATTTGGAGTTCCTAAACACTGAGGGATGATCCTGTTTAACAAGATTAAAGATGGAAATCATGGAGTAAAAGCTTTGTTCTTGAAATCATTGGTGATTCGTGGAAATCAATCCATTCCTTCAAAAAGGTAATTACTCTTCACTTTGAGATTTCGTTTTGGATTGTATATGATGTTCTTGAGTTGATGATTATCATATAAACAAGTTGATGAGCATGACAACGAGTTGGATTACCGTACTAAGTTAGTGTTGTTATCAATATATGAGTATTGATATGTTTCGTATTGTTTTGGATGAAATTCAAGATATATGTTGATGTAATTCCCTTCTTCAATTCGGATTTTTGATGTTTTGTCGTTGGTTACTTCGTATGGTAATGATTATGGTGATGCTACTGTGATTCTTGAAGTTATATGAATTGTATGTCGAAGAACATGATGAATAAGGATTTTTAGATGTTAGAACACATCGGATTTTATCATTTTATGGATCATGAACGTGAAATTGGATAATTCGTGTTCTTGAAGAGCTATTAAATTATATGTCATGATTGTTATGAAATCCTTAATCTCGAGATGAGTTGATCATTGTCATGATGGAAGTGTTAGACGATGCTTGAAATGCATGCCACTGCACAGCATTAGCGCACGCTACGTTTATTGCCTAGCGCGCGCTAACGGGAGCAACTTAGCGCACGCTACGTTAGGTGATTAACGTGCGCTAAGTAGGCAGACAGTGCAGTATTTTTGTGTTTTGATTAGGAATTCGTGATGGTTTGACTTGGTTGGTTCTGACTGTGTTTATTCGAGGTTGTGTTGAACCGTTGAGTTCGACTGGTTAGTTTTCCCAGTTGTTGACCGTTATCGGAAATGTGTTATTTGATTTCTTCGATAGGTTGAGATTATTGATCGGTGATTATAACCGGATATTGCGTTCGTGTTCGAGTATGTCCATTGTATTGCTTTTGATCGAGGCTGAGGAGCTCGTAGATAAAGGCAGTGTGTTCGGCAGCAGCTTCGTGGTATCGGTATCGAGGCAAGTTATTACTTGCTCAGTTATAATATTTAATGAATGGTTTCAGTTTCATTTCGTTTATAATGCATATAGCGATGATTATTATTGTGAACTCTGGGTATTCGGATCGCATATCGTTCTTTCGATTCTGGGAGATAAATCATAATGTATATGCTTATCTCAGTTATTGGTATGTTCGAGTATCAAGGTTACATTATGGTAAAGACGAGGATATGAGTATCTATAGTTCATTGTTCGTATGGATCGCCGAGCATTGAGGATAATCGTTGGTGATGATTGGACATCGAGATTTCTCCCGAAGGACTCGGGGCAAGTATCTTATATCGATTCAATTAGAGTTAGTGATTTGATCATGCGTATTATCATTCATGTTGTCGAACATGAGGTCGTCTTAATTGATTTGTCATATTGTCGTTCATGTTGCGTTGTTCATGATGATGAACATATTGTTTTGCATATGTGTATGCATATTGTGTTGTTTATGTTGTGTTGATCCGATGGGATCGCGCGATCTATGCTGAGGGCGCTGGATCAGATGTCCACCTCTTTTTGGTCCGACTGGATCATCTTGGAATCTATGCCGAGGGCGCTGGATCATTGGACGGGTTTTTCCACCTCGTGTTGGTCCGACGATCATCTTGGGATCTATGCCGAGGGCGCCTGGATCGTTGGATTACCCAAGATTGTGTTATTGTTGTGCATATGTATATTGTTGGTTATCCACCTCGTGTTGATCTTGTAGGATCATCTTGGGATCTATGCTGAGGGCGCTGGATCATGGGATTTCCATTGAGTATACATAGTTGTTATTGTTTTTGAGCATATTGACGTTGTCATATGAGTATGCATTTGTAGGTCTTGTGTTAGGACCTTGTCCGCATTGCATTGTTCTGATATCGGATTAGACTGATATGATTATCGTGGCACATCATATCTCGAGGTATGTTCCATATTTTCCTTGGTCTTGTCTTTGGTGGACAATTGGTTATCGTCTTGGGATTTGATGATTTTATTCGATGGATCGTATTGGTCAGAAATGGTAGATTTCCGTATCGTGAGTTGGTTATGATAGTTTGAGGATCTCGAGTATTGTTTGAGGTACAATACAAATTAGGGATGGGGGCGGGGCGGTTTGGGGCGGGGCGAGAGTGTAACCGCACCCGCCCCGTATTTTTTGTGCGGTGCGGTTTTATGCGGGGCGGGGCATTTTTAAAACTTAAAACCGCACCGCGCCACACTTTTCGCGGGGCAAGAAGGGAGCGGGGCGGGGCGGGGCGGAGTGAAATAGGATTTTGACTATTTTTTTTGTTTTTTATCTTGTTATATGCGGGGCGGGGCGGGACGAAGCGGGGCGGGGCGGGACGGATGAAATAATAATAAAACCGCACTCGTTTTATATTTTTTTTGGCGGTGCGGGTTTGATGCGGGGCGGGAAATTTTGATATATCAAACCGCACTCCCTCGCCATTTTTGCGGTGCGGGGCGGGACGGGACGTGCGGGGCGGTTTTTTTGCCCAGCCCTAATACAAATATTATGTTCGAGTTTAATGGTTATTCTGATGAGAATTACTTGAGTAAGTAAAGTCATGGCGGTAAGATTACATTGGTCGTATTCTTATTCTCATTGGTATGTATTCTTAATGTGATGTGACGGTTATCATTGTTGGAAATTATGGCTGACCCCGTCGTGGGATTTCTTTTTAGGTTCTTGGAGTATCGAGCTTGTAGCGGTCGTGAAGAGATGAGCTTCCCGGAGGATACTGGCTAGGACATGTTGTGTGCATTGAGTTTTTTGGTTGGTCTTTTTCCGCTGCGTGAGTATTTTGAAAGGACCTTTTGGTATCTGGTAACTGAGGTTGCTTTGGAAGTCGTTTTCTAAACTTTTGAGTGTCGGCTGTTTGGCCTCGCGATTTCAAATGAGTTTTTACGACGGTTTTTGATAAATGGATTTTATAAGTCTTTGTGAATTTTTAAAGATAGTACCGTCGTTGGCCTCTTGGGCATTTGTAAATGTTTGCGAAAATTTCTTTTCGCCTTGTGGGTTCCATCTCGGGCCCACGGCTACGTAATATTCCTGTTAAACTGGGGTGTTACATTATGGTATCGAGCTTAGGTTGAGAAAGCCTAGGCATTTGGGTCGAGTTGGGTCGTGTTTTGTCGCGTCATTCGAGTTGTCGATTGACAAATATTAGAGCCGTGAGTTTTTGTTGTTCACTCAAGCTTATGTGTTATGTGATTTACCGGATCGCATCGGGCTTGTTATAACTTTTCCAAATGGTGTTAACGAGATTCTCTGGAATGAGATGTATTGTGTTCTTGAGTCGAACTGAGTTTGCCAACGTGTGTTTTGAAAATGTCCGTGTCGAGTATTTTCTAGAGCCGAGACATGTGCCAGTATCACGGGGAATCGTCGGCTTCACGATCTGTAAGTATTTGGATTTTTGAATTTCATTGAGATTTATTGCCGTTCTAAGTTGATACGTTTTGAGATTCAGCTGAATATCATGCGTTACAGTATGAGATGACAGAGTGGGACAGGATTGATGATCTTGAGAAACTATGATTTTGGAAATCAGTATGTTGGTTAGATTTTGGAACGGAATTGTGTAATCGGGAGAAGGACTATGGATTGTTGAGGAGAACATGTAGTCATGTTAGTTCATTTTGTGATATATATGAACTGTTTTGAGCATTTGAAAATGACACTTTTCAAAATGAATATTTCACAGATGTTTTACAGAAAATGATTTTGGGCCGAGACCCAAATCGATTTTGAAATGGTTTTGTGACTCAGGACTTGGAGTCCGAAAAGGGGGTTTTCTATTTTTAAACTTTTTGTAATGCGGAACGAGATACGGGCTGAGACCCGAATGTTTCTAACGGCTTTTCTGTTTTCTTAAAACTCCCGAGATTCGTAAAATACTTTACCAATCGTTTACCTATGTTATTTCCGCCTCTCGAGGCTTTTGTTTACTTGTTCAAATGGAACCTCTCGGGAAGTCTTTCGCCGTGTTTGATTTGTTGATTTGCTTCAACGTTTTGTCATATCATATTTGAGGTGATCCAGGATGGGTAAATGGTTGACGATATGAGTCATGTGTGGAAAAGGAGTTTAGTCGGAATTTATACATTGAGATTTTGGAACTCGATCGTGTGGTTTTCCGATGGAATATCAGTGGATATTGGTGACGAACCGAATTGGTATACAGGAGTATGGATATAGTCGAGCATTTGCATACTTTTCATTTTAAAACTTCGAAATCGTGTGGATTCGAAGGAAACTGTTATCAAATACTTGGAACCATCGAGCCAAGTTAATTTTTCGAAAATTGATTTTGTGGTCTTACCAAAAATTTATGTTTTTAGTTTTGAAATTTTTGAAAGAATTTTCGAAAATTTGTCTTTTGACAAGAATATACGATTTCAAACTGGTTTTGAAAATGTGATTGATGTACATACGCATTTAGTGCATAATGCTATTATGGTGAAGATATGAGTGTGACTCACGAACTGGATAGTACATCAGTATGGTACGATGAAAGAGGTTCGAACGTTAGTATGGTAGTTTGGTTATCCAAAGATGATCGGTTGATTTATCGGATAAGAGAAAAATCGCGTGTAGCGAGTTCTGTACATCATGTAATTCGAACTATGGGTTTTATGAAACCGGACATATGTGCTATGTGATTCCATTGAGTACGGTAGTAGCGCAATTTTACCATAGTGATCTTTGAATGATTTCTTTGTAAGTGTAAATTTGGGGATGGTGACCCCATCTTTGGTTGTTTTCGATATTGAGTGGTCGTTCCCACTCCTTGTATGAATTGGTATGTTCGTCGATTTGCGATTCGTTGTTCGTACGCCGAGGGGTATGCTCACCAGTCGGGTATGTTTATTGAGATACACTGTATGTGATTGGTGTGTCATTTTGAGAATGTTACCCTTTCGTATTTCTATTTCGGTGGTTCTGTGTTGATCGTGTTGGAGTTTACCGTGTGAAGGTATTCTCGATTGTCGTTGATCGTTCGTTGGTAATATTGGAGTTTATCACGTTGATGATATTCTCGATTGGGTTTTGACCTCTGGTTGGTCATATTGGAATTTATCATGTCGATGATAAATTCGATTGATTGTTGATCATTGTTGGTGATCATCTGAGCGTTCGTATTTTGTGTTAATGTTTCGGGATTCGTGTCGTTGTTTTGGGCAATTGTTTTGTAGATGTGTTGTGTATTATTCGTCTTATCGGAATTGGGACTTGATTATGTAATCAGGCAGACAGGATTTGATTCGGGCAGATTGTTTCATCCGAAGATGATATATTTTGTTGAGACTCAGGGAATTGTGATCGTAAGCGTATTGAGACTGTACAGTGAGATCGCTAGCTAGTATCTCAGGAGATCGTCGACCTGCATACTTGTAAGTATGCTCTTTTGGATATTCGGTAATGATGATGATTAATCGTTGTCGTGATGGTTTTGGGATATTTTGAGTTGAACGGTATGTTTGTTCGTTTTATGATGGATTGCAAGTTTCGAGGACGAAACTTATTTTAAGGTGTAGAATGTAATATCCTAATTTCTACTATCGGTGTTTAATATTATTTTATCCGAAGTTATATTGTACAGTGGAATCATGCAGAGAGATAAAATAAATAAAGGACTGAGATATCAGTATCGGTATAATTGTCGTATTTGGTCGACAATTACATTTGAGGATATTGTGTATCAAAGTTGTCGTACTTTTGATATTGGGTATATCGTATGATGATATTATCGATTCGATGTTTGTGTTCGTGTGTCTTATGTCCGCTTTTGGTATGTCGAGACGCTGGACAAGAATCTGGAAAATGGCTAAGTATAGCCTTATTAGCGCACGCCGATATTCATGCATAACGCACGCTATCGTGCGTGATTAGCGCACGCTTCGTTTATAGGTTAGCGACGCTAGTGCGCATGATCGGAAGGAATCTGCGTGTGGACCTACGCTTTGGCGCACGTTCTGGTAAGTCAACGGTTGTTGTCCTAAAGTATTAGCGCACGCTAAAGATTAGGCTTAGCGCACGCTAACTATGTATCAGTCAACAAGGAATCTTATCCTTGCCAGATGCTGTCGGAATGTGGGGGCGAGTGGTAGGTGAACAATGTAGTAAGTCAACTTCGGATAGCGCACGCTAAGAGTAAGGATTTGCGTACGCTAGACATGATGATTTACGTACGTTAATGCATGGGCATTACGTACGTAAGGTAGTTTACGAAGCAAGACAGTAGCCTCTGGGCTTCGATAGCGCACGCTAACAAAGTCAGTTAGCGCACGCTAAGGCTAGCGCACGCTAAACATAAGGGTTTAGCGCACGCTAGTAAGGTATTCTATATAAAGGGACAAACGAGTGTCATGAAGCATTTCGTCCATTCCTTTCCTTTCACCCGAAAGAGACAACCTTGGGAGAACATTTGGAGTTCCTAAACACTGAGGGATGATCCTGTTTAACAAGATTAAAGATGGAAATCATGGAGTAAAAGCTTTGTTCTTGAAATCATTGGTGATTCGTGGAAATCAATCCATTCCTTCAAAAAGGTAATTACTCTTCACTTTGAGATTTCGTTTTTGTAATGCCCGAGATTTCTGTTATGTAATTGGAACTTGCGATATTGTAATGATTGTACTTTTGTCTAAGTATTATTCTCCGTATTTCATAATCCGATGTTGCCGAGCGTTTAATTTCATGGTTGTGATTTGTAGGGTTGAAATTCTGTGCATGTAGCGCACGCTACAGGCTAAGGGTAGCGTACGCTAACATGGTTTCATAGCGCACTCTACAGAATGTAATTAGCGCACGCTATGCGTGGTCAATTTGATTGGGACGTGCGGTAGGTGAGATCTGGCCGGGGGACCCCTGTCGGATTGTGTCGGATGTACCTGGACGGCTTTCGGGAAAAGCCGAGTCAACGCCTTAGCGCACGCTACAGGTCGATGCGTAGCGCACGCTAAGTGCCGAGTACAGTCTAGTCCAATGAGCCGTTAGCGCACGCTAATAGCCATTTATTATAAATAGGACATCATCCTATTCGAGATTTCAGTTTTTCTCCTCCCATAACCCGAACTCTTACACTTAGATCATAATTCCCTTCGTCCTAAACACTTCATATCAACCTCCTAGCTCGAGATTGAAGATCGTTTATCATTGGAGCTTGGTGTTCAAGCCTTCGGTGTTGGATCGCTTCGTTTTCCTCCGTATTCTTCACTACCTTGAGGTAGGTGATTCTTCACTAATGTTAGTAATGTCTTAAGGAAGTTTAAATCATGTTTTGATAAACAAGTAATTCGTTTATAATCGGTCATCACATGTTAGAAGGATACTTTTGACGTATCGGCATTATATATCGTATGAACCTTTGAACCATCTTATTATAGGACTCCTAAGCATGTTCAAATCAAGTATTGATCAATAATCGGATATCTACCGGTTGATACGTTTTACACGATGGAATCATGTGTTTTGGAACATAGGACAAATGGAACTTAGGTTATTTCTTGGAGATCGTAGAAAGGATATGATGTTGAGTTGATTATCCGTATATTTGTACCTCATGATAATGGAATCTTCCACAAACCTTGTTAGCATGTTTTGCGAAGATGACTTGTATTATCACGGTAGAATTCATGAGTTTTTCCACCCTTCAACCCGATTTTGGTTCGCGGTATTACGCCATGCGGTAGTAGCGCACGCTAACACGTAAGTTAACGTGCGCTATCGGGGTCGATTAACGCCGGCGTCGTAGCGTGCGTTATGAGACCAAATGAGTTAGCCCAGACCGTGGCTAGCGCACTCTTTTCTTATACGATAGCGTACGCTAACAGTCCGTCTTAGCGCACGTTACGTAGAGTACGTAGCGCGCGCTAAGCAGTCCAGGCAGATTGGTTATTTTTGATCTTTTCGACCGTAGACCGAATTGTTAGGCCATCGTTCGACTTAAGATGATTTGTATATCATTCCTTTTGTTAAGGTTCGAGCTTGTTACGTTGATCGAAGGAGGCGGCCTTCGAGTGTGTCGAGATCTTTGAAGTGTTTTGCCCTTGCCATTTTCGAGGCAAGTATCATATGTCGAGTTCGATTTATCATGCTTGTGGTTTTATTCATATTGTTGAATATGATATGTAATTCTGAGAATACTCGTGATATTCGTTGTTATATTGATGAACATATTGAAATGCATATGTGTATGCATAATTGTTTGATTATGGTATAAATGATCCGAGGGGGTCATGAGGATCTATGCTGAGGGCGCTGGATCGAATGTCCACCATGCGTTGGTCCGACGGGATCATCATGGGGATCTATGCTGAGGGCGCCGGATCGCCGGGATGTTTTCCACCATGCGTTGGTCCGACGGGATCATCATGGGGATCTATGCCGAGGGCGCCGGATCGCCGGATTACCATGTATTGTGTTGATGGAATCGTGAGGATTCGCATCGTTGGATTCCGTGGCGGAAGTCCGGTTTGCATGTTTTATGATGTATTGATGATTTATTGTATGATGATACTTGTACTAGCATTGTTTTGCTAATTTCTTCTGGGGTGGACATTGTTTTGATGTTCGTGTGGTCGAGGAGCGGGAGGCAACACAGACCGGCAGGACGATGAGATGGCTCAAGATGTGATTGATGTTATTGTTGTCGAGAGTTGTTTTCTTGTTTCGCTCAAGACTCGAGTACGTCTGCTTTAATAATGTCCTTTCGATATGGTTGTATAAATTAACTATTTGAGCGGTTGAATCAAATCAGATTTGAACTTCGCTTGTTCGATTGTATTGTTTTTACACTTCTTTTAAAATTAGCCTTGTAAATCCTTATCTAAAGGGTTTACGGCACTGTAATTATTCCGAATATCTCGGGGTGTTACAGAATATGGTATCGGAGATAAGATTTATGGATATCTTGGCAATGGGTTAGTTGGGTCTGCTTTAATTATTGGTCGCTCGTAATATCATCTGCCGAGCCAAAGATCGCTAATCGACTGTGGTTGTAAGTTTCCTAATCTCGAATACTACTGTTCTATTTAATTCATGTCTTGTAAACATTGATGGATGTACTTTGAGAAAGTTTGTCCTGGATAATGAGTATTTATGTTTACAGTATGTTGAGAGGAGGTCGTGGACGCGGACGTGGTAATGCGAGGCAAGAAGAGTCGGTATCTACTCCAGAGATAGCCGCTAGTAAAACGGATTCACATTCCGAGGGACAGCAGGGATCGGCAAATAATAATGCAGATCCTAACGTGCCGGGAGTGCTTCAAAGCAGTGGTTGCCCGATAAACCAGCTTGCTCAAGTTGTGGATCGCATGCAGACGGCGATGGGACACAGAATAACGTGGATAATCGGGAGATAAATGGCTTACCGAGGTGGTCAAATTGCATCCTCCGAAATTTGACTCGCCCACCGAGACGCTGGGATCATCGGGTCAAGGAATTGGAAAAGATTTTTGCAGGATTAAGCGTCCCAACGATAGGAAGGTTCCGCCGCCCAGATCTTTTGACCGGGGAGGCTTTCGACTGGTGGGAGGCCATTCGACCAGAGGAGCACAATGTTGACTGGACGGAATTCAAATTGATGATGGAGGCACAATATTGTCCTCGCCCAATTAAAGAGGCCCGAGTTCGGGAGTTTTTCTCACCGCAAAATTCGAAGCATCCGTGACGGAAGTGATTAAGACTTTTAATCACCAAATGACTTATGTGCGTCACTGTCAGACCGAGGCGGAAAGGATTTTCCATTTTGACATGCGAATGAAGCCGAAATTCAGCAATATATGTCCGATTCGATTGTACCACCTTGAGGCAAGATTGTGACAAGGCGTTGGCCTACGATATGAAGGAAGCAGAGAGAGAAATCGACGGAAGCAAAGAAACAGAAGGTGTCCTGCAACTTCACGGAGAATAAGAATAGCGGCCCCACGGGTCACCTCTTTTCACTCATCCAGAGACCTCCGCATCCTAGTCGAGGAGGAAAGAAGTTCCGGCAAGACCGATCAAGCTTCGACGCAGGAAGAAGTGTTACAACCGTGGCAAGGCGGGACATGTTCGACGTGATTGTTTCGCTGCCGCCGTGACTGCTTCGAGTGTGGACAGAAGGACATCGCGCAACATTTTGTGGAAATGCGACCCGATCTTTTGGTACTGTGATCTACTCCAAATTCCGAAAGAGACGAGTGTGAACCAGACGCAAAGAAAGTGGATTTCAAGCAGAACGCCGGGAAGAGAGAGGCATCCAAAGGTCGGGTCCGCTCCTCCACGCCCGTGCGAGATGAGGAAATCGATGATCGTAACACTGTTGCATCAGTACGATTCGCATCCTTTTGCAACCAATTAGTGTCTTGTTCGATTAGAGCTACGCATTCTTTTATATCCTTGAACCGTGTTAATCGTTTGAACATCTCGTGCTTGTATAATTGTGAACCTTATGTTGTGGGATTACCGAGCGGAGAGAAAATTGTGGGAACCTTAGAAGCTAAGGATTTCCCGGATCTATAGAAGGAAGAGATTGGCCATCGAATCTTATTGTGGTTGACATCTCATGTGACGATTTAATTCTCTGAGATGATTGGCTCAACTGCTATGGAGCTGTGCTGAATTACCGAGAGAGAGTCATTTCCATCATTGCCGATGACGGATCGAACACTTATTCCGAGGATGGAGACCGGAAGCTCGGGAAAATTGATCAAAGCAATGAAAGCCGTGAAATTACTGAAGCAGGGATGTCACGGACTTTGGTGTTATGCCATGAAGAAAGAGGAAGGGGTAGAGCTCTCGTCCATTTCAGTTGTGAATGAGTTCTCAGATGTATTTCCTGACGAACTACCTGGGTTACCTCCGCAGAGGGGAGTGGAATTCACTATCGAACTAGAGCCTGGAGCAGCTCCTATTTCCAGAGCCCCATACCGCATGGCGCCAACCGAGATGTATGAACTCAAGAAACAACTGGAGGAATTGTTGCAGAGGGGTTATATTCAACCGAGCGTTTCTCCTTGGGGAGCGCCTGCTCTCTTTGTCCTAAGAAAGACGGATCCCTACGACCGTATTGATTACAGGAACTCAATAAGATGACAATCAAGAATAAGTATCCTATACCTCGGATCGACGACTTGTTTGATCAACTGCAGGGGGCAAGGGTATTCTCGAAGATAGACTTGCGATCGGGATACCACCAGTTGAGAATTAAGGAATCGGATATACCGAAATCTGCTTTCAGATCCCGGTACGGGCATTATGAATTCGTAGTGATGCCGTTTGGACTTACCAATGCTCCTGCAGATTCATGCAATTAATGAATCGGGTATTCTTGGAGTACTTGGTTAAATTTGTGGTCGTTTTCATTGACGACATCTTGATATATTCGAGGGACGCAGAAGAACATGCTGAACATTTACGTGTGGTTTTGAGCATCTTGAGAAAGGAACAGCTGTACGCTAAGCTTTCTAAATGTGAGTTCTGGCTTAAGGAAGTAACTTTCCTTGGGCATGTGATATCAGCCGACGGAGTTCAGGTGGACCCAAGAAAGTCGAAGCAATCTTGGAATGGGAAGTTCCTAGCAACGTGAAAGAAGTCCAAGCTTCTTAGGACTTGGCCGGATATTATCGCCGCTTTGTAGAGGGATTTTCTAAAATTGCTCGTCCGCTCACTCAATTATGTAAAACTCAAAAGTTCACGTGGAATGAGAAGTGCCAGCCGGTTTTGACGAACTTAAGAGGAGACTAACGACAAGACCTATATTAGCACCGCGAGGGAACCGATGGATTCATGGTATACGGCCGACGCTTGAATCGTGGTTTGGGTTGTGTGTTGATGCAGAGGGATAAAGTGATTGCTTATGCTTCTCGGCAATTGAAACCGTTTGGGTTAATTATCCTACTCATGATCCGAGCTAGTCACTGTGGTCTTTGCCTTGAAAATCGCGGCATTATTTGTACGGCACTTCATTGTCGATCTTTACAGATCATAAGAGCCTCAAATACATTTTCACCATAAAGAATTAAACATGAGGCGTAGAAGGTGGCTAGAATTGATCAAGAATTACGACTTGGAGATTCTCTATCATCCGGGAAAGCAAATGTAGTAGCCGATGCTTTGAGCCGTAAACCTGCTTTCCTTCGAGTGTTGGAAGCACTTACGTCCCAACCCAAGATTCAACGAGAACCGATCCGCGAGGATTGAAGTATGGGCACCGGGAATCCAAGGGCAACTTTATGTGATGGAACCGACTTCATCACCGGTCGAGAGATCAAGTCTAAACAATTGAACAATTCTTTAATCCTTCGATTATGCGACGAAGTAAAGAAAGGAAAAGCCCCGTGATTCGTGATACAAGATGATGGAGTTCGAGATTCCAGTCGACTTTGTGTTCCCGATGATGATGATTTGAGAAGGACTATTCTCAAGGAAGCTCACAGCCACGCCTATTCTATTCACCCGGCAAAGCAGAAGATGTATAAAGATTTAAAGCAAAACTTCCGTGGGGAATATGAAGAAGGACGAGCAGAGTACGTTTGAAGTGTTTGACTCACAAGAAAGTTAAGATTGAACATCAACGACTACTGAATGTTAAAGCCGCTCCCGATCCTCGAATGGAAGTGGGAGGATATCTCGATGGATTTCATCACTAGTATGCCAAGGACTAGAACGGAATGAACATGATTTGGGTTGTAGTTGATCGACTAACCAAGTCGGCTCATTTCCGGGAATTAAAGATACATGGGGACCCGAGAGATTGGCACGAATATTTATTGCGGAGATAGTCGATTGCACGGACACCGAAGACCATTATTTCGGATCGAGATGGCCGCTTTCGTGTCACATTTCTCGGAGAGCAATTCACGTGGCTTTGGGATCGAGCTCAACTTTAGCACAGCCTTATCATCCCCAACGGACGGCCATCCAAAGGACCATTCGATAAAGAGAGGACATGCTTAGAGCTTGTGCATTAGATTGGTCGGTTGATTGGGAAATTCACTTGCCCTTGATCGAGTTCACTTATAATAACAATTGGCATGCTTCTATTAAGATGGCACCATTTGAAGCTTTGTACGGAGAAAATGCCGGTCACCCCTGTCCGGGATGATTCTTCTGATTTGATCGGGACGGAACCGAATTGATTATTCAGACTCAAGAGAAGATAGCCTTGATTCGAGAAAGACTGCTGATCGCCCGAGTCGATGTAAGTCTTATGCCGATGTACGTCGTCGCCCTCTAGAGTTCGAATGGAGACCACGTACTATTGAAGGTGTCTCCTACACGAGGATTTTCCGTTTTGGGAGAAGAGGCAAACTTAGTCCGAGATATATCGGACCCTTTGAGATCCTCGAGAGAGTGGGAGATTTAGCATACAGTTGGCCTTACCGCCATCGCCGGGTCACGTTCACAATGTGTTTCACGTATCCCAATCGCGAAGTATGTACCGGACCTACCACGTCATTGATTTCGACGAGATCGAGATAGCTAATGATGGCACCTTCAAGAGAGACCAATCAAGATACTTGAGAGCCGGATCAAACAATTGAGGAATAAACCAATACACTTGGTTAAAGTACAATGGTCACGACATGGAGTCGAAGAGGCCACTTGGGAAACGGAGGACGGTATGAAGGCTAAGTATCCTGAGTTGTTTTCATCATAAGTTTCGGACGAAACTTCTTCTTAGGGAGGAAGGATGTAATGCCCGAGATTTCGTTATGTAATGGAACTTGCGATATTGTAATGATTGTACTTTTGTCTAAGTATTATTCTCCGTATTTCATAATCCGATGTTGCCGAGCGTTTAATTTCATGGTTGTGATTTGTAGGGTTGAAATTGCATGCATGTAGCGCACGCTACAAAGCTAAGGGTAGCGACGCTAACATGGTTTCATAGCGCACGCCATGTATGTAATTAGCGCACGCTATGCGTGGTCAATTTGATTGGGACGTGCGGTAGGTGAGATCTCGGCCGGGACCCCTGCCGGATTGTGTCGGATGTACAGACGGCTTTCGGAAAAGCCGAGTCAACGCCTTAGCGCACGCTACTGTGTCGATGCGTAGCGCACGCTAAGTGCCGAGTACAGCCTAGTTCAATGAGCCATTAGCGCACGCTACGAAAGGTGGCCTAGCGGCGCTAATAGCCATTTATTATAAATAGGACATCATCCTATTCGAGATTTCAGCTTTTCTCCTCCCATAACCCGAACTCTTACACTTAGATCATAATTCCCTTCGTCCTAAACACTTCATATCAACCTCCTAGCTCGAGATTGAAGATCGCTTATCATCGAGCTTGGTGTTCAAGCCTTCGGTGTTGGATCGCTTCGCTTTCCTCCGTATTCTTCACTACCTTGAGGTAGGTGATTCTTCACTAATGTTAGTAATGTCCTAAGGAAGTTTAAATCATGTTTTGATAAACAAGTAATTCGTTTATAATCGGTCATCACATGTTAGAAGGATACTTTTGACGTATCGGCATTATATATCGTATGAACCTTTGAACCATCTTATTATAGGACTCCTAAGCATGTTCAAATCAAGTATTGATCAATAATCGGATATCTACCCGGTTGATACGTTTTTACACGATGGAATCATGTGTTTTGGAACATAGGACAAATGGAACTTAGGTTATTTCTTGGAGATCGTAGAAAGGATATGATGTTGAGTTGATTATCCGTATATTTGTACCTCATGATAATGGAATCTTCCACAAACCTTGTTAGCATGTTTTGCCCGAAGATGACTTGTATTATCACGGTAGAATTCATGAGTTTTTCCACCCTTCAACCCAGCTGTTCATGTATTCTCGCCATGCAAGAGTAGCGCACGCTAACACGTGTAAGTTAACGTGCGCTATCGGGCCGGGCGATCGCCCAAACGTCGTAGCGTACGTTATGAGACCAGCCGAGTTAGATCGCCAGACCGTGGCTAGCGACGCTAGTCTTATACGATAGCGTCGCTATCAGTCTTAGCGCACGTTACGTAGAGTACGTAGCGCGCGCTAAGCAGTCCAGGCAGATTGGTTATTTTTGATCTTTTCGACCGTAGACCGAATTGTTAGGCCATCGTTCGACTTAAGATGATTTGTATATCATTCCTTTTGTTAAGGTTCGAGCTTGTTACGTTGATCGAAGGAGGCGGCCTTCGAGTGTGTCGAGATCTTTGAAGTGTTTTGCCCTTGCCATTTTCGAGGCAAGTATCATATGTCGAGTTCGATTTATCATGCTTGTGGTTTTATTCATATTGTTGAATATGATATGTAATTCTGAGAATACTCGTGATATTCGTTGTTATATTGATGAACATATTGAAATGCATATGTGTATGCATAATTGTTTGATTATGGTATAAATGATCCGAGGGGGTCATGAGGATCTATGCTGAGGGCGCTGGATCGAATGTCCACCATGCGTTGGTCCGACGGGATCATCATGGGGATCTATCCGAGGGCGCTGGATCGCCGGGAGTTTTCCACCATGCGTTGGTCCGACGGATCATCATGGGGATCTATCCGAGGGCGCCGGATCGCTGGATTACCATGTATTGTGTTGATGGAATCGTGAGGATTCGCATCGTTGGATTCCGTGGCGGAAGTCCGGTTTGCATGTTTTATAATGTATTGATGATTTATTTTATGATGATACTTGTACTAGCATTGTTTTGCTAACACATTCGGGGGTGGACATTGTTTTGATGTTCGGTGGTCGAGGAGCGGGGAGGCGACCAAGACGGTGACGATGAGATGGCTCAGTGATGTGATTGATGTTATTGTTGTCGAGAGTTGTTTTCTTGTTTCGTTCAGTACTCGAGTACGTCTGTTTTAATAATGTCCTTTCGATATGGTTGTATAAATTAACTATTTGAGCGGTTGAATCAAATCTGTATTTGAATTTCAGTTGTTCGATTGTATTGTTTTTACACTTCTTTTAAAATTAGCCTTGTAAATCCTTATCTAAAGGGTTTATGGCGCTGTAATTATTCCGAATATCTCGAGGTGTTACAGTTTTGGATTGTATATGATGTTCTTGAGTTGATGATTATCATATAAACAAGTTGATGAGCATGACAACGAGTTGGATTACCGTACTAAGTTAGTGTTGTTATCAATATATGAGTATTGATATGTTTCGTATGGTTTTGGATGAAATTCAAGATATATGTTGATGTAATTCCCTTCTTCAATTCGGATTTTTGATGTTTTGTCGTTGGTTACTTCATATGGTAACGATTATGGTGATGCTACTGTGATTCTTGAAGTTATATGAATTGTATGTCGAAGAACATGATGAATAAGGATTTTTAGATGTTAGAACACATCGAATTTTATCATTTTATGGATCATGAACGTGAAATTGGATAATTCGTGTTCTTGAAGAGCTATTAAATTATATGTCATGATTGTTATGAAATCCTTAATCTCGAGATGAGTTGATCATTGTCATGATGGAAGTGTTAGACGATGCTTGAAATGCATGCCACTGCACAGCATTACCGCACGCTACGTTTATTGCCTAGCGCGCGCTAACGGGAGCAACTTAGCGCACGCTACGTTAGGTGATTAACGTGCGCTAAGTAGGCAGACAGTGCAGTATTTTTTGTGTTTTGATTAGGAATTCGTGATGGTTTGACTTGGTTGGTTCTGACTGTGTTTATTCGAGGTTGTGTTGAACCGTTGAGTTCGACTGGTTAGTTTTCCCAGTTGTTGACCGTTATCGGATATGTGTTATTTGATTTCTTCGATAGGTTGAGATTATTGATCGGTGATTATAACCGGATATTGCGGTCGTGTTCGAGTATGTCCATTGTATTGCTTTTGATCGAGGCTGAGGAGCTCGTAGATAAAGGCAGTGTGTTCGGCAAAGCCTTCGTGGTATCGGTATCGAGGCAAGTTATTACTTGCTCGCTTATAATATTTAATGAATGGTTTCATTTCGCTTATAATGCATATAGCGATGATTATTATTGTGAACTCGGGTATTCGGATCGCATATCGTTCTTTCGATTCTCGGGAGATAAATCATAATGTATATGCTTATCTCGCTTATTGGTATGTTCGAGTATCAAGGTTACATTATGGTAAAGACGAGGATATGAGTATCTATAGTTCATTGTTCGTATGGATCGCCGAGCATTGAGGATAATCGTCGGTGATGATCGACATCGAGATTTCTCCAAGGACTCGGGCAAGTATCTTATATCGATTCAATTAGAGTTAGTGATTTGATCATGCGTATTATCATTCATGTTGTCGAACATGAGGTCGCCTTAATTGATTTGTCATATTGTCGTTCATGTTGCGTTGTTCATGATGATGAACATATTGTTTTGCATATGTGTATGCATATTGTGTTGTTTATGCTGTGTTGATCCGATGGGATCGCGCGATCTATGCTGAGGGCCGGATCGGATGTCCACCTCGTGTTGGTCCGACGATCATCTTGGGATCTATGCCGAGGGCGCCGGATCATTGGACGGGTTTTTCCACCTCGTGTTGGTCCGACGGATCATCTTGGGATCTATGCCGAGGGCGCTGATCGTTGGATTACCCAAGATCTGTGTTATTGTTGTGCATATGTATATTGTTGGTTATCCACCTCGTGTTGATCTTGTAGGATCATCTTGGGATCTATGCTGAGGGCGCTGGATCATGGGATTTCCATTGAGTATACATAGTTGTTATTGTTTTTGAGCATATTGACGTTGTCATATGAGTATGCATTTGTAGGTCTTGTGTTAGGACCTTGTCCGCATTGCATTGTTCTGATATCGGATTAGACTGATATGATTATCGTGGCACATCATATCTCGAGGTATGTTCCATATTTTCCTTGGTCTTGTCTTTGGTGGACAATTGGTTATCGTCTTGGGATTTGATGATTTTATTCGATGGATCGTATTGGTCAGAAATGGTAGATTTCCATATCGTGAGTTGGTTATGATAGTTTGAGGATCTTGAGTATTGTTTGAGGTACAATACAAATATTATGTTCGAGTTTAATGGTTATTCTGATGAGAATTACTTGAGTAAGTAAAGTCATGGCGGTAAGATTACATTGGTCGTATTCTTATTCTCATTGGTATGTATTCTTAATGTGATGTGACGGTTATCATTGTTGGATATTATGGCTGACCCCGTCGTGGGATTTCTTTTTAGGTTCTTGGAGTATCGAGCTTGTAGCGGTCGTGAAGAGATAAGCTTCCCGGAGGATACTGGCTAGGACATGTTGTGTGCATTGAGTTTTTTGGTTGGTCTTTTTCCGCTGCGTGAGTATTTTGAAAGGACCTTTTGGTATCTGGTAACTGAGGTTGCTTTGGAAGTCGTTTTCTAAACTTTTGAGTGTCGGCTGTTTGGCCTCGCGATTTCAAATGAGTTTTTACGACGGTTTTTGATAAATGGATTTTATAAGTCTTTGTGAATTTTTAAAGATAGTACCGTCGTTGGCCTCTTGGGCATTTGTAAATGTTTGCGAAAATTTCTTTTCGCCTTGTGGGTTCCATCTCGGGGCCCACGGCGCTGTAATATTTCCGGTTAAATCTGGGGGTGTTACAGCGTAAATGTCCTCTCAAAGCAACGGGCAATAGTTGTTGCATTAGAACATGGTAATCATGAGATTTCAGACCTATTATGTTGTTATCCTTTCCAAAACATTTACTAATATTTGAACTATACCCATCAGGTACTTTCAAATTGCGTAGCCTACTTACAAATGATTCTTTCTCGTCCTTTGATAAGGTGTAAGGTGCTGCTGGAAGTAAAGTTTTCCCATTAATCCCATCCCCTGGATGCAACTCTTTCCTAATTCCCATGTCACGCAAATCTAACCTGGAACCAATGTCATCTTTTGATTTTCCTTTAATATCCAAAATTGTGCAAATTATACTCTCGCATACGTTCTTTTCCGTATGCATGACATCCAAATTGTGCCGTAACATCAAATCCTAATAAGACAAAAAAGCAGACAAAGAAAAGCTTGCAAATGACTACGTATTCAACCCACAAAAATTATGTCAGAACAATACAAATTCGCAAATAAGATTAAGTAGATTGATATACCTTCCAGTATGGGAGTTCGAAAAATATTGACCTTTTCTTCCACATTTGTAGGTCATCATCTTCCCCAACAATTTTCTTCTTCTGTTTTGCATTAACTTTTCGTTTCCTCTTTCGACGAGAATTTTTGATGCGACTTTGCTTCTTCCTACCTTTACTAATTTCTTTCTTTGGCTTCCCAAAATCATTTTGAAAATATATAATCTCTTCAAACACATCAGACCCTGTTTTAATTGGAGGTTTACTTCTATCTTCATGATTTCCATCGAACCAACTTTTTTGCTTCCGATATGGGTGATCAGGAGGAAGGAATCTCCTATGAGCCATATATATGGTTTTACAACTGTGGGGTAGCCATTGGGATATGGTATTAACACCACAAATAGGGCATGCTGCCTTCCCTTTTGTGGTACAACCTGCTAAGTTTCCATAAGCGGGAAAATCGTTTATTGTCCACATTAAGACCGCCCTCAGGTTAAACATAGTTTTACTGAACGCATCATAAACCTCCACACCATTGTTCCACAACTCTTTGAGATCATCTATGAGTGGTTCTAAGTAAACATCAATATCGTTACCTGGTTGTTTCGGTCCGGGAATTAATAAAGTCAGCATTATGTGCGCTTTCAACATACATAACCATGGCGGAAGGTTGTATGTAACAAGCATCACAGGCCAACAACTATGCATGGAGCCAAGATGATTGAAGGGATTTAATCCATCGGTGGCAAGACCAAATCTTATATTTCGTGGATCATCTGCAAAATCTTTCCACTTTCTACTTATCAACTTCCAAGCCATTGAGTCAACCGGATGCCGTATCTTGTTATCCTTACTCTCATTCTTGCTATGCCACCTCAATTGTTCAGACATTTCTATTGATGCAAACATTCGTTTTAACCTAGGGATGATAGGAAAATATCTAAGGGGCTGTTTGGCAGTTGCTGAATGATTTAGTGCAGAATGGTTGAGAGGTCAGAATGGTTGAGAGGCTCTATATGGTTGAGTGCAGAATGAAATTTGGTTGTTTGGTAACTATTCTGAATGGTAACTCTGAAGGGTAATAAATTACCATTTTACCCTTCTGTATAAAAGTAGCGATTAAAAATCCCATTTTCCCTCCCCTTGCGTACCAAAACCTCTCCTTTTTATAAATAAAAACCCTAATTTTTATAAATAATTGTGTATAATATTTTTAAATTTAATTCATTTAACATAATAATAATAATAATTATTATTATTATGTATAATATTTTTAAATTTAATTCATTTAAAATAATAATAATAATAATAATAATTATTATTATTATGTATAATATTTTTAAATTTAATTCATTTGAAATAATAATAATAATTATGCATAATATTTTTTAATTTAATTCATTTAAAATAATATTAATTATGTATAATATTTTTTAATTTGATTCATTAGAAAATTATAATAATAATTATGTCTAATATTTTTTATTTAAATTCATTTAAAAAAATAATAATAATTATGAATAATAATTCTTAATTTAAGAGGAGGGGTAAATCTGGAAATTGTTTGCCTCTTAATGGTTGAGAGAGGGTATGGATGCTTAATGGTTAAGAGGTTATTGTAACCATTAAGAGGTCATATTTTTTTTGCCAAACAGTCCTGGCCTCTTAGCGATTCAGAGGTAGGCTCTTAATGTAACCATTAAGAGCCAAACAAACAGCCCCTAAGTACTTTATTTGGAAGCTCATTCTCGTCTTCATTCTCGTCTTCATTCTCTTCCACGCTTGATTCTTTCACTTTCCAACGAGAAGAACCACATTTAGGACAGGTATCTCTATCGGCTAGTTCTTTTCTATCAATCAGAATTTTATCAATCAAAACAAGTAAAAAATTTGGAAGCCCTAAGTCATGAGAAGTAACAACAAAACCTTTCACAAGACAACCAAGCTTTGTCCATTTTCAGAAACAGCCGCACACTAGCATAAAAAAACATCAACACTTTCTAGATTAGGGCAAGTACCAATGTCATCAATCACACAAATCAAGCAAATTAAAGAGTAACAACCAAGCTCATTATTATATTAAGTGAATCAATAAAATTACAAGCAAATTAAAGAGTAACATCAGCTCATTATGTGAATGATTATAAAGGATCAAATAAGATGATCAAACCATTGTTTAGGGCCTAGAAATTTAACTTATGAAAAGAATTCCAAGGGAAAGCAAGTTATTGATCAAGGACAAAGAGATGGAGATGAATATTAATCCAAGAAGTACATGAAACTGAAAATGAAGATGAAGATGGAGGAAGTGATGATGTGTTACCTGATGACGATATGAATGTCATTGATATGGATTTTCTCGACTGAACTAAACTTGAAGACACCCTTAACTTTATCTTGTTTTGTTTTGTGTTTTGATAAATTGTAATGAATTAATTATACTTTTGAATTATCCATGTCTAAGGCATATTACGTAATCTTAAATGAAATATGTATCAGCCTATTAAATTTTCTTTTATTGATTTATTTTCTTTTATTAAAATAAAGTGTATCTTACGATATAATACGATACACGATACTATTTTTTGCAAAATGATACACATCCAATATACGATATGACTATCTTGCCTCCAGCTCATCCAAAACCAGCCGAATATGAATTAAACACTGTGATAGTGGATCCCTGAACTTGACAAATGGTCCAGGATAATTAAATTTACTAGTTCGAATATCAACAAGCGACATTGTGGAGATAAAGCCTTCTAATTATTTCTTCAAATTATAACTTAAGCAACAAAAGTCCCCATCTTCTTATCAGATAGTAACTGTAGGTTTCAGTTATAGTAGACTCAAAATTCTTCACTTCTCAACTGCTTATGCTCTTTCCTGTCCAACTTCAAATTTATCGAATACATATTTGCAACTACTCATCATTCGTAAATACTAATAATAATAATAACAACAATAATGATAAACAAAATTACCGGTACGCTTTTACAGTATCCTTTATATCAAGGTCTTTTAATATGTTTCTCGCACTTAAAGGAACATCTGTGAGAAATAATTTAACTGTTAAAAACGAAATAACAATTGTGAATCCGAATAGCATGCTAGTTAACATTATCTATAATGTTGACCACGTGCAAAAACTTAGTCCCCTAAAATCTAGCAAATGTTCTGGCTTGATGTAAAAGACTGGTGTAAACAAAAAGTCATCTAGCAAATTAAGAAATCAACCGCTCAACATAACTTACGATATTTTAGGACCAAAACCAAATAACCATTCACACTAAAACCAAAACCAAAATCGATTTGGAGGTTTAAATCAAAAATCAATTTTGTTCTTCTATTCTGAAAAATCAGAAAATCAGTTCTGGACCACATGCATGTTCTGGCTTGATGTAAAAGACTGGTGTAAACAAGAAGTCGTCTAGCAAATTAGGAAATCAACCGCTCAGCATAACTTACGATATTTTAGGACCAAAACCAAATAACCATTCACACCAAAACCAAAACCAAAATCGATTTGGAGGTTTAAATCAAAAATCAATTTTGTTCTTCTACTCTGAAAAACCCTAAAATCACTTCTTAAAAATCCCACCAAACAAAAAAGTTAAAATCTAAGCTGTTAAAATCCGTTGTTCTTCATCAGCATCTTCTCTTCTTATCCTTCTTCTTCGTCTGTTAACAACTCCATTCGCTTCCCGTCCCTCAAAAGAAGAAGGGGTTTAAAATAAAAGAAGAGGATTAAAGGAAAATGGGTAATCCCCGGCAGCCAGAAAAGAAGGAGACTAGAAGAAAATGGATTAAAGGGTAATCCCCGGCGGCCAGATAAGGAGATTAGAAGAAAATGGATTGAAGGGTTTATCGGGATATGGGAAATAAACCTCCCACAAAATCCCCCCCCCCCCCCCCCCGATTTTTTCCCATGAAATCTTCCCCCTAAAATGGCTTATAGCGCCAAAATCTCCCCCCAGTTTTTCCCATAAAATTTCTCCCCTAAAATTCTCCCACTAATTAAGTTCGATGGATTTGAAGTAGACCTGGCAATTCGTTCGTGTCGTGTATTTTCGTGTCGTGTACTTTCGTGTTTCATGTACCAAAAGTTCAAACCCATACACGACACTAAATGAATTCGTGACATGTCGTGTCGTGTACCGCGCAAATTCGTGTCGTTTCGTGTCGTGTTTTCGTGTCAGGCACATAATATAAAATAAATATTAAAATATTATAAAAGATAATAATTTTAATATTACAATATTATTTTTATAGGTTTTAGTAGACGAAATGAAATGAATGACAATGAAAACACGAATGTTTACACGAAATTTATGAAAGTTCACATTATATTTTCAAATTTTAAAGTTTAGTATAAACATAATTCATAAATATATATATTTTTATTAAATTAAATATACAATATTATATATATATATATATTTTGTGTACCTCGTATCATGTCGTGTACTCAAAGGGTAAACATAAAACCAACACTAAATCTCGGTCGTGTATTTTCGTATTCGTGTATTTTCGTGTCGTGTACTCAAAATATAAATCCAAACACTAAATTTTCGTGTCGTTTTCCTGTCGTGTTTTCGTGTAGTATGCTAAATTTCCGGGTCTAGTTTGAAGACTATTTTCTGTTATTCCCCTAAAAATGAAACTCAAAACATATCGGTAATGCCAAAATATCGTAGTTTTCCCTAATGAGATACAATGTAATTTGTACATTTTTTTATCAAGGGCTCAGTCGAGTAGTTACCACAAGCCAGTTTTTTTAAGAGATCCAAACCAGATCAACAGTTTCTTTCATTCATAGAAATAGAGCCAATACAAATAGGGAAAATCAGTCCAAGCATTACATGAGCCTGTTAACGAAACATGCCTTGCAAGCCAGTTATTGTGCTATGCATTTAATTCCCATGTCACCGAACCATTTACCCTTATGGCTTATTCTTCTGTCACGTCACTAGTCACAATGATAATAACATAATACTAGGCAAATAATCAATGCACAACCGAAGTATTGCAGAAAAAAGTTCTTTATCATATAGCATTACTTTGCACATATTATTCGATATAACGTTGTTCCTAGTTTACAATGTTATATGAACGTGGCAAGTACATTATATAACTAATTAAGGAATATAGTGAAAGTTGTATAATATAACACTTACATAATATGTGGATCACCGTCACTTTTATTTATAATATTTTCTTACGCGGAATTGAGATGTAATTTTTTTTCTAATATAATGTGGTATGTATATGGTATAACTAAGGTATATGTATAGTAACCCTTACCACAACGGGATATATAGTTTGTAGATAAAACTTACAACAACGTGGTGCCTAAGTTGTACAAGTATGATTAATTTATACTAATTTACAACGTCATGCTGGCATTGTCGATTATGATTTAGACAGATTAATTACAACGTATATATATATATATATATATATATATATAGAGAGAGAGAGAGAGAGAGAGAGAGAGAGAGAGAGTTCGGGATATAGGGTGACACCTTCTTTTTTTTGTGAGGTGCCCGCCACGTGTCATTTTCTGATTGGAGCAGATGTTTTAATTAAAATACTCACCCGGCTGGCCCACAACACTTGGTGGGTGAGTGCTTTAATTAAAACATCTGCTCCAATCAGAAAATGACACGTGGCGGGCACCTCACAAAAAAAAGAAGGTGTCACCCTATATCCCGAATTCTCTATATATATATATATATGGTCAAATGGTGCGATTACAATGTTAAAAAGTCATTGTATAATATTGAAAATTTACAACTGTGTCTACACATTGTCAAAAATAATTATTTGACAACAACTAAAGTACTGATGTTAAAGGTCGAATTTACATCATTTCTTCTTATCATTGTAAAAAATATGAAGTCCAACAACATTTTAATGAAAAAAACATTTTACAACATACCATCTACAACGTTATTTTTACAAAAGTTGTAGAAGGTATAACTTTTTACAACATTTCAAAATATCGTTGTAGATTGTACGTTGTAAAAGGGGTTTTTTGTTGTAGTGTCTCGTGAAGAAAGGAATAAATGAAAAAAAATTCAAAAAAAGACTGCTGCCTGAATATATATGTTATGAATATGCCTTTGAATGACACTCAGAGGATGATAGAGTGAAAGTATTGTATTGTAATTATGAATATCGCTCATATATTTATGAAAGACGTTTACTATTTTTTATTATTATATTAAATTCATGAATTGATGTACAGAATAATATTCCCTTGATCTAAGAGCAGATATTCCATATCTTATGAGCTAAGGAGATTGATACTGGAAGTATTTAAGGGTCAAATGCTTAACTGATTGCCAAGTCGATAAAACTTAATGTAATACCCGGTTGTAATTCATTCATTTTCATTCAGTAATTATCAGTCTGTAATTGTCACTCAGTGTATTTTCACTCAATTATAATCATTCATCAATTATGTTCATTCACCGTGTTCACCGTTCGGAAAAACTTCGAGTTGTGCATCATTATTGTTCATTGTTTCAACTTTCCTCTTATGAGTTCGACTTTGTTAGATCACCATTAATTTTTGGTAACTCCAAAAATTCTAAATCTTTTCAATATTATAGAGCATCGAATTAGCTTTCCAATGGTTCAAACGGTGAGTCAATCGGAGTCCGGACGAGAGAGTTATGGTCGTTTTAGCTCACCCGCTCATTTTTTTCGCTTATCGCCGATCACTGCCGACCGAACTCGGCCGTGTCGTCCGACACGGCCCGTGCCGTGCTCGTCCGGAAATGCCGAAGTCTCTGCCTCAGGACCCGACCGTGTCGTCTGGCCCGGCCGAGTCGAACTATTCCGGATAAGCCGTAACCGATCGCCAGACGCCCGACCGTGTTCCCAGACACGGCCGAAGTCATGCCGAAGTCGCCGCTTGGACAGTCACTATCTAAGGCCCTCCGCGCCGCGACCGTGTCTAGCAGACACGGTCGAGTCCCTCGCCGCCAAGGCGCGCGACAGTGTCAGGCGGACACGGTCGAGTCTGTCAGACGAGTCAACCCCTATAAATTCATTTTTTGAGCATTTCAGCTCATTTTTTTCCCTTTTCTTCACCTACAACCGAGAGAGAGAGCTTGAGGGAGGGTTTTTCCTTCACAAATCATTTGAGTGTTTTATTTTCTTCATCCTCCTTCGATCGTGTAGCTCGGATTGTGGATCTAGCACGTGTTGTTCGGATTATAGGGCTTGAATATTCAAGAGGTAAGAACTCCTTCAACCCTAGTATGATTTTGGGGAGGGTTTGGTGGTGATCTTGTGTTTTAATTCGAATTAACCGATGTTGTTATTAGAATTTTTGATAGTATTCACGCGACCCATGGTTTTCTTGTTTTTGATTGGGATGAAATCCCGTTGTTATACCATTGACCGATTTCATTTCCTTATGCACTCTTGGTGTCCGATGAATTGTCCCAACGGGTAGAATTAGGATTAATTCTTACCTTTCCGCATTATTGAGACTTGTTGTATACCGTTGTTGTGTTAGGAGCGGATTTGGGAGGATTGTTCGGACCAAAACCTATTCCTTCGTTGTTTCCCTTGTTTCATCGTGTTCAAGGCAAGTACATGTATTACATTTCGTTATGTATACTGTGATTCTCGAAATGAATGATGAATGGTGATTTTTGGGTGCGTGAGTTGTGTTCCTTCCACCCGGAGTGTCCGACGGGATGTCTGGGGGTCGATATTAAGGGGTACGACCGCGGAAGTGGACTTGGGTGCGTGCGTGATTGAACTTCCACCCGGAGTGTCCGACGGGATGTCTGGGGGTCGATACTAAGAGGTACGGCCGCGGAAGTGGTATCCCACCCGGAGTGTTCGACGGGATGTCTGGGGGTCGATACTAAGGGGTACGGCCACGGGATACCAGTTGTGATTTTGTGATATCGTGATGACTGAAGATCGATGTGATTGCCATTGTAGTATTCCGGAATATATATGTGGCAAATGACTTATGTTTGAGATGATTGTGTAAAACCGTTTTTGTATATAATGTTGTGTAATTGTGTACTTGCACTAGCCATTCGAATGCTAACCCCTTAAATGGGGGAAATGCGTCTTATGCATTTCAGTACGGAGGGCCGAGGAGCAGTACTGACACGCACGCAAAGAATGGGCTGGCTTGATGATGTGGCTCGAGTCTATATTTTTATGTTTTGTCATTGCATGGTCGAGTATTGAAGTTAGACTGCCCATTTTAAAACTTGGTTTAAGTCCTCGTGGGCAATAAATTGGTATTTAACCTCTGTTCATGTATTACGTTAAAAATGTTTTGGCCGAGGCCACGGCCTTATTTACTTTTGAGTGCATTATTCGGGACTACATTGTGGTTTATATGTCATGTGTTAGCCTGGTAGACCTCACGAGGGTTCTACGGCGTGTAATGTCCTAGTTGTGAATTGGGGTGTTACATTTATGGTATCAGAGCTTAGGTTTTGAATACCTAGGCTGTCGGTGAATTTTGGGTCTGTCAGTTGCGTCATTAGAGTCAGTCGTTGAGCCTAATATCATCATGCTACCGTCTTTTCGTGCGACCCGTGGCTGTAAGTCTCCTCGAACTCTTATATCTCTGTAATTCGTTTTCTTGCGCCTGCTCGAATAGTGACTTGTGTTACCAACTTTGTGAATTGTGAATCTTTCTGATCTTGTCCTTTTCTTATTTTCCTTCTGTATGTTGAGAGGTCATGGTAGACCGGCTAGGGGACGCGGCCGAGGCCGTGGTCGGGGTGCTGATAATGAGGAGGGCTCACTTTCTCAGTCCTCTGCGGACTCATCCTCTCACTCAAGGCCGCTGTAATAATGCCGACGCTGGCTACCGCCAGATTTCACAGCTTGGTAGCCCAACTTACTCGTATAGCTCGTGGTGGACGCTTAATCCGCCCCGACACCTAAGAGGAGGCTAGTAAGTGGCTTCAAACGGTGACTAAGATGCACCCTCCTCGCTTCTCCGATCCTCCGACTCCCCGGTTGGGAGAATCGCTCTTTCATTGTCCAGACCTTCGATGCCGTATCTTGTCCCGAAGACACGAGGGTACATATTGTCCAAGACTCTCCCGGATAAGGAAGTCTGGAATGGTGGGAGGCCGTTGTGCCCGAGACCGTCGAGCTACTTGGGAGGAATTCAAGGCCGCTATGGAAGCAGCAGTATTGTCCGCCGCTACCAAGGAGCGCAGATTGTGGAATTCTTCACCGCTACACCTCGTGATGTGCCTATTTCTCGTGCCATCATTTCTTGCAATCGCAGATTGGGGTTCGTAAGAGATCAAGTGAGATCGGAGGTCGATAAAATCCGTTACTTCAATATGCGCATGAAGCCGCATATTAGCAGTGCAGTATGGCACCGCTCATGTGTGCCACTTTGAAGGAATACTGTGATCGCGCCCTAGCGATCGAGATGGCGGTTCCTAATCGAGTCGGTTTCGGAAGTTAAGAAGCGTAAGACTACCGTGGATTCTCGACCGGGAAGGGTGGCCGGGCCGAGGTCTCGCTCGCTCCCATACCGGAAGAGGCCGTTCCATCGTGCCGATGGATCTCGTGGTAACCGCTCGGCCTGCATCGCTGCTTCGTGGCGGTGGTTTGTTTTAACCGCAACCAATATGAGCATTTGATGAAGGATTGTCCTTTTCCTCCGCTACTTGCTACACTTGCGGCACCGGACATCGTGCGACTCATTGTGAGAGAGCCACCAGGCCGCTATAGTTCCGACTACCACTACCGATCGAGGGATCATAACACTCAGCCTATTCAGTTCCGCAGGTTCGGTCGCGGTAGAGGTCGGGGACAATGGATCGCCAGCCTCGAGCTCGGTTCATCCACCCCGATTGTACCAGATGAGGCGCACAGAGGAGGCGGACATTCGGGTGGCGTCAGGTACCACTCAGATCCTTACTCATCCAGTTTCCGTGCTTTTTGATTCGGGTGCTACCCACTCCTTTATTGCTTCGGATTGTGTGAATCATATTGGCTTTAACTGCTTGTTTGAGTGTGAACCGTTTGTGGTGGGTACGCCTAGCGGAGATCGTATGGTTGGGGACCGGGAAGTTAGGGATTGCCCAGTGAGGATCGGGAGTCGAGATTAGCCCTCGAACCTCATTGTTATCGACCTCAAGGGTGAGGATTTAATCCTCGGGGACGATTGGTTAGAGCGTCACGGTGCTATCATGAACTATCGGACTCGTACTATCTCGATCGTGGCTGAGGATGGCACCGAGCATACTCTCGTCTACCGTAGCCGGTAGATCGGGAGCGTGATTAACGCCTTGAAGGCGATGAAACTTCGAACCGTGGTTGTGTCGGCATCGTGTTACGCTCGAAGGCGGAAGATGGTGGAGTTGACATGTCGTCAATTCCAGCTTGTTGGTGAGTATCCCGATGTTTTCCTGCACGACTTGCCAGGTTACCACCGCAATGAGAGGTGGAGTTTCCTATCGATCTTGAGCCGAATGCAGCCCTATTTCTCGAGCACCGCACTGTATGGCACAATCGGAGATGTTAGAGTTGAAGAATCTTGGGAGAATTGTTAGATAAAGGGTATATTCGACCGAGTGCATCGCCTTGGGGTGCGCCCGTACTCTTTGTTAAGAAGAAGGATGGGTCGCTTCGTTTATGCATCGATTTTCGAGAATTAAACAAGTTGACCATCAAAAATAAATACCCTTTGCCCGTGATTGACGACGATTTGTTTGATCACCTTCAAGGGGCGCCTTTTTCAAGATTGATTTGCGATCGGGCTACTACCAGCTGAGGATTCGGACGTCGATATTCCGAAAGTCGCTTTGACGAGATATGGCCATTACGAGTTTGTGGTTATGCCTTTCGCCAACTAATGCCCCACAGTTGTTCATGCAATGATGAACAAAGTTTTCATTGAGTATCTAGACAAATTCGTAGTCGTTTTTATCGACGATATTCTTATCTATTCACGGAATCGGGAGGAGCACGCCTTACATCTCCGGATTGTATTAGACACTTTGAGGACTGAGCAGTTGTACGCGAAGTTCTCTAAGTGTGAGTTTTGGCTCGAGGAAGTGACGTTCCTCGGGCATGTGATTTCAGCAGAGGGAGTTCGGGTAGATCCGCAGAAGATAGAGGCAGTGATGGCTTGGGAGCCGCCTAAGAATGTGAAGGAGGTGAGGAGTTTTCTGGATCTTGCCGGCTATTACCGCAGATTCGTTGAGGGATTTTCTAAGATCGCTATACCACTCACTCAGTTGCTCTAGAAAACTCAGAAGTTCGAGTGGACTGCAGACAGGCAGGACAGCTTTGACGAGTTAAAAAGACGTCTGAATACCGCACCCGTTTTAGCATTGCCTCAGGGGAACAAGAATTTCGTAGTGTATAGTGATGCTTCGGGCCTTGGTCTAGGATGTGTTTTGATGCAGAGAGACAGAGTGATTGCTTATGCGTCCCGCCAATTGAAACCTTATGAAGTAAATTATCCCACGCACGATTTGGAGTTAGCTGCGGTCGTTTTCGCCTTAAAGATCTGGAGGCATTACCTCTATGGGTCATCGTGTAAGATTTTTACGGATCACAAGAGTCTGAAGTACATCGTCAGCCAGAAAGAGTTGAATATGAGGCAGCGTAGGTGGTTAGAGCTAATTAAAGATTACGACCTCGAGATACTTTACCATCCGGGTAAGGCCACCGTAGTGGCTGATGCGTTGAGCCGAAAACCGATGGCTTTGCAGATGTTAGAAGTACTTACACCGCAGAGTAGGATCCAGCGAGATTTCATCTGTCAGAATATTGAGGTTTGGGTTCAGAGAGTTCAGGGCCAGTTATGTGCGTTAGAGATCACTTCGCCTTGATCGATGATATCGTGGCGAAGCGAGATGACGATCCGTTTTTGGTCCAGTTGAGGGAGGATGTGAGGAAAGGGAAAGCCCCTGGATTTGTGGTTCACGATGATGGAGTTTTGAGGTTTCGCGGCAGACTTTGTGTACCGAGTGATATTGAGCTGAGATAGAAAATCTTGAGTGAAGCTCATGCTACACCTTACTCCATACATCCTGGTACGAGTAAAATGTACAAGGATGTGAGGAGCAACTACTGGTGGACTAATTTGAAGACAGACGTTAGTGAGTTTGTGTCGAGGTGTCTGACCTGTCAGCAGGTTAAGATCGAGCATCAGCGACCCGCTGGATCACATTTACCACTTCCTATCCCGGAGTGGAAATGGGAGGATATCTCTATGGATTTCATTACCGGTATGCCTAAGACTCGGACGGGAATGAACATGGTTTGGGTCGTTGTTGATCGACTAACCAAATCAGCTCATTTTCTAAGTATTAAGGACACTTGGGGGCCGGAGAGGCTTGCACGAGTGTTTGTTGCGGAAATAGTGAGATTGCATGGGACCCCTAAGAGTATTGTTTCGGATCGTGATGGTCGGTTCATATCACATTTTTGGCAGGCCGTTCATAGAGCTTTGGGAACCGAGTTGAGACTTAGTACATCCTACCACCCTCGCAGCACTGACGGGCCGAGCGGACGATACAGACGCTAGAGGATATGTTACGAGCCTCGTGCTTTAGATGGAAGGATGATTGGGAGACACACTTGCCGTTGATCGAGTTCACGTACAACAATAGTTGGCATGCCTCGATCAAAATGGCACCATTCGAAGCGTTGTATGGGAGGAGGTGCAGATCGCCGTTGTGTTGGGATGATACGTCTGAGCTAATCGGTACCGAGCCTGACATGATAGTTGAGACGAGGGAGAAGGTTACCCTGATTCGTGGTAGATTGCTGACGGCCCAGAGTCGGCAGAAGTCTTATGCCGATACACGTCGCCGACCGTTGGAGTTTGAGGTGGGAGATCACGTCTTGCTTAAGGTGTCGCCGACACGGGGAGTTTACCGCTTCGGTCGGAAGGGTAAACTTAGTCCGAGATATATCAGGCCATTTGAGATTTTAGATAGACTTGGAGAGCTTGCGTATCGGTTAGGCTTGCCGCCGTCCCTGAGCCACGTGAATGACGTATTTCATGTTTCCCAGCTTAGGAAGTACGTATCGGACCCTAGCCATATTATTGATTTTGGAGAGATCGAGTTGGGGCCCGACATTACCTTCGAGGAGAGGCCGATTCAGATCTTAGAGCGTCGAGTGAAGCAACTCAGGCACAAAACCATTCATTTGGTCAAAGTGCAGTGGTCGAGGCATGGATCCGAAGAAGCCACGTGGGAAACGGAGGAGAGTATGAGGTCGAGATACCCCGAGTTATTCGTGTTGTAAGTTTCGGGACGAAACTTATTTTTAGGGGGAGATAATGTAATACCCGGTTGTAATTCATTCATTTTCATTCAGTAATTATCAGTCTGTAATTGTCACTCAGTGTATTTTCACTCAATTATAATCATTCATCAATCATGTTCATTCACCGTGTTCACCGTTCGGAAAAACTTCGAGTTGTGTATCATTATTGTTCATTGTTTCAACTTTCCTCTTATGAGTTCAACTTTGTTAGATCACCATTAATTTTTGGTAACTCCAAAAATTATAAATCTTTGCAATATTATAGAGCATCGAATTAGCTTTCCAATGGTTCAAACGGTGAGTCAATCGGAGTCCGGACGAGAGAGTTATGGTCGCTTTAGCTCACCCGCTCATTTTTTTCGCTATTGGCGATCACCGCGACCGAACTCGGCCGTGTCGTCCGACACGGCCCGTGCTGCACTCGTCCGGAAATACCGGGTCTCGCCTCAGACCCGACCGTGTCGCCTGCACGACCGAGTCGAACTCTTCCGGATAAGCCGTAACCGATCGCCCAGACGCCCGACCGTGTTCCAGACACGGCCGAGTCATGCCGAGTCGCCGCTTCGGACGGGTCACTATCGGAAGGCCCTCTCGGCCGCGACCGTGTCTAGCAGACACGGCCGAGTCCTCGCCGGCCAACAGCGCCGCGACCGTGTCAAAGCGGACACGGCCGAGTCCTGTCGACGAGTCAACCCCTATAAATTCGTTTTTGAGCATTTCACTCATTTCTTTCCCTTTTCTTCACCTACAACCGAGAGAGAGAGCTTGAGGGAGGGTTTTTCCTTCACAAATCATTTGAGTGTTTTATTTTCTTCATCCTCCTTCGATCGTGTAGCTCGGATTGTGGATCTAGCACGTGTTCTTCGGATTATAGGGCTTGAATCTTCAAGAGGTAAGAACTCCTTCAACCCTAGTATGATTTTGGGGAGGGTTTGGTGGTGATCTTGTGTTTTAATTCGAATTAACCGATGTTGTTATTAGATTTTGATAGTATTCACGCGACCCATGGTTTTCTTGTTTTTGATTGGGATGAAATCCCGTTGTTATACCATTGACCGATTTCATTTCCTTATGCACTCTTGGTGTCCGATGAATTATCCCAACGGGTAGAATTAGGATTAATTCTTACCTTTCCGCATTATTGAGACTTGTTGTATACCGTTGTTGTGTTAGGAGCGGATTTGGGAGGATTGTTCGGACCAAAACCTATTCCTTCGTTGTTTCCCTTGTTTCATCATGTTCAAGGCAAGTACATGTATTACATTTCGTTATGTATATTGTGATTCTCGAAATGAATGATGAATGGTGATTTTTGGGTGCGTGAGTTGTGTTTCTTCCACCCGGAGTGTCCGACGGGATGTCTGGGGGTCGATACTAAGGGGTACGGCCGCGGAAGTGGACTTGGGTGCGTGTGTGATTGAACTTCCACCCAGAGTGTCCGACGGGATGTCTGGGGGTCGATACTAAGGGGTACGGCCGCGGAAGTGGTATCCCACCCGGAGTGTTCGACGTGATGTCTGGGTGTCGATACTAAGGGGTACGACCACGGGATACCAGTTGTGATTTTGTGATATCGTGATGACTGAAAATCGATGTGATTGCCAATGTAGTATTCCGGAATATATATGTGGCAAATGACTTATGTTTGAGATGATTGTGTAAAACCGTTTTTGTATATAATGTTGTGTAATTGTGTACTTGCACTAGCCATTCGAATGCTAACCCCTTAAATGGGGGAAATGCGACTTATGCATTTCTGTGCACGTGAGGGCCGAGGAGCAGTACGGACACGCACGCAAAGAATGGGCTGGCTTGATGATGTGGCTCGAGTCTACATTTTTATGTTTTGTCATTGCATGGTCGAGTATTGAAGTTAGACTGTCCATTTTAAAACTTGGTTTAAGTCCCCTGCGTGGGCAATAAATTGGTATTTAACCTCTGTTCATGTATTACGTTAAAAATGTTTTGGCCGAGGCCACGGCCTTATTTACTTTTGAGTGCATTATTCGGGACTACATTGTGGTTTATATGTCATGTGTTAGCCTGGTAGACCTCACGAGGGTTCTACGGCGTGTAATGTCCCAGTTGTGAATTGGGGTGTTACACTTAAATGGTCACTAAGTTTGGTTAAGACATGATGTACTTTGACATGTAGGATGCCCCTCCTTGCTAAGATTTAGTGGAAGCACAAGTTATATGTATGTTAATGAAATTAGTATACTCAGCCACGACTCACCTCGATTCAGTCATATGGATTTCAGTATGAGATAGTCAATGTCTGAATAGAATGGTTGTTATAGGTATACGTGAATCTTTGACTTGAGGATTCAGTAGGAGATGGATCAACCTCGAAGCGCAACTTGATGGGCAAATAGCAGTCTCTACTGAATACCAAAATAAGATTTTTTTTTTCTCCTTTAAGTGAACAGGTGAATATCCTATGCGGTTAGTGAGAGATGGGATCATAAGTATTTGGCCAAAGTATTTAGAACTAGTTGTATTTGATATATGAGAGCTCAGTGATCTAGATTTGTACTAACACATGCATCGCATCGAGTTATAATGGAGTTTGACATTGCCTTGATTATAATATTTGATTGAGACATCTGATTGCAGGGTTCATACGTATATGGTATTCATAATGAAAACGTTTTGAAACGATCCCTATCATTCGTTCTCAGTTGGGTTACAGTGTGAGCCACGTGACTGCTAAGTGTTGCTCACACTATTTGGTTTCTCCCATTGCTGATTGAGACGAACCTACAAAGTCGCGCAAACATGATAGATGACACGAATATTAGAATTAGATGTTTGATTTAATTTATTAAATAAATTAATATGGTCTAGTAAAATTAGATAATATTAGATTATATGATATATATATATATATATATATAGTGCCGCGTTCTATGCAATACCAATTTTAGATGCAGTATTTTACAATACTAATTTATGCATGAGTTTTGTACTAATTATGTATGAAGTATATGCATTTCGTACATCAAAATTTCAATGCATTAAAAGATGCAATATATGCATCAAAATATCGATGCATTAAAATATTAGATTATATGCATCAAATTTTTGTGAGAATTAATGCATTGAAATTTTGATGTACGAAATGCATATATTTCATTCATAATTAGTACAAAAGTCATGCATAAATTAGTACTGTAAAGTACTGCATCTAATATTGGTACTGCATAGAACGTATATATATATATATATATATATATATATATATATATGGTGGGGTTATTCTAAAAAGGGTCTTATAATAAAAAGTGTAGGAAGGATTGTGGGAGTGACATGTGTCATCCCCATTCCACATCATATGACATGTGTTACCCCCCACCCCCACCCCACCCCCTACCCCGAAATTTTTTTTTTCCCGCCCAAAATTTTTTTTTTGGGCCAAATTTTTTTTTCCGCCAAAATTTTGTAACTATGATGCACCATTTTAGTTTGGTGCATCACAGTTATAAAAATTAGTTATAACTATGATGCACCAAATTTCATAACGGTGATGCACCTGGGTTTTAATGCATCATAGTTATAAGTTTATTGCATTATAGTTATAAGAAACTGCATCATCCTAAGTTTTCTGCATCATATATATATGTAACTGCAGTATAGTTATAAGTTATAAGTAACTGCATCATGTATGTAACTGTATTATAGTTATAAGAAACTGCATCATCCTAAGTTTCTCTGCATCATATATGTATGTAACTGCATTATAGTTATAAGTTATAAGTAACTGCATCATGTATGTAACTGTATTATAGTTATAAGAAACTGCATCATCCTAAGTTTCTCTGCATCATATATGTATGTAACTGCATTATAGTTATAAGTAAGTGAATCATGTATGTAACTGCATTATAGTTATAGGAAACTGCATCATCCTAAGTTTCTCTGCATCATATATGTATGTAATTGCTTCAAAATTAAATATGATTCTTTTTTAAACAAGTACTACACTTTTTTTATATCATTAGTGCATCACACTAATAAGTTTTGGTGCGTCTTTATTATAAGTTATCGCATCATAGTTTATAGTTAAGTGCATCAACTATGATGCAAGAATTTATAACCTTAATGCACTAAAATCATAATTGTGATGCAATAACTTTATAAATGTGATGCACTTATAAATTTTAAGGAAAAAAATTTTTTTCCCCAAAAAATTTTTGGCGAAAAAAAAATTTCATGTGGGTGGGTGGGGAGTGGGGGTGGGTGACACATGTCATATGATGTGGAATGAGGATGACACATGTCACTCCCACAATCCTTCCTACATTTTTTATTATAAGACCCTTTTTATAATAACCCAAACATATATATATATATTAAGATGATAACATTGTATGGGGCCATTGTTCATATGTGATTAATGGTTAAATATGTAATGAGCATAAATGACTTTTGAGGGGATATTATCTTTACTCATGAGGTCGGATAGATATAAGGGTGATATGTGAAGGCTTTCACTTAAGCTTTCATTTTGAAAGACATCTTGAATAGATATTTTTATTATCATTTTCTTTACAGTTAGAGTGAGAAAAATGGAGAAGAAAAATGCTCCTTCCATAGCCACTCGAGCGGTCCCATATTATCATGTGGTGAATGAGGGAATTTTTTGGGTCATCTATCCGACACGTGATACGTAGAGACATAGTGTTTTCGATGCTGGTTTTTTCAAAAGTTTTACGAATTGAATTCGTGTTCATCATCTTTAACAACTTACATTCAAAGATCTTCAAGGGTAAGAATCTTATTCTTTAACTTATATTATTAAGTTTATGCAATGCTTGACCGATTCTCGGTTGGGTTCAGATGAACACATTTTGTGCGATATTATTGTTCTTGCGTGTATTTATTTTCGGCCCGAATCCCAACAGCAATTAGCGTGCGCTAACCATACCTTTAACGTGCGCTAGTGTACCCTGATTTCAGAAACTTCTGTTTCTCGACCTCTCGTTAACGTGCTAGTCGTCAGGCTAGCGTGCGCTAATGCACCGAGGCAACAATATCGCTCCAAAACTCGATGCAACAATTTAACTCCTCGACAAAAACAACAATTACGCAACACGTAATGAAGCACTAGCATACAATACAAAATATCCATAACGAAAACAAACACATGATGAAGCATGAAATGAAATGCTACATACAAAATCAAATGACCAATACAACATGCGACGATAAGTCGCACTCGACAAATATCACAACAAATAGTACACAATGTGAACGTAACCCCAACTAATTAATAATAGAAAAATTTTCAACACAAAAATGACAAATAATTCAAGACGTGCATAAATGAAAATATTGAGTATTGCAATTATCACACACACACACACATATATATATATATATATATGAAACGAATCTATAGTGAATGTTGTCCTGGTCTGAGAATTAACTCTTATTTATTAAATTAATCAATAAGAAGAGTCCAGATTTTGCCTAGGGTTGTTAGCGAATCCAATTATTTTGATTCGATTCGTGATTCGAATTCGTTTAGGCCGATTCATATTCGTTTTTCGAATTCGAATTCTACTTTATATTCGCTGACTTAACGAATCAATATACAAATCTGATGATACTTGATTCGTTTTGTTCACAAATATTCAATTCGAATCAATTATTTATATATTTAGTATATTTTATATAATCAAAGAAAATATGTAGGGTTTCATTTCATTTCTTCATCTTCTTCTACTGCTGGTCCTATGTTCACATTATGGTGGTTTTTGGATTTTATTATTATTTTATTTTTGGTGAATTGTATTATTATTTTAGGTTGTACTGTAATTTTTTATGATAAAATTTGAATCTTTCATTCAATCCAAAAAAAAAATATCAAATCGAATACTCGAATCAAATCTAATAATTTGAATATCCATATCGGATCGAACTCGAATCAATATTCAAAAAAAATATCGAATTGAATAGTTTGAACAGTTTCACGAATACGAATCGAATACAGTGATATTCGCTTCCATTCGATTCGTTTACAAACCTAAATTTGCCACATTATTACTGTAAATGGCATGTGAATTGCATGAATGGATAATAAGGGTGATTTTGTCCCCACACAAATAAGTTATTTATTTAAAATACAATAACTTATTATTTCTTACCCCGTTTTGATTAAAGAAGATCAAATTAATTATCTTTTTATGATCTACGATTTAAAATGCATATTGCATACCTGAAAAAGTGTATTATAATAATAAAAGCAATATAAAAAACAAAGTAGTTTAAACACATGATAGCAACGCAATAAGTTCAAAGTATCAGTATAGTCAACACATAATAGCCCTATAAGTTCAAGTAGCAGTATACTAAATACATAATAGCATTATAGTAAGTTATAGTAGTATTTGGAAACATAATAGTAGTATAATAAGTTGAGAATATCAGTATGTTGAACATAATTAGCAGTTCGATAATCACCATTCAAAACATCATAACTCCACACTCAATATCTTTTAAGGAAATGCTCCAAAACTACAATCATAAAATGTGCTTGCAACAAAACATGTTTTCTTTAATTTTGTGACCCAAACACAACTATATCATTAAGACATATAAGTGAAATAATACTATTCTAAAAGAATTCGTAAATCACCTTGCATGAAATAATAGTAAAATAATTTTTATCAAGTAGTAATTATAGGTAGCTATCGGGGACCACTGCCATCGGTCTTTGATCGTCGATCAAATTACCACAATGTAATTCAAAATATTTCCACAAGTTAATTCAAGAAACTTGCAGTATTTTTAATAACAAAATAGTTGTGTTGTTATTCAAATTCAATCCCATCAAAACACAGCATCATCATACAACCACAATCACCTCGTTGTGCAACCACACCCCAGTCAGTCAATACATTTGAATTATCAATGGGTTATTTAAATTACCGACTAGTACTTTGTATTAGTAACGGATACTTTAAATTCTCCTACATTAACAACAAATATCATCAGCAAATTCAGAGGAAAACAAAAAAATATGATTAAAAACACTAGACTCAAAGATTATCAAATAAATATAAAATACATGTGTATTTTTTTAAAAAGAACATATCTACAAGCCAGGGAAAAAAGATCTACGACCCAGCAATCCATCCCCATGATCTATAACCTAAAATCACATCTACGAGACCTACAACCTAAACCTAAAAAAACATAGCTCTACCAACCTAAAAATATGACACATCAACTTTGCCAAACAACACATCCGCAAAAAATAAATGAGAGATAGGGGGCATTTTTTGTAATCCTAATGGACTGCCGCTCCCCTACAAGCACTTCTTTTTAATCATTTACCCCAAATGCTCCGTACAAAGAATAAATAAGTACGAGGATAGAGGATCTCCTTAATGAAAGCCCCTAGATGGTGAGAACCTCTCCAAGCGCCCACCATTCCATAATAACGAAATTGTAGAGCTAGTAATGCCATGCATAATAAGAGAAATAATATCCAAACATTACCAAAATAGTGCGGAGGAGCTCCCAATCAATTCGGTCATAGGCTTTTTCTAGATCCAGCTTTAGGACATGCTCACCTTTCTTACCTTTTTTCTTGTTCAAATAAGTAACAATTTCCTGAAGCACGATTGCATTATCTTTGGTACTTCGACTTGAGATAAAGCTACTCTGCAGTGGACTAACAAGATCATGTAGAGAAGGGCGCAATCTGGCAACTAAAACTTTTGAAACTAGTTTGTGCACCACATTGCAAAGGGTGATAGGCTTGAAATCTTTGAACGATGTCGGATTATCCACTTTAGGTATCAACACTAGAAGTGACTCTGCCGCCCTGACATCAAAACCGCCTGTCTCAAATGATGCTTTAACAAATTCCCAAACATCATCACCCACCTTACGTACGTAATGCCATGTTCCTTACGTACGTAACATCACTAACGTACGTTAAGGCTTATGGCTTACGTACGTTAGCTTCGCGCAAGTATATATATTTGAGGGTTGACCGATTTCGGGTCATTTCCTTCCTCCATTCTCCCTTGCGGTGTTTTTGGCGATTTGGGGTGAATTTGAACGAGCTTTCATCAGCCTTTTATGGTAGTAATCATCTCGGTGGGTCTTCTTTGTGTTCATCATCATCTAGCCTTCCTTCTTATCCGAATCAAGGTAAGGTTTTAGAACCCTATTTGAGATATTTTGGGTTTGTCTCGATTTCGTGATTTCAATCCGAGATTGTTGGTTCTATTGTCGTTATCTATTCGTATTGATCATAACCGACGGGTTGAAATTTTGTTTTCATGTTTTTGTCGGGTCGATTCATGTTCTTGGCCGTTTTGGGGGAAACCTTTGAACTTTCGTCGTTTGTTCCTTTAATTCGGCGGCTTTGGGTCGTACTTTGGAATTTATTTTATTGTTATCATTGTCGTTCGTAGTTTATTATCGCGGGTTGTCGTTTGGCGGAGTCGGCGGGTTCGTAGACGGTTCGAGTCTCCTCACTTCGGTCGATTCTCCGCGTTTGTGGCTATTCGAGGCAAGTACCTTGTTCATACATTTCTTGTTTTGTGGATATGATGATTGGTGATAGTCTTGGTATGTTTGTTTGTTTGTTTGTTTGAAATGAACTTTTAAAAGATTCGGTTTAGCCTCGTTAAGGGCTCACTTTCAAAACGCGTGTGTTTTGTGAATGGTATGTTTCGTGAATGGTAAAGCGAACCCTATGAATACGTTTGGTGGTGTTGTGGTTTGATAACATATACATATATTATCTCATTTCGGTGTGTTGTGATTTGACACTTGTATTGTGCTATGTGTTTATTGCCTTTGGGGTGAGTTGTTCGGATATCCTTGGCGTGCTATGTTATTTGTGTGAATGTGTGGATATGGTCGAAGGTCTACGGTGACACATGGCATGTGACCATGTGGTCAGGATGCAACAAGTGATTGATCCAACCGTGAGAGCCTAAACAATCTACGGTGACACATGGCTTGTGATCATGTGGTCAGTACGCAACAAGTGATTGATCCAACCGTGAGATGATAAGACCTGCGGTGACATATGGCATGCGATCATATGGTCAGGAGACAACAAGTGATTGATCCAATCGTGAGATGACGTGGCATGTGTTCACAGTGTTATGTATATGTGCTTTGCTCACTTCAGGAGGGTCCGACGAAGCCTCGAGGGAATCCAATGGTATAGCCCTCGATTCACGAGTTGGTGTTGATTTTATGTCTGTCGAGGGCACGTGACGTGGGTTTTGACCCTGTGGATTGTTGTTGGTTTTTATTTGTGAAAACAAAACCTATGGGATGTGACCCATGTTGATTTTGGAAAGAGAAGGATTCGATAATCCTAAATTATTTTCTATTAAAACTCTCGATGGCATATTAAACCATTATATAAATTGTTTCCCTTGAGTTGTGATCTTTCGGTTTTGGAATATTTTACCCAAACTCTTGTTTCGGGAAGTATTTTTCGTTGTGTTTGAATCTTTGAGGATTCCCGATTATTGTTATTCCTGGAACTTGAATTGTATGATTCTTATTTTGCACTTTGTACTTGCACTAGCAAAATAGTGGAATTGCTAACCCCGAATAATCGGGGGGTGGATATCTGTATTTGCATTCAGGTTTTGGGAGCATAACACAGGATCGGCATGAAGGGTGATGAAAGATGATCGATATTAATCACATGAGGACTCGTACGTTGTCGTATGGGTAGTTGCACTTTATTTCCGCTGCGGTTTTTTTGTTTTCCATTGTACGAGAGTGTGTTGTATTCGACTCTTGTGTGGGTATATACCAATATTGAGATTGAGTTGGATGTATTAATTGAAAGACCAAATCGGTCTACTGAGTCATTTTAGCCTTAAAGACGATGTTTAGATGTTTAATTATTTTTACTAGCCTGGTAGGTCCTTGAGGAAAGGGTCTACGACGTGTAATATCCCTGAGTGGATTGGGGGTGTTACAGATATAGGTATATAATATCTAAATGGGTTTGGGATGGCTGGACCCTAGCTGTATTGTTTGGGTATCACTATATAGTTTTTGGATGAAAGCGCGTAGTAAATTTACCTTTAAGTCAGATTTCAGATGGGTATGGTTATATAAATTATAAACGGGTTCGAGTGGCTGAATCCTTGCCTCATCTTTTTGGTTCTTTGTTGTGTTCTGTCGCGGTGAGGAACTCCGAATAACTAAACCTAACTAAAAAGTATATTGACGAGTTTTTTGCATCAATAAATTTATTAAAAAATATAATTTTATTATATATATATATAAAATACCGTTATGCATCCGAAACACCACGTTAACTCTCTCATATGTGTTATTTTTTATTTTCTAAATTCTTATTTATTTAAATTTTCTATCTTATCTTGATTTACCCATAAGTATTTGACACCACCACTTGAATTTGGTCATCTATTGAGTTGGCCAAATGAATTATTTTATTCGTATTAGAAAATTAAATTTGGAAAATTATTAATTAAACCTCATTGGCTCAAATATATATACATATTTATTTTTAATATCTAATTTATATATGTATAAATATTATCTTTATGTTTGTATGTTTTTTCATAAACACGATTCTCTTTACTTACAAATAAATATATAAAGTATAAAATAGCAATATAGATTCGGAGTATCACGTTAACTCTCTCTACTACATGATTTATTTTATTCTATTGATTCTTATTTATCTAAAATCTTGAATCCCACATTAAAGCATAGGTATATAAACTATAAATGGTTTTTGAAGATTATATCATTCAAAAGAATTATACTAGAAATTTAACTTTTAATCTTTTTTCATTATAATATTTATTCTTAACCTTTACTTTACAATGTTTGAGTTTTAAATTACTATAGCAACTTATCTTTAGCAACTTATCTTAACCAATTACTATAGCAACTTATCTTTAGTTATTTAAATTATATAAATTTAAATACGTTTGGTAATTAACGAATATTATATAGGAGTCTGTGATATAACGGGTAATAAAATCATCTTTTAATCCAGTTTCTGGTGAATATGGGTATAAAGATTTTAAATATGTCTGAAATTTGTACCATGCTTTAATTGTTTCATGTGTTACTATATGAGTTTTGAAGTGAAATATGTAGTAAAATTATCTTTCAATCGGGTTTATGGCGAGTACAAGTACATAAATTATAAATGAGTTCGGGCGGCTGAATCTCATTCTCATTATTTCTATTTATTGGTGTGTTCAGCTGCGGTATGATTGCAAGTGGCTGAATCCTAACAAGGTATTAAGTTATTTTAGGTTTTTACCTGTAAATTGCAATGTAAAGTGATTACCCGTCGAGTTTCGACGGGCTATATACTAGTTTAATAATGATGCGGATTCAGAACATCACATTAATTCTCTATCCTACATGATATTCTCAATTTACTCGATTTCTATTTATCTAAAGTCTTGAATCTCACGTTCGAGTAATGGTACATAAATATTAAATAGATTTCTTAGATCGTGTAATTTCTAAATTCATACTTGGAACATAATTATTAATTTCTTTGTCATTTGTACTCTTTATTCTTAATATTTATTTTGTATGGATTTTTATCGAGATGGATAAATATTTTTTTTTTCTGGCAACTTGTTTTTTATTTAAATATTTTAAAATCTTAAATAAGTTCAAGTAATTAATAGGTATTGGAAAAAAAACATAGAAGCCCACCCCATCCATCTTTTTTTCTTTTTTCATATCCCTTTTGGATTTGTCCTCCTCATTTAGATCAACACTCTTCTCTCTCTCAATATTATTCCGTCCAACTCTTCAGGTAATAACTGTAGGCAACGAACGCCCTCTTTTATGCAACTCTCATCATCTCGCCAAATCCGTATTTCTCTCTCTCTCTCTCTCTCTCTCTCTCTCTCTCTCTCTCTCTCTCTCTCTACGCAAACAATATGTGCATACGATCTATACGAATTTCAACACATACGGAAAGAAATCAGAGTGAATCCATGTTTTTTTTTCTCTCGAAATAAAGCATTATGCCCATGCATGATGTTTTCCATTGATTTTATCATTTGCTTGTGGGATTATATCCACATTGGTAATAATATATCCACATACATACATACATATGTAATATATACGTTCCTTGTTTAATCAACGCTCATTTGCTTTTGTTTCTATTCCAGAGTGAAACAAATTAAGATCTTTTAGCATAAGGGGTCGGGCCGGGCAGGGCCGGGAAACGTGGTGCAGGGATGACGAAGCATACATGGAAATCCATCAGCAATCACATTGATCCGGAAAAAGAAGAACAACTGAAATGGGTGAAAATAGGTAAACAACCCGAATCCTTAGAATCGGATTTCCATCGGAGGATATGGGGTGGCGCCCTAAGGCCGAAAAGAATGGCATTTAAGGCTTGTCTACAAGCACAATGTTATCCTCAACGTGGATATTTGTGGTATATAGAATGGCAACTTATACGCAGTAAGTTGCTCATCATGTATATATCTCGGTATGACGGGACAAGCATATATACTCTCATTAATTTGGAAAAAGAAAAATTACAAAAAAAGGTAAGAAAAAATATCATATATATCATCTCAACTCATCGCTGTTTCATGATATTCCCATGCAAGTGGAAAAATTTATGGTGATGACTATTATTAGAATTTCGTCCTATTTCTCTTTCTTATGAGGTTGCGACAGGAAGGGCATTCGACGTAAAATTTTACTACTTTGTGTTTTGTATCATTTGTTAGTGTTAACTATGTTTGACCATTATTTGATACTGTAATTTGCATGCCACTAACCGAGCATAGTGGGATTAAGGTGTAGATGATGACGACGACGATGATGATTTCTATATATGATTTGTGCAGAAATTGAAAACCAAGTGAAAAAGGTCATAAAGCTCACAAAAAGCATAAACCATGGCAATAAAGAAAGGAACTTGCGGAACAAGTCCGAAGCAATTAATCTCGTCAAAGACTTCCAAAAGCAGTATGAATCACTATACTCTTTGTATGAAGATTTAAGAGAAGAGGTGAAAAAAAATGTTGGTACGGGAGATGATACTAATTCTTCTTCAACTTCGAACTCGGATTCGGAGTCATATTATTCACCAGGGGGCTCTTATACTTCCAGAACCAATATAAAGAGCAATATCACGTCAAAAGACTCGGATAGTAGTAGTGATCATAACCAAGAACCCCATCCAACGTCGGATTTAGAAGATACCATTTTGAAAGATAAACTAACTTCTTCGAGCGAAGTGAAGGATGTTGTAAATCTCGATTCACGTTCAGAATATGATGAAGCGGTTAAGGATTTGAGGGTTCGAGCGGAGGAGTCGGAAAATATTATTAGTCAGAAAGCGGCTAGGATAAAGGATTTAGAGGGACATGTCGAAAGCTTGAACACCGAGATTTCGATGCTTTGCATGGAAAGAAGAGAGTTGAAAGATCAAATTGAGTGCAAGTCTGATGAAGCCATGCAAATGAAAGAGAGAATTTCTAGACTGGAAGCTCGGGTTTTGGAGACCGAGGCCGAAAACCAACGTAAATTTCATTTAGTTAAACAGTTTGAGGATAACGAGCACAAGTACTTATCGCGTATTTCGGAATTTGCAGCACAGGCTCTTGAGATGCAGCTTGAATTGGATGTTTTGAGAAATCAGAAAAGCGAATTAGAAGGACGGTTTCTGAACGAAACCGAAAAATCGGCGTCTCAAGTCAGGGGCCTAACAGGACAGATTCGTTCTCTGAAGAATGAACTAGCTAATGTGGATAGACAGAAAAGTGAAATGAAATTGGAACTTGAAAAGAAATCGAGAACGGAATCAGAATGCCTCATTCGGATAGAAAATCTGGAAAAGGAATCGAGTTTGAACAAGCAACGTTTAGCTGAGGAAAAAGAAGGCCGACTAGCAGAAGCACACGACTTAGAATCGAAAATTCGCTCCTTAATCAGCACAAACACCAAACTCGAAGAGCAAGTAGATAAACTAAGCCAAGAAGTTGCACAATCCAGCGAAAAAATCTCCGAACTTCGAGAAGCTCTTACGGAAAAGGAAAAGATACTATCGACCGAAGGGAAGAAATTTACGGATTTGGAAAACATCATGTCTACAAAAAACAAATCCTTAGAAGAAGAGGTCGAAAATCTCAAGACCGAGCTGGGAATTATAGAAAACGAGAAGAGGCATTTTCTGACAGAAATAGAAACCGTAAGGAACGACAAAAGCCGGTTACAAATGGAGCTCGAGAAAGAAAAAGAAGAATCCTCCATAAGCAAATCCCATGTGGAGAAACTGTCCAAATCGAACTTCCAAGTTGTCGAAAGAAAAGTAGAGGAAATGGCAGATGAATTCCGGAAGCAGTTGGAAGACAAATACAGAATCCTTAGCCGGAGGATAAGGGTTGCCGAACAACTACAAGTGGAGAACAAAGAATGGTATAGAAAGACGAAAGAGACTTACGATCAACAAAACAAGGACCTCAAGAATAGAGCCGAAAGAAACGAAATCGAGCTGAAAAACATAAAGGACATGACGTTCAAAGCAAACGACGTGCTAGCTTCACTAGACTCGGTTGCATTAAATTTTGAAGAGTGCAGTGCCAATTTCCTTAACAGGATTTCAAAGGCTTCATGCGAGCTGAAATTCGCCAAGCATTGGGCCATGGGGAAGAACAAAGCGGTTTTACACGTGAGAGATGATCTGGACTGCTTATTAGCCCAGCTTGACGACAAGGAGGCAGAGATATTGGTGTTTAGGGAAAAAGTATGGAAATCGGAGAATAAGATAAGGGAATTGGAGAAAATGGTTAAAGAGAATGAAGATGCAATGCTTGGACTTAAGGAGGAGAAGAGAGAGGCTATAAGACAGTTGTGTGTTTGGATTGATTATCATCGCGGCCGGTCGGATTATTACATGAAAATGTTGTCGGAAATGAATCCGGTACGCAAGAGAGCATCTTGACATATCTATCTAATTTGGTTAATAAAAAAATACTATAAAGAACTAGTGTGAATTGTTGTTGTTGGATTTTTTTTTCTTCTTCTGGTTCTTGCAATTATGCAGCAGGGAATATTGTAGAAGAATTAATAATTTTATTTCTTTTAGGATTTTGGTTAAACATCATGAAGATGAAGAACAAGGTTACGGTTTAGCTAGAGGGGTTATATATATATATATATATATATATATATATATATATATATATATAGTTGTTAAGGTTGTCCGTAGAAGAAACAGATGTAGTCTTGTATAAGTTGCATTGTCATTGTTCTTCTCATTTTACAACTGATTAACCACATAAATAAAAAAAATTCTATTTTTTTTTTTTTTTCAAAATAGTCACTTTTGTTCCTACAAAAAATGTCAGTATTTCAACAGTGTTGTTTCAGGTTTTGTGTTGACAATCTGACAAATAGGGACGACTTAAAGTTTTACTCGTTTAGTTACTGGAGGGTGAGATAAAAGTGGAGCTTGTGAATTCTAGTATCCTGATCAAATGTGAGTTTTATGATATGGCTGAGCAAAATCGAAACCGAGAAACCGACAATAACCGATAAAATCGAAACCAAAAAACCGAAACCAAAGAGAATCCATCGGTTTTGGGTGCATATTTTAGAAACCGAAAAATTCGGTTTTGTTGGGAAAAAAAACCGACAATATAACGTCACAACGAAACGCGGAAACTCGTTTGACAACTTTCCCAATCTTCAATTGTAACTTCGAGGTTACCGACGAGTAGAGTAAATCATTTACAACTCGACAAACAATACAAATGATATAACAAAACGATAAATAACGAGACACAATTTTTAGCGTGGAAAATCCCTCAAGACGAGAATAAAAACCACGGGACCGAAGCCGCTTAAATCCACTAACACCAATACACAATCGTCCCTAGTACAAACTAGAGGTATACAACAACAATCTTCAAATACTTGGTAATAAACGATCTTCAAGTATTTGGAATACAACAATAAAAACAAGATCGAGAAAAAGAAACACCGTAAATAGCTTACACGAAAAGCTAACAAAAATACCCGAACTTCCGGACTCAAACCCTCGATCTATTTCGGTGAAAAGATTTTCCCAATAGCTACCAAGCTCTTGTCAAAAAAATCACGACGATCCGATCGATATACCTCCGGGAAATCAAACAAGTATTTTTCTCTCTTTCTTTTCTATCTTGTATCTCTCTCTCTATTGTTCTCTCAATATGTGTGGTGAGAAGTGAGAATCCCGCAGAAGAAATCTGCCTAAGAAGAGGGCATCCAGTCCTGTTGACTTCGGGTGCCGCGGCCCGGATGATGTGTGCCGCGGCACAGTCAAAAAATAAGCTGAGGAATGCGCCCAGGGGGCCGCGGCCCAGAGTACAGTTTCGGCAGGCATTTGATGGGTGATTTCCGGGGGCCGCGGCCCGGTTATCTTGTGCCGCAGCCCGGAGTGCAGAAGGTTGGGCAACTCTTTTGCAAAGTGTAGTGCCGCGGCCCGGAGAGCTTATGCCGCGGCCCGGAGTCCTGTCGACTCCGAGAAGACCTATATTTCGGAAATAACTCCTACAAGTCTCCTCCTTTCCGGAATATAGGAAGAGTTCGCCATCCCGGCGATCGAACAGCACACTTTAACCTTCTCTCTACTCAACGCCTTAGTTAACATATCGAAACCATTATCATCAGTATGAACTTTATCAAGTTCAAACAAACCATCCTCCAATGCATCTCGAATCTAATGATATCTCACATCGATATGTTTTGTTCTTTTGTGAAAAGTCGTATTCTTCGCCAAATGAATCGCACTATGACTATCACAAAGAACCACGTAGCGTCGTTGTCGGAATCCTAGCTCTCGTAAAAACATTTTCAACCTTAAGAGCTCTTTACACGCTTTCACCGCCGCAATGTACTCGGTCTCTGTTGTTGACAAGGCAACGCACGTTTGCAATCTTGATTGCCATGACACGGCTCCCCCTGCAAACGTCATCAAATAACCGGAAGTGGATTTTCGGTTATCTTCGTTACCGGCCATATCCGAATCGGAATATCCAACAAGCATTGCTTTCCCATTTCCAAATGTAATCCCCAATTTGGAAGTACCCCGTAAATATCTAAATATCCATATTACGGTTTCCCAATGCTTCTTTCCCGGATTTGACAGAAAACGGCTCACCACTCCCACGACATGAGCAATGTCGGGCCTAGTATATACTATGGCATACATCAAACTCCTGACCGCCGAGGCATAAGGAACTTTATCTATTTCCTCAATCTCTTCTTCGTCGTAGGGCAATCCTTGCTCGTCAATTTAAAATTATTAGTAAGAGGCGAACTAACAACTTTAGCTTTGTCCATGTTGAAGCGTTTAAGCACCTTCTCGATATATTGCTCTTGTGACATGTGTAATTTTTGGGTTGCTCTATCTCGAGCGATTCTTATCCCAAGAATTTGTTTAGCAGCCCCCAAGTCTTTCATGGCAAAAGACTTATTCAACTCTTTCTTCAAGTTGGCAATCCTTTCGGCATTCTTGCCAACGATCAACATGTCATCCACATAAAGCAATAGAATGATAAAATCATCATCTCCAAATTTCTTGAAAAATACGCAATGGTCCAGGGTCATCTTCCGGTAGCCTTGCTCCCCCATAACCGACTCAAACTTTTTATACTATTGATGTGGTGCTTGCTTCAAACCATATAGACTCTTATGGAGCCTACAAACATAATCCTCTTTTCCCTTAACCTGAAACCCTTCAGGTTGCTTCATATAAATCTCTTTATCAAGGTCTCCATGAAGAAATGCCGTCTTGACATCCATTTGCTCAATCTCAAGGTCAAGACTAGCCGCTATACCAAGGACCAATCGAATCGATCCTATATTCACAATCGGAGAAAAAAATTCGTCAAAATCAATGCCTTTATTTTGACTAAAACCCTTGACTACGAGTCTAGCTTTGTATCTGGGCAATGAAGTATGCTCCTCCGACTTCACCTTATACACCCATTTATTTCTCAAAGCTCTTTTGCCCTTCGACAACTTCACCAACTCGTACGTATTGTTCTCATGCAAGGAACTTATTTCGTCTTGCATGACATCCATCTATTCCTTCTTGTTCTTATCCTCCATAGCCTCCTCAAAATATTCGGGCTCTCCCTCATCGGTGAGTAAAACGTACTCATCGGCCGAATAACGAGTGGAGGGATGACGGTCCCTCGTTGACCGTCTATGTGGAACAAAAGATGGCATGTTCGTCACGGGTAGCTCGGGATGAACTCCATCGGTATCATCTTGTACCAACTCATCGTTTTCACCGGCATCATGTTGTTCATTGTTTTGGCCATCATCTCCACCGGGTGTCTCAACATGTTGTGGAGGAACGGGGTCCAAATCAATAAGATCATAATCATGTTGTGGAGCCGACTCTCCATTCTCAACATCTTTCATCATTTGATCTTCAACAAAAACAACATCTCTTGACCGAACTAGCTTCTTAGTCACCGGGTCATACAATCTATACCTGAACCCATCAAGACCATAGCCAATAAAGATACATGGCTTCATCTTGGAATCAAGCTTCGATCTCTCATCTTTCGGAATGTGTACAAATATTTTACATCCAAAAACTCGTAAGTGGCGATATGAAATATCTTTACCGCTCCACACTTTGTCCGGAACATCAAATTTCAAAGGAACACATGGCGTCAAATTAATCACGTGAACCGCCGTGTTCAAAGCTTCTCTCCAAAACGACTTTGGTAATCCGGCATGTGAGAGCAAACATCGAGCTCTCTCAACCAAAGTCCGATTCATCCTCTCCGCCAAGCCATTAAGTTGCGGAGTCTTCGGTGGCGTCTTTTGATGTCGGATCCCTTGCTCTCGGCAATACTCATCAAAAGGCCCAGTGTATTCTCCACCATTGTCCGTCCGAATAAACTTCAACTTCTTCCCGGTCTCTCTCTCCACCGAGGCATGAAACAGTTTAAAAACGTCTAGAACTTGATCTTTAGTCTTTAAGGTGTATGCCCACACCTTCCTCGAATGATCGTCGATGAATGTGACAAAATATAGGCAACCACCAAGCGTCCTAGTCTTCATAGGACCACAAACATAGGAATGTACAAGATCAAGAACATTTTTCTTCCGTGAAGGAGTATGACTCTTAAAAGTGACTCTCCTTTGCTTCCCGGCTAGACAGTGAGAGCACCTTTTAAGATGTACCTTGTGAACCCCGGATAGTGTTGGAATATAAAACGCAACGGAAGCATGTTGGTGGAAATTATTTTACGAAAGATTTTATAAACTAACCAACATAAAAATCGGATCTAATTAGGCTTGTCAATTAATTAACTAAACAGATTAACAAACAATTAAATACACATATTTACCATGAGAGTCGGTAATTTAGACCTTTGACGCGAAGTGGTAGAAGATCCCTTTTGGTCGATTTATCTCCTCTTCGTTCTCCTCTCCGATCTTCTTGTATTTCTACCTCAAGATCTTCTAGAGTATATCCCGCCTATGTCCGGATGTCGTCTGAGCAACAATCTACCCGATCAAATTTGGACAGCAAGGAGTCGGCCGAAATCTCTTCTCAAGAAACTCACGATTTTTGTTTTCTCTATTTTTCTTGAATATTTTCAGTATTTTAGAAAAATATTGTGGTAACTAAATTGTGGAATCCAAGACACAAGTCAAGATCCACAATTAAACACACACACAAAAATCGATTTTCTTGGGCAAAAATCAGATTAAAATCGGCCACCCCTATGTCTCTATTTATAGGTGTTTTGGGCTACTCTAGGGACCTTAAGGAGGATATGGTAAGGACTCTCAATAGATATCTTCTTTCCAATATTAGGACTCTTCCTAATATTAAGACTCTATTAATATCAACTTAGTCCACTAAAAAGTTGATATTACACTTCCTACCAAAATTCCAAATTACGAAATTGGGCTCCTTTTTGAATTAATTATTTCCCGTGTTTAAGATATTCCATGTCCATTAATTAATTTAAGCTACTGACAGCTTTTAATTAATTAATATATTATACATGAGTATACCACTCGACTTTTATTATTATATCGGAAAATTAATTCCACCTGCAGGGTTTAATATAATAATCCTTTCGAGTGCCTCAAGGGACATGATCAACCCGACTGGTCGGGACACGATTTCTAGCTATAATATTAATTATCATATAAATAATAATATTACCCAAAATATCGAGCATATTAAGTCAATCATTGTGGCTATCACCCATGATAAATCAAAGTATTAAATATTAAATATATTTAATTAAATATTAATCACTAGAATTAAGAAATAATAATTGTCTGAGATGTACGTTCTTCTTATAGTCAGTACAGAAGAATCTATCTCACCTCGATCCTGTTCAACGTATAACGAATACGCTAATATATGCTAATGGTCAAGACCAACCAATCTCAAGCATATACTACAACCTTTCACATAATGGTCTAATGTTATATAGGTTGTGAACTAATTATTACTATATAAGGAACCGATAATGTGATCTTCTGTGTGACATGACACACCACATTATCTACAATATAAAGTAATTTAGACTATATTTTCATAACCATAGCGTGAATAAATATGCAAAACATGTGATAAATGAATTAAGTATTCTCATAGATAAAGACCGGGAAATTAGGTAATACAAGCATAAAGTATGTTTTGACGTATACAACCCTAAAAATCTCCCACTTATACTCAAAGCATGCTTCTGAAGTATACTATCTAGACTATGTCTATCTATCTCCCACTTATACTCAAAGCAATGCTGCCATACATCTCAACCTCTTTCCTTCCACATGAAAGAATCAACTAGGTTGTTTCCAGATGCAATCTTGAACAACACTACAATGTTACTTGCGACTGATATGTTTCCTTGATCTATGGGCTCGTGGTTCCTCTGGGTTTATAAATGCACCAGTATTGCCATAATAAAATTGTGATACTTCTATGCAAACCAAGAACCACATCTAAGTCCAACAAAACATATCTCGAGGTTGACTTAAGCTTAACTTTGTCTGACTGATAATCTGAGTTAGTGTGTCCAAAGGACAAAGTGTATCCAATTGATATACAAGCATATGCTCCCTAGTCCTTCTCAGGTACTTGAGTATATGCTTGACAACAATCCAATGTCCCGATCCTGGGTTCGACTGATATCTCACCACCATGCCTACAGCATTACAGATATCAGGCCTAGTGCAAAGCATAGCATACATGAGGCTTCCCACTGCCGAAGCATAAGGGACCAGCTTCATGTCATCTATATCCTTCTGTGTCTTAGGACACATAGCCTTAGATAGATGAATTCAATGTTTGTAAGGTAAGAAACCTTTCTTGGAATTCTCCATGATGAATCGCTTTAGCACCGTATCGATATAGGATGTCTGAGATAAGCACAACATCCTTTTCTTGCGATCTCAAAAGATCTTAATACAAAGGATGTGCCCAGCTTCTCCCAAATCCTTCATATCGAACTGCTCAGACAGCCATACCCTTACGTCTGATAATACCTTCACATTATTTCCAATTAGAATTATATCATCTACGTACAGTACAAGAAACACCAATACGTTTCCATCGCACCTTTTGTATACAGAAACCTCACTAGGACACTGTTCAAAACCATACGATTGAATGACCTCATCAAATCGATGTTCCAAGACCTTGATGCTTGCTTGAGACTATAAATGGCTCTCTTAAGCTTGCACACTAAGTGCTCCTCTCCTTCAGCAATGAATCTTTCAGGTTGGCGCATGTAGATTTCCTTATCAAGACTCCCGTTCAAGAATGCAGTCTTGACATCCATCTGCCAAATCTCCATATCCAAATGCGCAGCTATAGCTAAGAGAATCCGGATCGATTTAAGCATGGCTACTGGCGAAAAGATCTCATTATAATCGATGCCCTCCTTCTGAGTGTAACCTTTCGCAACAAGCCTTGCTTTGAAGGTTTCAACCTTCCCTTTCGATCCTCTCTTATGCTTGTAGATCCACTTACTTCTAATGGCTTTTACCCTATTGGGTAGCTCTACTAGCTCCCACACTGGATTAGAATCCATAGATCCCATTTCGGATTCCATTGTTATTTTCCAGGATTCAGCATCCTTGTCTTGAACTGCCTGTTTGTACATACATGGATTCGTTTCATCCTGGTCCGGGGAGTGGTCCGAAGACGCTCTCATGCCGATAAAACCTTTAGGTTGACGAACAACCCTCCCACTACGACGAGGCGTGTCCTTGGTTTGCGTATCCACAATAGTATCGATACGTGGTACACTAGGCGTTTGCACAATTAGTATTGTCGAAAACTTCTTCTAGAATGACCTCACTCCTAGGCTTGTGGCTTATCACATAGTCCTCCTCTAAGAACCGGGAATTGGTGCTAATAATGAACTTCTGGTCTTTAGGACTGTAGAACAAGCCACCCTTCGTTCCCTTCGGATATCCTACAAACACTCGTACTTATGTACGAGATGCCAACTCATCAGCTTCCTTATTCAGCACGTGTGCTGGTGAACCCCAAATCCGTACATGTCCTAGACTGGGCTTGCACCCATTCCACAGTTTTGTGGGTGTTTTTGGAACTGATTTCGAAGGCACCAAGTTTAGAATGTATGTCGCTGTTTCCAAGGCGTATCCCCAAAACGAAATAGGTAAATCAGAATAACTCATCATTGACCTAACCATCTCTAATAAAGTACGATTCCTTCGTTCAGCAACACCATTTTGTTGTGGTGTACCAGGCGCTGTGAGCTAGGAAGTAATCCCCTCATGTGCCAAGAAATCCAAAAACTATCCACTAAGGTACTCGCCACCACGATCAGATCGTAGTGAATTAATACTCTGCCCATGACGCTTCTCCATTTCAGCCTTGAATTCTTTGAACTTATCAATAGATTCAGACTTACGTTGCATCAAATAGATGTATCTATATCTTGAATAATCATCTATAAACGTGATGAAGTATTCAAAACCACCCTTAGCCTGGATGTTCATTGGACCACATACATCGGTGTGTACTAATTCCAATACATTTTGTGCACGATTTCCTTTGCTTTGGAAAGCCCTTTTAGTCATTTTACCTTCTAGACAGGATTCGTAGGTTCGAAATGACTCAACTTGGAGCGAATCCAATGGGCCATCGCTCACCAATCTTTGAATCCTTCTAAGGTTAATATCACCCAATCGTAAATGCCACAAATATGTTGGATTTATGCTCGAAGGCTCTTTTCTTTTATTAGGATTAGTCAAAAAATTAAGTAATTTATAATTATGCAAGGGAGCTGGTGCAACATTAATGATATAAAGTTCTTCAGTACAAGTACTCGTGCAAACATATTCACCGTTTGTTTTAATAACTGCATTATCTTTAAAAGAAACTGAATATCCATCACGACGCAATTTAGAAACTGAAATTAAATTCATTCTAAAATCGGTTACCAATAATACATTATTAAGAACTAAAATCCTATCATCAACTTTTAACTGCACGACTCCCACTGCAACAGCCTTCAGCCTGGAATAGTCGCCCCAGCTTATTGTAATCTCATCCGCACTAAGTACCTTGGTTATTTGGAGCCCTACGAGTCATAACAGACATGATCAGTGGAGCCCGAATCCACTATCCACGAAGTGATGGAACATGCAGCCAAAAATGTTTTGACTACTAGTGCATGAGACGTACCTTTCTTAGGGCAGTCACTCTTGAAATGCCCTTTCTGACCGCAATTGAAGCACTTGCCCTTCGGTTTTTGTTCGCCTCGGACTGAGGAGCCTTTGACTGAGGAGCCTTACCCTTAGCTTTGAAGGTTGCCACTTGCTTCTGACCAACCTGCTTTTTCTTCTTTCCCCATTTGGGTTTTGAAGAAGTAGCGCCGGTTGCCGCAAGAATTTGATGATAACCTTGTTTGGAGAGACCTTCGGCAGACTGAAGCTTTGTCAGAAGTTCCGCCAATGTGTAAGTCCTACGATTCATATTGTAGTTGAGGCGGAACTGCTCAAAGCTTATTGGTAAACTGCCCAAGATAATATCGACCTGCGACTCCGCATCGATAGTGGCCCCCAGTATGCTCAGTTCGTTCAAATGAGACATCATTTTAAGAACGTGATCCCTTGCTGTGGTCCCTTCAGACATTTGGGTTGTCATCAAAACTCTCATTGGATTTTGCCTAGCCGCCCGGTTCTGATGACCAAACATCTCAGTGAGATTTTTCATCATTTCCGCGGCCGAGCCCATCGCCTGATGCTGATGCTGCAATACATTTGTCAATGAAGCCAAAATGTAACAGCGAGCCATCTCATCAGACTTTTTCCATTTCCGGAATTCAGTCAACTCTTCAAGAGTGGCATCCGTTTCTGGTTCCAAAGGGCTCTCCTCAGTTAAAATAAATTTATGCCCCTCGACAGTCAAGACAATATCAAGATTTCTTTTACAGTCGGCAAAGTTAGTGCCATCAAGTTTGTTTTCTTTGAGAATAACAGCTAGTGGATTGAAAGACGTCTGAGAATAAAATTAAAAACACAATTCATCACATAATCCGACGCATAATATATTGAAAAACCTTAAAACACAATATATATGCAATCAACCAACACCTTGAAAAACTGCACATGCAAGCCACGATAGTGTGGACGTTTACACATATTTTCAAGTAGATTTTAACATCTTTAATTTTACTATCTAGCCAAGATGCATTTTGACAAGTAAAATTAATAGTTGGTTCCTCTTGGCCATATATTAAATTAACATAGACTCCGATGGGGAGCTTATTAATTAATACACCTAAGTGAGCACCATAATTTAACAAATCTTAGAATATTATTTAATGATAATAGTCCTACAGATGGAGAGGTCCTATCATAAAAAATAATATTCACCTTTTGTTATCAAATTTGAAGTTTAAAACCAGTGAGCCAATAATTAGCACATCCGATGTGGAGGAAGACTCTAATGTCAACGCGCATGTTAATTATTTCACAATTTAAACCAATTATGGAGGCCAATTTGATTTTGAAAAAATCAATTTAAAATCACTTAGTTATTTTGAAAAATTAAAGTTTTTAATTTTCTCGTCCTAACATGCAAGTAAACTTATCACGCATGCATCCATACATGTCATACATCAAAATAATAAAATCAATAAATAATAAAAATTGGATAATTAAATCCAATTATCATAGCTTTTATTCCTCGTTTTGAATAACGAGAAAATCTTCGGCTCGTTTGCTCCCACTGCTACAAGTATCTCGCGGAAAAGCAAATCGAACGACCTGAATCGGACAACTTGACCCCCTGGACGCTGCCCGACCTGCTGCCCGCTGCCCGACCCACTGCCTGGCTGCCCAGTTGCCCGACCCGCTGCCCAAGCTGACCGAGATGCCCGACCTGCCGAGCTGCCCGACTGCCCGAGCTGGGCTGCTGGCCGAGTGCTGATCGGCTCCCTGCTGGTCTCGGTCGGTTCGTCCGATCGGGACTCCTCTTCGCGTTGGACTTCTTTCTCTTTCGTACTTTGTGTGTTCCAATTCGATTACAATTTTATTCGAAATAAAATATATCAAATTTACATCAAATTACAAGTAAAAGGATCATATTCTACACGTGGATTTTCTCACGGGAAAAACTTATACATGCCTCAAAACCGGGCCAAATTACCAAAAATGCGTAAATAAATAAAAAATATCACATAGCCATGATAATTGGATCATATTTTCCTGCAAGACAAATTCTAGCAAAATATTCCAAAAAATCATACTATACGAATATTTAATTGATAGCATATTAATCACCAAATTAATTAAATTGAACAGAACCTAAAGACCGGCTCCGATACCAATTGTTGGAATATAAAACGCGGCGGAAGCAAGTTGGTGGAAATTATTTTATGAAAGGTTTTATAAACTAACCAACATAAAAACCGGATCTAATTAGACTTGTCAAGTAATTAACTAAACAAATTAACAAACAATTAAATACACATATTTACGCATGAGAGTCGGTAATTTATACCTTTGACGCGAAGTGGTAGAAGATCCCTTTTGGTCGATTTATCTCCTCTTCGTTCTCCTCTCCGATCTTCTTGTATTTCTACCTCAAGATCTTCTAGAGTATATCCCGCCTATGTCCGGATGTTGTATGGGCAACAATCTACCTCAAGAAACTCACGATTTTTGTTTTCTCTATTTTTCTTGAATATTTTCAGTATTTTAGAAAAATATTGTGTTAACTAAATTGTGGAATCCAAGACACAAGTCAAGATCCATAATTAAACACACACACAAAAATCGATTTTCTTGGGCAAAAATCAGATTAAAATCGGCCACCCCTATGTCTCTATTTATAGGTGTTTTGGGCCACTCTAGGGGACCTTAATGATGATATGGTAAGGACTCCCAATAGATATCTTTTTTCCAATATTAGGACTCTTCCTAATATTAAGACTCTATTAATATCAACTTATTCCACTAAAAGGTTGATATTGCACTTCCTACCAAAATCCCAAATTACGAAATTGGGCTCTTTTTTGAATTAATTATTTCCCGTGTTTAAGATATTCCATGTCCATTAATTAATTTAAGCTACTGACAGCTTTTAATTAATTAATATATTATACATGAGTATACCATTCGACCTTTATTATTATAACAGAAAATTAATTCCACCTACAGGGTTTAATATAATAATCCTTTCGAGTGCCTCAAGGGACATGATCAGCCCGATTGATTGGGACATGATTTTTAGCTATAATATTAATTATCATATAAATAATAATATTGCCCAAAATATCGAGCATATTGAGTCAATCATTGTGGCTCTCACCCATGATAAATCAAAGCAATAAATATTAAATATATATAATTAAATATTAATCACTAGAATTAAGAAATAATAATTGTCTGAGATGGACGTTCTTCTTATAGTCAGTACAGAAGAATCTATCTCACCTCGATCCTGTTCAACGTATAACAAATACGCTAATATATGATAATGGTCAAGACCAACCAATCTCAAGCATATGCTACAACCTTTCACATAACGGTCTAATGTTATATAGGTTGTGAACTAATTATTACTATATAAGGAACCGATAATGTGATCTTCTGTGTGACACGACACACCACATTATCTACAACATAAAGTAATTTAGACTACATTTGCATAACCATAGTGTGAATAAATATGCAAAACATGTGATAAATGAATTAAATATTATCATAGATAAAGACCGGAAAATTAGGTAATACAAGCATAAAGTATGTGTAATACCCAGTTGTAATTCAGTCAGTATCATTCAGTATTTATCATTCAGTAATTGCCATTCAGTATTTTTCACTCATTAATGATCATTTGTCGCTCATATTCAATCATTGTATTCATCGTTCAGAGTAATTGTATCGTCATTCATCATCAATCTAGTTGGAGAATCGTGTGGTGTTTATCATCGTTGTCATTTTCATAGTGTGTTATGTGTGAGTAGTAGCGCACGCTACGTACTCTCTTTAGCGTGTGCTAATTGAGTACGGGTAGCGCACGCTACCTCTCAACACTAGCGCACGCTAGTATGTTCAAACAGGCAGTCCAGAAGGCACTGGACTGCAGTTGAGTCATAAGTAGCGCACGCTACGAATGGTAAGTAGCGCGCGCTAGTAGGCTGGAGAAGCGCACGCTATGCAGCCGGTATAGCGCGCGCTAAAGATGGATCAGGCAGAGTCCAGTGGCTAGTGGACTGCTTTGGATTAATGCCTAGCGCACGCTATGAATGGTTTTAGCGTACGCAAACGGTGTAGTAGCGCACGCTAAATATTGTGTGTAGCGCGCGCTACCGAGATCAGATCAAAGAACAGGAGGTTCTGGACTCCAGTACTGGGCATCAGATAATTCGTTAGCGCACGCTAACCATTGGTGTTAACGTACGTTAATTACAGGGGGTAGCGCACGCTACAAGAGGTACGTAGCACACGCTACCGTCGCGATCAGAGGGTACTGGACTACCCAGTACACCCGTTAGCGCACGCTACGCACAGGAGCTAGTGCACGCTAACTGGGATTTGCTATATATCGGACAGTCCAGTCCTTTAGCGTCATTTTACAATCTCTCTTCGTTTCTTCGGCGGTTTCGGGCGATTCCGGGCGTTTTGGAGAGTGTTCTTCGAGGTGTAATAATCAATCATCATCTTCAAGCCTTTGAGTTGGATTAATCATCACTTCATCATCTCCATTACATCAAATCAAAGGTAATAATTTCTTGAACCTAGAATTTCGGATATTTGGGGTTTTCCTTCCGATCTCTTCGTATGAACTTAGATTGTTGTTGGAATATGTGAGATATGGTCTATCTACCTTGTATACGCGTATCCCTATGGGTTATTCGATGTATATCTCGGATTGAATGGCTATTTGGGGAATTATTTTTAAGAACCCTTAGGGTTGACTTCGATTAATTTGGGGATTTTCCGATTGATGTTGTTGTAATCTTGAATTGTGGATTCCTATGGGATTATTGATATCATTGAAGTGTTTTGATGGTTTGAAATACTCATTTTGGAGTTGGTTTCGATAATTTGGGGTTGGTTGTAACCCACGGGTAGGATATTTACTACGTATTCGTTAGAGCGCATCTTTGAGTTCGGATATTGTTGAGTTGGTTATAATCGTGGTTGATACGTATATTGAGCGTTTGTTGGTAATTGTCATTCAAGGTTGTTCGAGCGACCGACATTTCATTTAGGACGTTGTTCGTGGACGGACATTCTTCATCGGTGTTGTGTAAGTTAATTCTTACTCAGTTAAAAGGATGATTCGTTGTTGTTCATTCATAGTCATAATTCATTCATAAAGTACTAACCGTATTAAGAGTTGTAATTGTCACTTAATCACTTCACTCACGAGGAACGAGGTTCCAATCATTTCATTGAGCTGTCATTCATTTCACCATTATTTCATCTTGGTGAGTCATTATTGATTTTCGATATCACTTTTGTTATATCGTGGCATTCCGGGTCATACTGGCGTGCCGGTTGGTATGCGTAAGATTTTCATGTCGGGCACATATAAAGTCGTGTGTTGGTTGTTGGTCTCACATTGGACTGTGAACACGAGACGATCACTTCGTGAGACTGATTAGGTACAAGACCACACGTGTATTCGATCGATACTCATTGGTGGCTTGTGCACGGACACATTTCCATCCCGGGCGTAGTGTGGTGCAATTCTTTGAGCCGTACTGTTAGTTGATTCATATAGCATGTTTGATTGCGTATGTTTTCAACAGGATTGTGATTATTCAACTCTTGAGGATTGTTGTTCTATGTAACTGACCCCGTTGGGGGATATTGTTTTTCAGGTCATGGCAAGGCAAAAGCACGGGAAGAGCACGTTGACGGCGAGTAGTCTCAGTGATACTAGTAGAGGGCCCCAGTCTCTTCAGTCATTCTTGTTTTTCCTTCATTTGTAATTCCGCTGCAGAATTCCGTTTGGGATGTTTATTTATTCAGGGTGGTGTATTTTATCTTCATATAAAATATGCTAGTATTCGGTATTGTCCTGGTGTAGTGTACTTAAACTCCTCATCGGAGTATTTGGTAATATAATGTGGTTCGGTACTACGATTATATTATTTAATTCATTAGCTTTCATTCGCCTGGTGGGTCCCAGTCGGGGGTCCACGGCACTGTAATATCCGCCTAGTTTGGGGTGTTACAAAGTTGGTATCGGAGAGTGGTTTTGAATACTACCTTCCGAGTCATGTCTCATTTGAAATCATCGTTCATCAGACTAGTATCATTGGACTTTCGCGTCACGTGTGACCTGTGCAAGAGCCGAGCCCTTCAGACCAAAGAACAGTAAGATTTCCTCATTTATCATTTTCATTGGTAATCAAGTCGATCATGCGAATTCATTAATCACTCAGTTCAATTCTTTGTTCAGTTGTTGATCTTGAGGATCATGTCATTAATCTTGTTAACTTGTTCAAGATATTCATTTCAAGAATTTCATCAGATAATCACTTCAATTCAGTTGATCATTCATGTAATCACTGTATTTGAGCGCGTATGCTCATTTTCATCATTTCATAATATAATCATAATGTGATATTCATGCGAGATATATAATTATCATATGACATTCCACTTCAGTATGGAAAGAGATGGCATAGGACGCGGGGGAAGAGGCCGTGGTGCAGGCCGAAACCCGAGAGCTCGTGTGAATACACGTGCGAATGCTAGGAATAATGCTAACTCATCGAGCAGTGACGCTGCCACTCATTCATCTGGACGTGATCATTCACTATCGGGGAGTCGTACCCGGGACACTGCTCAGTCAGAAGGTGTTCGGGTTGACCCACTCGCTTTTATGCAGGGCATGATGGCCCAAATGAGACAGATAGCTCAACTAATGGAGACAATGCATAACTCAACTACTCAAAATCAATAGGCTCCTCCACCGCCACCTCAAAGGCAAGATAGGGGTGTAAGCAGTATCATTGGCGATATCTCTCGCCAGCGACCACCTACCTTCGAGGGCTCATCTGAACCGGCGGATATTGTTCATTGGCTTGAGCATTTCGAGAAGTTATTTGCTATGGTGGATTGCCCTGAAGGGAATAAAGTTTCAGTTGCGGCCTACTATCTTGGTAAGAGCGCTCATTCATGGTGGTTATCGTTGAAGCCCACCGACGGATCATGTACTTGGGATCAGTTCAAAACTCTCATGATGGAGAGGTATTATCCAGCCCCACTCAGGGAGGCTAAGTTGTCGGAATTACTCACTCCCGACCTCTCAGCGGACGATGATGTTCTCGCCATCGCCGAAAAATTTCAGGAACTTCTTCCATTCGCCTCATCTATCATTCACTTTGAGGCGGACAAGATCAAGTATTTCAGCAAGAGGCTGAAACCTCGTATGCGACTACAGTTGCTTAATCATAATTGCACCACTCTGGCCGAATTCATCGAGAAAGCTCTTACTTACGAGCTTACTGCTAAGGAGATTGCTAAGCAACAACCTTCATCTGCTGGCAAGAAGTCTAAGAATCGTAATCAGTCCGATGGCAGTCAGGCCACTTTCAAGAAACCACGTGCGGGCTCTACTTTTTCTGAGCGACCTCCTATGGTGCCTAAACCCGCGGAATCTCAGTCACGAGTGGCCAGTTCGGCCATCACCTGTTTCAACTATGAAGAACAGGGTCATTTCAGCACCAAGTGTTCGAGGCAGACTGTCACATGCCACAACTGTGGGATTGCTGGGCATAGGGCCCATTTTTGCCGAAGGGACTCTAAACCTACTCCAGCGTCATCTCAGGCCCTGTGACATTCGGTGCGTAATCAAGCCACTTTCGGGCTGCTCAAGACGACAGGAGCTAATAAAGGTGGAGCCAAGAGCTATCAGATGGGACCGTCCGGCTCGGGGGCCGGCAAGCCCCGAATTTATGAGATGAAGAAGACCGACGATCCAGAGGCCCGAATGATCTTAGGTACACTCGATATTTTATCTCAACCTGTGTGTACCCTTGATGGATTCAAATTAAATACTCGCAAGTGTACGAATCGCTCTTGTAGTGAGCGGCAAGTAACTCCGAGGTCGATCTCTCGAGGAATTGGAAACGGTTTAAAATTCGATAATGTTCGGCAAATAGTCGAATGAACAAAAGTAAATTAAATTAAAATACATCATTGGTTGATTATGATTACAATTACTAATGCACAAAATTTAAATTGAACTAAGTGATAACAACACCAATTTGATAGTCGGAAAAATGAGAGATAATATTAATGAGATTAATATGGGAATTTAGAGTCACCGACACACATGTAATTAATTATTAGTTCCGATACTCAAATAAATAAGGTTAGGAATTATCGATTGCTCATGATTAAAAGAAATCCGTTTGATGGCGGAAATTCTAACAATCACGATTGTTCTCAACGAAAATTAAGGGATACTCTTTTGATGGGGACGAAACCCTAGCTAACAATCAATTAACCGACTACTTTTGATGAGGTAGATCGTTAAAAGATCACGCGAAAAAGCTCGAGAACATTCACAATCGTTTCTTTCGGGTCGTTTGATGGCGAACACCGATAAAAACCCTCGATTCGAATAATAATAACAACAATGAAAAAGGTTTGATGATCTAATTCAAAAGTTCTTAAACGAAGAACGAACAAGAGGAACAATCCCAAACTTTATCCGGAAAATCAAAAGGAACTAACAATCAAAAACATGTGTGTGGCTATATCTAAAAACCCATATGAATTGTTTAGCCACACATGATTAATTCAACAACAATAATGGAAATTGAAGAACAAAACATGGTAAAAACTTCCCTTGTAAATGCCGAAATCGAATTCCCGATGAAGGTTTGATGATCTTCTTACAAGGACTCTCAACAAATTTATACAAGAAATTATTATATCTTACAAAAGTATTTTTCTCACTACCAAGAACACACAAGGAAGATGATGAAAATCTCTTTCTTTCCCCCTCTTTTGGTGTTTTTCCACCCTAATCTTGTGTTTTTCCACAAAATATCTTCTTCACAAGACAAGTACACCTCTCAAGGGGTCACTCCACTTTGTTTTATAGCCAAAAAATCAAGACAAAGGCTTAAAATATGCAAAGATGTCAAGGAAAGTGACATGAAACAAAAAGTGGCACGGCCCGTGTCCTGGGACACGGCCGTGTCTCACTGCGCTGAATAATCGAAAAGTAGTCTGTCGAGAGGCTCGGCCGTGTCCCGTGACACGGCCGTGTTGTACTGCGCGGGAAAGGCGAAATGGCCGAAAGTGACTCGGCCGTGTCCCAAAAGGCACGGTCGAGTCCTTCTCATCCGGAAAGTGCCGTTCTTGCTGGAATGAGGCCCGGCCGTGTCCCATGGCACGGCCGAGTTACCTGATGCAGCCGAGCGCATGTCGCAGCCTAGTCCGGTGCAGCCTAGTCCGGTTGCACAGTGCGCCTAGTCCGGTTGCACAGTGCGGCTAGTCCGGTTTTGGTCTTCTTCGGCATGATCCTTCGTTCTTGTATCAATTCACCTCGGATTTTAGCATATGATATACCGTTTCGAAGCTAATTTCACGAGGAATTTATATCAAAGGAGAATACATCTCAATTCGGAGTGGAGATTCTGGTATTTAGGAGATTCGACCGATACTGCTTAAATCTTTCGTCGTTTTAGGCCCCGTTCGCGCTCTTGATCGTCATAAACTCCAACATTGGCCATAAAAGCGCATATTTCACCACAATCTTCGTCCGGATACCTACAAAACAAAAACACAACATACCACGCGTAAAAAGGGCAAAAACACTCGAAAACAAATGAAAGTGCGACTCGATAGAACAGATACTGGTGCATCGCATTCATTCATTTTCGAGTCATGTTTGAGTAGACTACGTCTGGGTAGTGCTACTAGTTGTGAGCCTTATGTCATTGGTCTACCTGACGGTATAAGAATTATCGGAAATCGCGACATTCAGAATTGTCCGATTCAGCTTCATGGCCGTGTAAGGCTAGCAGACCTAATCGTGGTAGATTTATCGAGAGACGACGTCATTTTGGGTATTGATTGGATGGATCGTCACAATGCCATCATTAGTGTCCGTAAGCATATGGTCACTATCATTTCAGACGATGGGGTTGAATGTGTTTTTTAGGGAGGTAATCCCGGCTATTCTGGTAAGGTCATTAACTTGATGAAAGCAGTGAAATTACTCAGTCAGGGGTGTGTTGGGTATTGGTGCTATATGACCAAAATCGAGAAATCACCAGTAATGTTGACGGATATTCCGGTAGTGAGGGAATATGCTGATGTTTTTCCAGACGAGTTACCTGGTTTGCCTCCACAGAGAGATGTGGAATTCACGATTGAGTTGGACCTCGGTACGTCCCCGATATCAAAGGCACCGTACCGGATGGCCCCGACCGAAATGCAGGAATTAAAGAACCAACTTGAGGAGTTGTTCGAGAAAGGTTATATCTGACCGAGTGCGTCCCTGTGGGGAGCACCAGTGTTGTTTGTCAAGAAGAAGAATGGTTCGTTTCGCTTGTGTATTGATTATCGGGAGTTGAACAGGGTGACGATCAATAATAAGTATCCTCTACCCCGTATCGATGATCTTTTGGATCAAATTCATGGAGCTTCAGTATTTTCCAAGATCGACTTAAGATCTGGGTATCATCAGTTGCAAATTCGAGAGTCGGATATCGCAAGGACAGCGTTCCGAACACGCTATGGTCATTATGAGTTTGTGGTTATGCCGTTTGGATTAACTAATGCACCTGCGGTATTCATGGAGTTAATGAATCGGGTTTTCATCGACTATTTGGATCAATTCGTGGTTGTCTTTATTGATGACATTCTAATTTATTCTCGTGACCGGGAGGAGCACGAGTTTCATCTTCATAAGGTGCTCGACGTGTTGAGACGAGAACAACTTTATGGGAAGTTTTCCAAGTGTGAGTTCTGGATGTCCGAAGTGACATTTCTCAGACATGTAATTTCATCAGACGGAGTTCGTGTCGACCCTCAGAAGACGGAGGCTATCCGAGATTGGCTACCTCCGAAGAATGTTCAGGAGATCCGAAGCTTTCTCGGATTAGCCGGTTATTATCGGCGGTTTGTTGAAGGATTTTCTAAAATCGCTCAACCCATGACGAATCTTTTATGGAAAGATAAGAAATACACATGGTCCGACGCGTGTCAACAGAGTTTTGAGGAACTCAAGATCCGGTTAACTTCAGCACCTGTCCTTTCTTTACCGCAAGGGACGGAAGGATTTGTGGTTTATAGTGATGCGTCCGGACAGGGTCTCGGATGTGTACTCATGCAGAACGGGAAAGTTATTGCTTATGCTTCACGGCAATTGAGACCTTACGAGGTTAATTATCCGACCCACGACCTGGAGTTAGCAGCCGTGGTATTTGCATTGAAGATTTGGCGTCATTATCTTTATGGCGTTACCTGTCAGATATTCACCGATCATAAGAGTTTAAAGTATATATTTACTCAGAAGGAGTTAAATATGCGACAGAGACGGTGGTTGGAACTAATCAAAGATTATGATATCGAGATCCTTTACCACCCGGGCAAGGCGAATGTTGTCGCCGACGCCTTGAGTCGTAAGTCCGTTCAGGAGCAGATGCTTACTCGACAATGATTGTAAGGAACTTCAAGAGAATTTCGAGACCCGAGATCTAGGTCTGGTTACAGCGAGTACAAGGGCAACTTTGTACGTTGGAGATTTCATCGCCACTTGAGGAGGCGATCAGGGAAAATCAGGGTTCGGACCCATTTTTGTTACGCATTCGAGATGATGTGACTCAGGGGAAAGTCCCTGCATTTGTGATCCACGAGGATGGACTTTTGCGATTTAAGAATCGGTTGTGCGTACCGGCGAATAACGAGTTGAAAAACTCGATTTTGAGAAAAGCTCATGCTACCCCTTATTCCGTTCATCCGGGGTCTAGCAAGATGTACAAAGACTTGAAACAAAATTACTGGTGGAGTAATATGAAGTGAGAAGTCGCAGAATTTGTTTCGAGATGTTTGACCTGTCAGCAAGTCAAGATAGAACATTAGCGACCGACGGGTATGCTGAAACCTCTCCCTATTCCAGAGTGGAAGTGGGAGGATATTTCAATGGACTTCATCACGAGTTTGCCGACGAGTCGTCGTGGCATGAATACAATCTGGGTAATTGTGGATCGCTTAACTAAATCAGTTCTTTCCTTGAGATTAAGGATACGTGGGGTCCCGAGAGACTTGCCCAGTTATTTATCAAAGAGATAGTGAGATTGCACGGTACTCCTAAAAGTATCATTTCCAATCGTGACGGACGATTCGTGTCTCATTTTTGGAAATCAGTTCATCGTGCTATGGGAACTCAGCTTAATATCAGTACAGCTTTTCATCCTCAGTCCGACGGACAATCAGAGAGGACTATTCAGACTTTGGAGGACATGTTGAGGGCATGTGTCCTCGATTGGAAAGATGATTGGGAAGCCCAACTACCGTTGATCGAGTTCACGTACAATAATAGTTGGCATTCTTCGATTAAGATGGCACCTTACGAGGCCTTGTACGGTCGTCGTTGTCGATCTTCTTTGTGTAGGGATGACTTATCAAAATCAATAGGCACTGAGCCCAATATGCTTATAGCCACCCGTGAGAAGATAGCTTTGATCAAAAGTCGTTTGTTGACTGCTCAGAGTCGACAGAAATCTTATGCAGATAATTGTCGTCGGCCATTAGAGTTCGAGACAGGTGACCATATTTTGGTCAAGGTTTCCCCGAGCCGTGGTATCTTCCGTTTTGGGAAGAGGGGGAAGTTGAGTCCGAGATTCATTGGACCGTTTGAGATTTTGGATCGAGTAGGCGAGTTAGCTTATCGATTGGCCCTACCTCCGGCGTTGAGCCGAATTCATAATGTGTTTCACGTCTCTCAGTTACGGAAGTATGTTTCCGACCCGAGCCACATACTTCAGTTCGATGAAATCGAGATCGCCGATGATCATTCATATGAGGAGCATCCTATACGAGTTTTAGAGCGGCGAATCAAACAGTTGAGGAACAAGACGATTCCATTGGTTAAAATTCAGTGGTCTAGACACGGAGTCGAAGAGGCTACTTGGGAAACCGAAGATAGTATGCGGGAGAGTTATCCCGAGTTGTTTGACCCTTAGTTTCGGGGACGAAACTCTTTTAAGGGGGGGTGTATGTAATACCCAGTTGTAATTCAGTCAGTATCATTCAGTATTTATCATTCAGTAATTGTCACTCAGTATTTTTCACTCATTAATGATCATTTGTCACTCATATTCAATCATTGTATTCATCGTTCAGAGTAATTGTATCATCATTCATCATCAATCTAGTTGGAGAATTGTGTGGTGTTTATCATCGTTGTCATTTTCATAGTGTGTTGTGTGTGAGGAGTAGCGCACGCTACGTACTCTCTTTAGCGTGCGCTAATTGAGTACGGGTAGCGCACGCTACCTCTCAACACTAGCGCACGCTAGTATGTTCAAACAGGCAGTCCAGAAGGCACTGGACTGCAGTTGAGTCATAAGTAGCGCACGCTACGAATGGTAAGTAGCGCACGCTAGTAGGCTGGAGTAGCGCACGCTATGCATCCGGTATAGCGCGCGCTAAAGATGGATCAGGCAGAGTCCAGTGGCTACTGGACTGCTTTGGATTAATGCCTAGCGCACGCTATGAATGGTTTTAGCGTACGCAAACGGTGTAGTAGCGCACGCTAAATATTGTGTGTAGCGTGCGCTATCGAGATCAGATCAGAGAACAGGAGGTTCTGGACTCCAGTACTAGGCATCAGATAATTCGTTAGCGCACGCTAACCATTGGTGTTAACGTACGTTAATTACAGGGGGTAGCGCACGCTACAAGAGGTACGTAGCGCACGCTACCGTCGCGATCAGAGGGTACTGGACTACCCAGTACACCCATTAGCGCACGCTAAGCACAGGAGCTAGCGCACGCTAACTGGGATTTGCTATATATAGGACAGTCCAGTCCTTTAGGGTCATTTTAACATCTCTCTTCGTTTCTTCGGTGGTTTCGGGCGATTCCGGGCATTTTGGAGAGTGTTCTTCGAGGTGTAATCATCAATCATCATCTTCAAGCCTTTGAGTTGGATTAATTATCATTTCATCATCTCCATTACATCAAATCAAAGGTAATGATTTCTTGAACCTAGAATTTCGGATATTTGGGGTTTTCCTTCCGATCTCTTCGTATGAACTTAGATTGTTGTTGGAATATGTGAGATATGGTCTATCTACCTTGTATACGCGTATCCCTATGGGTTATTCGATGTATATCTCAGATTTAATATCTATTTGGGGAATTATTTTCAAGAACCCTTGGGGTTGACTTCGGTTAATTTGGGGATTTTCCGATTGATGTTGTTGTAATCTTGAATTGTGGATTCCTATGGGATTATTGATATCATTGAAGTGTTTTGATGGTTTGAAATACTCATTTTGGAGTTGGTTTCGATAATTTGGGGTTGGTTGTAACCCACGGGTAGGATATTTACTACGTATTCGTTAGAGCGCATCTTTGAGTTCGGATATTGTTGTATCAACGTTTGAGTTGGTTATAATCGTGGTTGATACGTATATTGAGCGTTTCTTGGTAATTGTCATTCAAGGTTGTTCGAGTGACCGACATTTCATTTAGGACGTTGTTCGTGGACGGACATTCTTCATCGGTGTTGTGTAAGTTAATTCTTACTCAGTTAAAAGGATATTCACTCCTTTCGTTGTTGTTCATTCATAGTCATAATTCATTCATAAAGTACTAACCGTATTGAGACTTGTAATTGTCACTTAATCACTTCACTCACGAGGAACGGGGTTCCAATCATTTCATTGAGCTGTCATTCATTTCACCATCATTTCATCTTGGTGAGTCATTATTGATTTTCGATGTCACTTTTGTTATATCGTGGCATTCCGGGTCATACTGGCGTGCCGGTTGGAATGTGTAGGATTTTCATGTCGGGCACATATAAAGTCGTGTGTTGGTTGTTGTCCTCACATTGGACTGTGCACACGAGACGATCACTTCGTGAGACTGATTAGGTACAAGACCACACGTGTATTCGATCGATACTCGTTGGTGGCTTGTGCACGGACACATTTCCATCTCGGGCGTAGTGTGGCGCCATTCTTTGAGCCGTACTGTTAGTTGATTCATATAGCATGTTTGATTGCGTATGTTTTCAACAGGATTGTGATTATTCAACTCTTGAGGATTGTTGTTCTGTGTAACTGACCCCGTTGGGGGATATTGTTTTTCAGGTCATGGCAAGGCAAAATCACGGGAAGAGCACGTTGACGGCGAGGAGTCTCAATGATACTAGTAGAGGGTTCCAGTCTCTTCAGTCATTTTTGTTTTTCCTTCATTTGTAATTCCGCTGCAGAATTCCGTTTGGGATGTTTATTTATTCAGGGTGGTGTATTTTATCTTCATATAAAATATGTTAGTATTCGGTATTGTCCTGGTGTAGTGTACTTAAACTCCTCATCGGAGTATTTGGTAATATAATGTGGTTCGGTACTACGATTATATTATTTAATTCATTAGCTTTCATTCGTCTGGTGGGTCCCAGTCGGGGGTCCACGTCACTGTAATATCCGCCTAGTTTGGGGTGTTACAAAGTTGGTATCGGAGAGTGGTTTTGAATACTACCTTCCGAGTCATGTCTCATTTGAAATCATCGTTCATCAGACTAGTATCATTGGACTTTCGCGTCACGTGTGACCTGTGCAAGAGCCGAGCCCTTCAGACCAAAGAACAGTAAGATTTCCTCATTTATCATTTTCAGTGGTAATCAAGTCGATCATGCGAATTCATTAATCACTCAGTTCAATTCTTTGTTCAGTTGTTGATCTTGAGGATCATGTCATTAATCTTGTTAACTTGTTCAAGATATTCATTTCAAGAATTTCATCAGATAATCACTTCAATTCAGTTGATCATTCATGTAATCATTGTATTTGAGCGCGTATGCTCATTTTCATCATTTCATAATATAATCATAATGTGATATTCATGCGATATATATAATTATCATATGACTTTCCACTTCAGTATGGAAAGAGCTGGCAGAGGACGCGGGGGAAGAGGTCGTGGTGCAGGCCGAAACCCGAGAGCTCGTGTGAATACACGTGCGAATGCTAGGAATAATGCTAACTCATCGAGCAGTGATGCTGCCACTCATTCATATGGATGTGATCATTCACTATCGGGGAGTCGTACCCGGGACACAGCTCGGTCAGAAGGTGTTCGGGTTGACCCACTCGCTTTTATGCAGGGCATGATGGCCCAAATGACTCAGATGGCTCAACTAATGGAGACAATGCATAACTCAACTACTCAAAATCAATAGGCTCCTCCACCGCCACCTCAGAGGCAAGATAGGGGTGTAAGAAGTATCATTGGCGATATCTCTCGCCAGCGACCACCTACCTTCGAGGGCTCATCTGAACCGGCGGATATTGTTCATTGGCTTGAGCATTTCGAGAAGTTATTTGCTATGATGGATTGCCCTGAAGGGCATAAAGTTTCAGTTGCGGCCTACTATCTTGGTAAGAGCGCTCATTCATGGTGGTTATCGTTGAAGCCCACCGACAGATCATGTACTTGGGATCAGTTCAAAACTCTCATGATAGAGAGGTATTATCCATCCCCACTCAGGGAGGCTAAGTTGTCGGAATTACTCACTCCCGACCTCTCAGCGGACGATGATGTTCTCGCCATCACCGAAAAATTTCAGGAACTTCTTCCGTTCACCTCATCTATCATTCACTTTGAGGCGGACAAGATCAAGTATTTCAGCAAGAGGCTGAAACCTCGTATGCGACTACAGTTGCTTAATCATAATTGCACCACTCTGGCCGAATTCATCGAGAAAGCTCTTACTTACGAGCTTACTGCTAAGGAGATTGCTAAGCAACAACCTTCATCTGCTGGCAAGAAGTCTAAGAATCGTAATCAGTCTGATGGCAGTCAGGCCACTTTCAAGAAACCACGTGCGGGCTCTACTTTTTCTGAGCGACCTCCTATGGTGCCTAAACCCGTGGAATCTCAGTCACGAGCGGCCAGTTCGGCTATCACCTGTTTCAACTATGAAGAACAGGGTCATTTCAGCACCAAGTGTTCGAGGCAGACTCTCACGTGCCACAACTGTGGGATTGCTGGGCATAGGGCCCGTTTTTGCCGAAGGGACTCTAAACCTACTCCAGCGTCATCTCAGGCCCCAGGACATTCAGCGGTGCAGAATCAGGCCACTCAGTCAGCGTCGTTCAAGACGACAGGAGCTAATAAAGGTGGAGCCAAGAGCTATCAGATGGGAGCATCCGGCTCGGGGGCCGGCAAGCCCCGAATTTATGAGATGAAGAAGACCGACGATCCAGAGGCCCGAATGATCTTAGGTACACTCGATATTTTATCTCAACCTGTGTGTACCCTTTTTGATACTGGTGCATCGCATTCATTCATTTTCGAGTCATGTTTGAGTAGACTACGTCTGGGTAGTGCTACTAGTTGTGAGCCTTATGTCATTGGTCTACCTGACGGTAGAAGAATTATCGGAAATCGCAACATTCAGAATTGTCCGATTCAGCTTCATGGCCGTGTATGGCTAGCAGACCTAATCGTGGTAGATTTACCGAGAGATGACGTCATTTTGGGTATTGATTGGATGGATCGTCACGATGCCATCATTAGTGTCCGTAAGCATATGGTCACTATCATTTCAGACGATGGGGTTGAATGTGTTTTTTAGGGAGGTAATCCCGGCTATTCTGGTAAGGTCATTAACTTGATGAAAGCAGTGAAATTACTCAGTCAGGGGTGTGTTGGTTATTGGTGCTATATGACCAAAATCGAGAAATCACCAGTAATGTTGATGGATATTCCGGTAGTGAGGGAATATGCTGATGTTTTTCCAGACGAGTTACCTGGTTTGCCTCCACAGAGAGATGTGGAATTCACGATTGAGTTGGACCTCGGTACGTCCCCGATATCAAAGGCACCGTACCGGATGGCCCCGACCGAAATGCAGGAATTAAAGAACCAACTTGAGGAGTTGTTCGAGAAAGGTTATATCTGACCGAGTGCGTCCCCGTGGGGAGCACCAGTGTTGTTTGTCAAGAAGAAGAATGGTTCGTTTCGCTTGTGTATTGATTATCGGGAGTTGAACAGGGTGACGATCAATAATAAGTATCCTCTACCCCGTATCGATGATCTTTTGGATCAAATTCAGGGAGCTTCAGTATTTTCCAAGATCGACTTAAGATCTGGGTATCATCAGTTGCAAATTCGAGAGTCGGATATCGCAAGGACGGCGTTCCGAACACGCTATGGTCATTATGAGTTTGTGGTTATGCCGTTTGGATTAACTAATGCACCTGCGGTATTCATGGAGTTAATGAATCGGGTTTTCATCGACTATTTGGATCAATTCGTGGTTGTCTTTATTGATGACATTCTAATTTATTCTCGTGACCGGGAGGAGCACGAGTTTCATCTTCATAAGGTGCTCGACGTGTTGAGACGAGAACAACTTTATGGGAAGTTTTCCAAGTGTGAGTTCTGGATGTCCGAAGTGACATTTCTCAGACATGTAATTTCATCAGACGGAGTTCGTGTCGACCCTCAGAAGACGGAGGCTATCCGAGATTGGCTACCTCCGAAGAATGTTCAGGAGATCCGAAGCTTTCTCGGATTAGCCGGTTATTATCGGCGGTTTGTTGAAGGATTTTCTAAAATCGCTCAACCCATGACGAATCTTTTATGGAAAGATAAGAAATACACATGGTCCGACGCGTGTCAACAGAGTTTTGAGGAACTCAAGATCCGGTTAACTTCAGCACCTGTCCTTTCTTTACCGCAAGGGACGGAAGGATTTGTGGTTTATAGTGATGCGTCCGGACAGGATCTCGGATGTGTACTCATGCAGAACGGGAAAGTTATTGCTTATGCTTCACGGCAATTGAGACCTTACGAGGTTAATTATCCGACCCACGACCTGGAGTTAGCAGCCGTGGTATTTGCATTGAAAATTTGGCGTCATTATCTTTATGGCGTTACCTGTCAGATATTCACCGATCATAAGAGTTTAAAGTATATATTTACTCAGACGGAGTTAAATATGCGACAGATATGGTGGTTGGAACTAATCAAAGATTATGATATCGAGATCCTTTACCACCCGGGCAAGGCGAATGTTGTCGCCGACGCCTTGAGTCGTAAGTCCGTTCAGGAGCAGATGCTTGCTCGATTAACAGTTCAGAAGGAACTTCAGCAGGAATTTCTGAGACCCGAGATCTAGGTCTGGTTACAGCGAGTACAAGGGCAACTTTGTACGTTGGAGATTTCATCGCCACTTGAGGAGGCGATCAGGGAAAATCAGGGTTCGGACCCATTTTTGTTACGCATTCGAGATGATGTGACTCAGGGGAAAGTCCATGGACTTGTGATCCACGAGGATGGACTTTTGCGATTTAAGAATCGGTTGTGCGTACCGGCGAATGACGAGTTGAAAAACTCGATTTTGAGAAAAGCTCATGCTACCCCTTATTACGTTCATCCGGGGTCTAGCAAGATGTACAAAGACTTGAAACAAAATTACTGGTGGAGTAATATGAAGTGAGAAGTCGCAGAATTTGTTTCGAGATGTTTGACCTGTCAGCAAGTCAAGATAGAACATTAGCGACCGACGGGTATGCTGAAATCTCTCCCTATTCGAGAGTGGAAGTGGGAGGATATTTCAATGGACTTCATCACGAGTTTGCCGATGAGTCGTCGTGGCATGAATACAATCTGGGTAATTGTGGATCGCTTAACTAAATCAGTTCTTTCCTTGAGATTAAGGATACGTGGGGTCCCGAGAGACTTGCCCAGTTATTTATCAAAGAGATAGTGAGATTGCACGGTACTCCTAAAAGTATCATTTCCGATCGTGACGGACGATTCGTGTTTCATTTTTGGAAATCAGTTCATCGTGCTATGAGAACTCAGCTTAATCTCAGTACAGCTTTTCATCCTCAGTCCGACGGACAATCAGAGAGGACTATTCAGACTTTGGAGGACATGTTGAGGGCATGTGTCCTCGATTGGAAAGATGATTGGGAAGCCCAACTACCGTTGATCGAGTTCACGTACAATAATAGTTGGCATTCTTCGATTAAGATGGCACCTTATGAGGCCTTGTACGGTCGTCGTTGTCGATCTCCTTTGTGTAGGGATGACTTATCAGAATCAATCGGCACTGAGCCCAATATGCTTATAGCCGCCCGTGAGAAGATAGCTTTGATCAGGAGTCGTTTGTTGACTGCTCAGAGTCGACAGAAATCTTATGCAGATAATTGTCGTCGGCCATTGGAGTTCGAGACAGGTGACCATATTTTGGTCAAGGTTTCCCCGAGTCGTGGTATCTTCCATTTTGGGAAGAGGGAGAAGTTGAGTCCGAGATTCATTGGACCGTTTGAGATTTTGGATCGAGTAGGCGAGTTAGCTTATCAATTGGCCCTACCTCCGGCGTTGAGCCGAATTCATAATGTTTCACGTCTCTCAGTTACGGAAGTATGTTGCCGACCCGAGCCACATACATCAGTTCGATGAAATCGAGATCGCCGATGATCATTCATACGAGGAGCATCCTATACGAGTTTTAGAACGGCGAATCAAACAGTTGAGGAACAAGACGATTCCTTTGGTTAAAATTCAGTGGTCTAGACACGAAGTCGAAGAGGCTATTTGGGAAACCGAAGATAGTATGCGGGAGAGTTATCCCAAGTTGTTTGACCCTTAGTTTCGGGGACGAAACTCTTTTAAAGGGGGGTGTATGTAATACCCAGTTGTAATTCAGTCAGTATCATTCAGTATTTATCATTCAGTAATTGTCACTCAGTATTTTTCACTCATTAATGATCATTTGTCACTCATATTCAATCATTGTATTCATCGTTCAGAGTAATTGTATCGTCATTCATCATCAATCTAGTTCGAGAATCGTGTGGTGTTTATCATCGTTGTCATTTTCATAGTGTGTTGTGTGTGAGGAGTAGCGCACGCTACGTACTCTCTTTAGCGTGCGCTAATTGAGTACGGGTAGCGCACGCTACCTCTCAACACTAGCGCACGCTAGTATGTTCAAACAGGCAGTCCAGAAGGCACTGGACTGCAGTTGAGTCATAAGTAGCGCACGCTACGAATGGTAAGTAGCGCGCGCTAGTAGGCTGGAGTAGCGCACGCTATGCATCCGGTATAGCGCGCGCTAAAGATGGATCAGGCAGAGTCCAGTGGCTACTGGACTGCTTTGGATTAATGCCTAGCGCACGCTATGAATGGTTTTAGCGTACGCAAACGGTGTAGTAGCGCACGCTAAATATTGTGTGTAGCGTGCGCTATCGAGATCATATCAGAGAACAGGAGGTTCTGGACTCCAGTACTAGGCATCAGATAATTCGTTAGCGCACGCTAACCATTGGTGTTAACGTACGTTAATTACAGGGGGTAGCGCACGCTACAAGAGGTACGTAGCGCACGCTACCGTCGCGATCAGAGGGTACTGGACTACCCAGTACACCCATTAGCGCACGCTAAGCACAGGAGCTAGCGCACGCTAACTGGGATTTGCTATATATAGGACAGTCCAGTCCTTTAGCGTCATTTTACCATCTCTCTTCGTTTCTTCGGCGGTTTCGGGCGATTCCGGGCATTTTGGAGAGTGTTCTTCGAGGTGTAATCATCAATCATCATCTTCAAGCCTTTGAGTTGGATTAATTATCACTTCATCATCTCCATTACATCAAATTAAAGGTAATGATTTCTTGAACCTAGAATTTCGGATATTTGGGGTTTTCCTTCCGATCTCTTCGTATGAACTTAGATTGTTATTGGAATATGTGAGATATGGTCTATCTACCTTGTATACGCGTATCCCTATAGGTTATTCGATGTATATCTCAGATTTAATATCTATTTGGGGAATTATTTTCGAGAACCCTTGGGGTTGACTTCGGTTAATTTGGGGATTTTCCGATTGATGTTGTTGTAATCTTGAATTGTGGATTCCTATGGGATTATTGATATCGTTGAAGTGTTTTGATGGTTTGAAATACTCATTTTGGAGTTGGTTTCGATAATTTGGGGTTGGTTGTAACCCACGGGTAGGATATTTACTACGTATTCGTTAGAGCGCATCTTTGAGTTCGGATATTGTTGTATCAACGTTTGAGTTGGTTATAATCGTGGTTGATACGTATATTGAGCGTTTGTTGGTAATTGTCATTCAAGGTTGTTCGAGTGACCGACATTTCATTTAGGACGTTGTTCGTGGACAGACATTCTTCATCGGTGTTGTGTAAGTTAATTCTTACTCAGTTAAAAGGATATTCACTCCTTTCGTTGTTCAATCATAGTCATAATTCATTCATAAAGTACTAACCGTATTGAGACTTGTAATTGTCACTTAATCACTTCACTCACGAGGAACGGGGTTCCAATCATTTCATTGAGCTGTCATTCATTTCACCATCATTTCATCTTGGTGAGTCATTATTGATTTTCGATGTCACTTTTGTTATATCGTGGCATTCCGGGTCATACTGGCATGCCGGTTGGTATGTGTAGGATTTTCATGTCGGGCACATATAAAGTCGTGTGTTGGTTGTTGGCCTCACATTGGACTGTGCACACGAGACGATCACTTCGTGAGACTGATTAGGTACAAGACCACACGTGTATTCGATCGATACTCATTGGTGGCTTGTGCACGGACACATTTCCATCCCGGGCGTAGTGTGGCGCCATTCTTTGAGCCGTACTGTTAGTTGATTCATATAGCATGTTTGATTGCGTATGTTTTCAACAGGATTGTGATTATTCAACTCTTGAGGATTGTTGTTCTGTGTAACTGACCCCGTTGGGGGATATTGTTTTTCAGGTCATGGCAAGGCAAAATCACGGGAAGAGCACGTTGACGGCGAGGAGTCTCAGTGATACTAGTAGAGGGTTCCAGTCTCTTCAGTCATTCTTGTTTTTCCTTCATTTGTAATTCCGCTGCAGAATTCCGTTTGGGATGTTTATTTATTCAGGGTGGTGTATTTTATCTTCATATAAAATATGCTAGTATTCGGTATTGTCCTGGTGTAGTGTACTTAAACTCCTCATCGGAGTATTTGGTAATATAATGTGGTTCGGTCTTACGATTATATTATTTAATTCATTAGCTTTCATTCGCCTGATGGGTCCCAGTCGGGGGTCCACGGCACTGTAATATCCGCTTAGTTTGGGGTGTTACAGTATGCTTTGACGTATACAACCCTAACAGATAGTACCTCCTTGTTTGACAATAGCTTCATCCCTTTCTCGCTCATGTGACCGAGCCTCTTATGCCATAGCTCGTCCATGTCATTATTGTCAATTGTGTTCACGGAATTAATCATGACCTTTGGAAGTGTCATGTACAGTTTCCCTGTCTTCTCACCTCTTCCGACAATCAAGGAACCTCGAGTGAGTTTCCACACTCCCTTGCCAAAACCGCTATGATAGCCATCATCATCGAGTAAGCCAATGGACATCACATTTAGCCTCATATCTGGAACATGTTTCACATTCCGTAAAACAAGTTCCACACTGGTGTCGAACTTCAAGTGTACGTCTCCTACTCCAACAAACTTGGATAACCCATCGTTACCCGTCTTGACTATCCCAGTCACCCGGAGTATAAGAGGAATAAAAATCCCTACGTGATGTAACATGACACGTAGCTCCACTGTCGACCACCCAACTCGAATCATCTCTGGCAAGATTCACCATGTCATAATCGCAACAAACAAAGAATTATTCGGTAGTAGTATTTACTTCGGCCTTTTCATTACTACCGCTCTCCTTCTTTTGAGAGTTCTCTTGGCCTTGGTGATTTTCTTTCTTTAATTGTCGGCAAAATTTCTTCGTATGCCCTTTCTTACCACAATGGTAACATTCAATATTAGCATACTCCCCCCTGGAATTACTTCTTTGTGGCCCTCTATTACTGGGACCTCTGCTTTGACCTCTCCCCCTTCTTTCGGTAACAAGAACATCCGACTGTGACGAAGATCCCTGTGCCTTTCTTCGGACCTTCTCGTTCAGCATGTTCCCCTTAGCAAGTTCTATGGTGTTGTGTCAAGAATTAACACCTTCCGACTGGCGATCGCCTAGGAGGACGGGCGACCGAGTTACTGCCGAGCGGCCAAGGCGGATCTGCCGATCAGCGACCTGGCGACCGAGCCTCAGCCCAGCGGACAAGCTGCATCGACCAACCGAAGGTCCCAGGACAAGTCCCGGTATCGAGCGATCAACCTCAGATACGATCGCCTCTCGATACTCGGCGACCGACTCTTGGCGATCTACTAATGGACGATCATCTCTCGGTACTCGGCGATCGATCCTTGGCGATCGTCACTCGGTACTCGGCGACCTACTCCTAGCGACCGACAGTCGGGCGACCATCCTTCGGCACTTGCCGACCTACCCTTGGAGACCGACCGTCTCTCGGCACCTGGCGACCTACACTTGGTGACCGATCATTGGCGACCTCCATCCACTGGCCGATGGCGACCTCGGATGATCAGCTAGAGACGACCGCCTCATATCGATCTCCACCGATGGCCATCCAGTCGGCGAAGGCCGAACCTTGAGACTGACACCACGTGCCAGGACCGAGACAAGATCCGCGAATCTCGGGCCATTGACCACAGTCTGGCAGATTCTCTCCACCAGCCGACAAGCCGCCGAAAGCTTGTCAGTAGGGCCGCATGTTGACTGACTCCGGACGCGTGTTGGCCCCTTACTGGACCGCCACCGTGGCAGCCTCTTCTGGACTTTAGCCCGACATCCAAGATCTTACTTGGACTTTAGCCCAATGTACCCGTGAGATCGGCACATTATTATATTGGCCGGCGGGCGATCGGCACCTTATTATATTAGCCGGCAGGCGATCGGCCACTACAGGACAGGACCCGGCTGCCCCTATATAAGCAAGGCACCCTGCACTTGGACACTCCTTCAGCTTCCTTCGGATTTCACGCAATACAGAAGCAAAATACACACACTTGGCTAACATCCAACTCTTGGCAACAGCTATCATTCGGTCTTACTTCTCCCGGCCTTTCTCCTCGAGCAGATTACCGGCAGGGACGAAGAACACCGAGCTTCGCTCAAAAGCCGGATTAATAGAGTCTTTTTACACTCATTGTATTTAGATTTCTCACATTAATACTTGTATCCACGAATATTTGTATTAATAACTTCTCGCGAGAGCATTCAAGCCCGGGCCTAACAAACCCGGCAAATCTTGTATTATTTATCTACTCTCGGAAGTGCTCCCGCAATTGTTGTTTGTTGTCCGTCTTCCAGCAGTATTAATCTTCGGATAAATATTTTGGGCAACAACAATTGGCGCTAGAGGAAGGGCATCCAACCCTCGATTTTTTATACCTACCGTCCCAAAGAACACTCATCGTTCTCGGGCGGATACTTGAAGTGACACTTACCGCACTTCAAAGAAATCCTTCGTAAAACATGTCTTCCGCCTCCGCCGAAGAAAGTCGCCGACCACCGGCCGCACTTCTGCCTGCCCTGGCCCGAGCCGCCGATGGTGGAAGGTAGCCGCGGTCGAGACGCCGACCGTCCCGGAAGGCGCCGAGCCTCGCCGATCGCCCGAACCAACCAATGAACAGATCGAAGAGGCCATAGCCGTCCTTCAGAGCGACGGAGTGCTCTCGACGCGCCTCCGGCTATCACCCCCTCGGTCTCCCGCCGGAAGATCAAGCGGAAGCTCAAGGCACTGCGCCGAGCGAGCGCCAGAGGCTCTCGCCGCAAGAAGAGGCGCTGGCATGGGCACGTCGTCTTCGATCGCTGGCGTGACCCGACTGGCGATCGGGCCCGGCCTACGAGACGACGGAGTTGGTGTCCGTCACCAGAGCTCGGCCTACCCGGCTCCCACAAGGCGATCCACCCGCTGGATCCCGCCGCGATTCTCGAGGTCGGCAGTGGGGTCCGAGGTCGGTACACGATCGCCTCGGCCCCGCTCCCAAAGCCGATCCGCAGCAGGCGAGCCGCGCGATTGCCGCGATGCAACGCCGATCGGCGACGTGAAGGCGCCTCGCAGCCCGGCAGCGCCGTGAAGACGATCGCCGCGCCAAGCGAGCCGCTCGCGATCGACATCGAGCTCGCCCCGGTGCAGCACAAGATCGCCCCTCCTCAGACACCCGTGTACCAGGGGCGATCGGACCCCCAAGCACACCTGCACAAGTTCAACATCTACATGACCGGGTGTGGGGCATCGGATGCAACCCGGTGCCGAATGTTCCCTCTGACACTAGACGACCTCGCCCACCGGTGGTACACCTCATTGCCACCTCGGTCCATTGGCTCCTTTAACGAGCTGGCGCACGTCTTCACGGAATACTTCGCCACCAGGGCCGCTCGGCCAGAAGGTCCCCATCGCATGTGGCGGATCAGGCAAGGGGAAGAGGAGTCCGACTCGGACTACATCGACCGGGTTGACATGATCATCCTCAACGGCGAGCCCGTGAGCGATGAGATCGCCCTCTACGCGGTTCTAGGAGGTTTTCAGGGCTTCTCGCCTATGTTCAGGCATCTCACGAAGACCCTACCGACGACCTACGCAGCCTTCCGGGCTAGAGCCGCAGATTTCTGTCTGTGCAAAGGCTTCTTCTCGGCTAGAGTAGATCGATCGGCGCCGTCACGACGACCTCCGTCTACTAAATTGATCGCTACTACCCAGCAGAACCGGAGGACTCGATCCCCGCCTACACCATTTTAAATGACGGACTAGCCGCCGCCCGATCGCCAATATCGACCTACGAATAAAGCGATCGGCCTCGAGCGACGATCGCCTTCTCCGCCGATCGCAACATCATCAAGAACCCGTGGACACGATCGCCATTTACAGTCGGCACATAACATGACGGACTAAGGCATAAGATCGCCCACCGCACATCATAAAGCCATGGTCCCGGGCAACATGGAACCGGCCGCTGCCATGCAAGGTCCTTTCGCCTAGATCGCCCGCCCTTCGTTTAAATACGAGGTCGGCGTAGTCCGAGGGCTCTCCAACATTAATCGGTGGACACATGCCACAACCCCTGCCTCAACGTACACCGCCGAGGTCAGCCATCTCCATGGCCGGCCGAGGTGGAAGCAGAGCTAACAAGCCGCGGAGGTGGAGTTGATTCATCCGACGCCGCCCAGCGCAAGGACTCCTCTAGACCGAGACCGCACGCCCTTCGTTTAAATACGAGGCGAGGCGCAGCCAACAGAGGACCCTCATAATAAAGTGAGTCACGAGACACTCATTGTCTTCGCGCACCAAGACACGGTCATGGAGTCGGTCCATCGATCTCCGCGATCGTGCACGATTCCTCAAACAAAGCGAAACCACCAAGTTTCCATGGGGGATCGCCAATGTTGTTTTTGCAGTACAAGACCGAAAGATAGCTAGCCAATCGACCATGATAGCCCAAGTCCGAGTCCTAAGTCACCGGATCGCCCGTCCTCATCCGGACACGATCGCTAAAGAAGAACCACCTCGCCCCATGTCTTCAACATATGAGCAAGTGGGGCAATTGTTGTGTCAAGAATTAACACCTTCCGACCGGCGATCGCCTAGAGGACGGCGACCGAGTTACCGCGAGCGGCCAAGGCGGATCTCGCCGATCACGACTGGCGACCGAGCCTCATCCCCGGACAAGCCGCATCGACCAATCAAGGTCCTGTGACAAGTCCCGTGACGGCGATCAACCTCGATACGATCGCCTCTCGATACTCGGCGACCGACTCTGGCGATCTACTAATGGACGATCATCTCTCGGTACTCGGCGAACGATCCTGGCGATCGTCACTGTACTCGGCGACCTACTCCTAGCGGCCAACCGGTCGGGCGACCATCCTTCGGCACTTGCCGACCTACCCTTGGAGACCGACCGTCTCTCGGCACTGGCGACCTACACTTGGTGACCGATCATTGGCGACCTCCATCCACCGGCCGATGGCGACCTCGGATGATCGGCTAGAGACGACCGGCTCATATCGATCTCCACCGATGGCCATCCAGTCGGCGAAGGCCGACCTTGAGATCGGCACCACGTGCCAGACCGAGACAAGATCCGCGAATCTCGGCCATTGACCACGCCGCGATTCTCTCCACCACCGACAAGCCGCCGCAAGCTTGCCGCAGGGCCGCATGTTGACCGACTCGGACGCGTGTTGCCCCTTTACTCGACCGCCCACCGTGGCGCCTCTTCTCGACTTTAGCCCGACATCCAAGATCTTACTTGGACTTTAGCCCGACAGCTGTGAGATCGGCACATTATTATATTGGCCGGCGGGCGATCGGCACCTTATTATATTAGCCGGCAGGCGATCGGCCACTACAGGACAGGACCCGGCTGCCCCTATATAAGCAAGGCACCCTGCACTTGGACACTCCTTCAGCTTCCTTCGGATTTCACGCAATACAGAAGCAAAATACACACACTTGGCTAACATCCAACTCTTGGCAACAGCTATCATTCGGTCTTACTTCTCCCGGCCTTTCTCCTCGAGCAGATTACCGGTAGGGACGAAGAACACCGAGCTTCGCTCAAGAGCCGGATTAACAGAGTCTTTTTACACTCATTGTATTTAGATTTCTCACATTAATACTTGTATCCACGAATATTTGTATTAATAACATCTCGCGAGAGCATTCAAGCCCGGGCCTAACAAACCCGACAAATCTTGTATTATTTATCTACTCTCGGAAGTGCTCCCGCAATTGTTGTTTGTTGTCCGTCTTCCAGCAGTATTAATCTTTGGATAAATATTTTGGGCAACAACATATGGAAATGACACCGTCAGGGGCAAAGTTAGACAATGACGTACGAAACGTCTCCCATGTATCCGGCAATGTGCCCAATAACCACAAAGCTTGAACCTCCTCTTCGAATTTAATGCCCATTCTGGCAAGTTGATTAATGATGCCTTGGAATGCATTCAAATGATCCGATAGAGGAGTCCCATCCCGATATTTTAAGTTCATCATTTGTTTAATGAGGAACAACTTATTATTCCCCATCTTCCGAGCATATAATTGCTCGAGCTTATGCCACAATTCTCGAGCGTCCTTTTCTCCACTAATATGATTCAACACATTATCATCAACCCATTGTCGAATATAGCCACAAACTTGGCGATGCAAAATAGTCCACTCCGCGTCGGACTTGCCTTCCGGTTTGTCTTTGCTAAAGACCGGTAGATAATAATCCTTCACATATAGAAGGTCTTCCATCTTGCCCTTCCATACATGGTAATTTGAACGATTCAAATTCACCATTCTACTCGTGTTGGCTTCCAATTGAGATAATAAACAACCACGAAACAAAAATCCCGTGGCTCCGATACCACTTTATTGGGAAAAAACCCGACAATATAACGTCACAACAAAATGCGGAAACTCGTTTAACAACTTTCCCAATCTTCAATTGTAACTTCGAGGTTACAGATGAGTAGAGTAAATCAATTACAACTCGACAAAAAATACAAATGATATACCAAAACGATAAATAACGAGACACAATTTTTAGCGTGGAAAATTCCTCAAGACGAGAGTAAAAACCACGGGACCGAAGCCGCTTAAATCCACTAACACCAATACACAATACACAATCGTCCCTAGTACAAACTAGAGGTATACAACAACAATCTTCAAATACTTGGTAATAAACGATCTTCAAGTATTTGGAATACAACAATAACAACAAGATCGAGAAAAAGAAACACCGTAAATAGCTTACACGAAAAGCTAACAAAAATACCCGAACTTCCGGACTCAAACTCTCGATCTATTTCGGTGAAAAGATTTGCCTAATAGCTAATAAGCTCTTGTCAAAAAAATCACGACGATCCGATCGATACACCTCCGGGAAATCAAACAAGTATTTTTCTCTCTTTTTTTTCTCCCTTGTATCTCTCTCTATTGTTCTCTCAAGATGTGTGATGAGAAGTGAGAATCCCGCAGAAGAAATCTGCCTAAGAAGAGGGCATCCAGCCCTGTTGACTTCGGGTGCCGCGGCCCGGATGATGAGTGTCGCGGCACACTCAAAAAATAAGCTGAGGAATGCGCCCAGAGGGCCGCGGCCCGGAAGGCGGGCGCCACGGCCCAGAGTACAGTTTCAGCAGGCATTTGATGGGTGATTTCCGGGGGCCGCGGCCCAGAGTCCTGTCGACTCTGAGAAGACCTATATTTCGGAAATAACTCCTACAGGTTTCGGGTCCGGTTTTTACTTTAGAAACCGCACTGATGAAACCGAACCGACCCATTCTCACGAAAACGACCCAGGAACCGAGCCGAAACCAGAAACCGACCCATAATTTTTATACATCTGATTATTTAATATTTAATATATATTTTAAAAAATAAAAAACTAAAATGTCAGCCGTTGGCGTCTCTGAAATCGTTCGAATCGACAAAGTGTTTCAACTTTCAAGTGTACTATCTCATCTTCTCATTTCAGCTTCCCTTTTCGATTTCGAATTCGTCTCGGCATCAGAGGTTACAACAGCTTTCCTTTCCATTTCAGCTTCCCTTTCCGATTTCAAATTTCGAATACGTTATTTACTTACTAAAACTGGATTTTTAAACATCAATATTGAGATTACAACAGCTACTGCTCGTTTTGCATTTCCCAGAACCTGTTATCTGAGTTCATGCTTACTGCTTAGTGTTTATTATTTGCTTTGCTTCATCTGAGATTACAAGAGCTTGCTTTGCTTTATTACTTGCTTTGCTTTGTTGGAAAATGAGTTAAAACCCAAAACCCACGAGTTTAAACCCAACACCCATGAGCCTATGGGTTGAACCCGATAAACCGACTTCAGGAACCGAGAAACCCGACCAGAAACCGAACCCATTGGGTTCTAAAAATAAAAAATCGAAATTAGCGGGTTGGGTTCGGTTTTGTCCCCAAATCAACCCGAACCGACCATGCTCAGCCCTTTTTATTTATCGCGGAACTCAGTGACCCAAGGGGGGCGACTTTGGACGAATAAGTAATGTTGTAACTTAATCCTAAATTGAGAGTGAGCTTGAGTCCCCGTGGTACTCGACTTCAATCATCTCGATATAAGACCATCTCCAACAGTTTATACAAAAATACTGCAACTTCAAACACAAAAATACAGAAAATCAACAATGCATCTCCAACAACTTACACAAAAATACAAAAATTAGTAATGCATCTCCAACAGTTTGCACAAAAATATAGTAAAATGGATATTCTATTATATTCTTTTTCTAATTTTAATATAATGTACAAATATAAATGAATTTTATCTAAATTAACTCATAATAAAATCTAAATATATTCAGATTCGTTGAATTAATGCGAAAAAAAATAATTATATTATAAAATTATATATTAGGTGAATATTATCACAAACATTCATTCAATACATTTTAAAGCATCAAAATAGCTAGGCTTTTAATTTTTAAATTGAGCAACAAATAATTGGTGCAAATTGATGTGAATAAATACAATTTAATAAATATCTTTTGAAAGCTACAGTTAAAAGTAATATGTATATGAGAAATTTCCATATACACCCCCTGTTGTTACGCCACTTTTCATTTTTTCCCCTCTTAGATTAATAATTCCATCGAGCCCCAAAACGTTGACCAGCTTATAAATTCATATTTATTTTTCTCAAACTAAACACGTCGTAACTGTTTAAAGATGATAATAATATTTGTGAAATTTCATGAGGAATAAAAAATGAAATGATGTAACGATGATAAATTGACTATATAAAGTATACATTAAATTCTGATATGTTAATATTGAGTTACTCAGTTACTCAAATAAATTAGTTCATCACTGATTCTTCCTCTCTCACTATATATATAATTTTTTCTTGTTACGAATAAAAGATTAATAAAAGATATATTATTAAAAATCTTCATATTTTTTGTCAAATAGAGAAGATTATTGCATGATAATATAGTATTTTATAATTGAAACTTTTCTTACCTTTTTTTTAAAAAAAAATTATAATATTCTTTGTCAAATAAACGGATTGTTGATATAAAAAAATATTTATTAATCATATTATTAAACAAAATCTTTTAATTAAAAAAGTTTAGATTATTTTAATATAACAATAAAATTAAATTTTACAGATATAATCTATGCTTGCCAAAAATAATGTGTATAGACTAGCTCTTATTATAAAAAAAGTAGACATTAATTATATTAAACAAAATAATTTAAATTGTACTCTGTTTCTGTCAAGGTAAGTTGTTTGGTTCGGGACAAAATCAAATATTTGAATGAGGGCAAAATTGTACTTTCCGCATTTTAATTCGCAAAAAGTCAAATCTGTGGGGCTAGATATAATTAAAAGAGAAGACATAATTTAGCCATATAGCTTACTAGATTGTAATATTTGTCATGCAACTTAGTTTGTACAAATTATAGCCAAAAAGGACAAATGTGGGCCAATTTACCCTTACTAAAGGGAGAACAACTCTCATTTCTCCTCCCTGGCCTCTCTCTCTCATTTCTCCCCTGGCCGACTCTCTCTCTCTCAATTTTACATTTTCTCTCTCTTCTCTCTCCTCTCTCTCGAGCCCTCCCTCCCACCAGACCACTTTCTCCCTTGGTTGTAACACCCCCAAAACCATTCGGGTTATTATAGCGCCGTGAGTCCCGCGCCAGAACCCACCAGGCTAAAAACCATTAAAAAAAATGTTTAAAAACACCAAAGGCCGGTGAAGGTAATGTTTTAAATACCCAAATATTTACCAAAACATAGCTCTCAAATACCGTCATAAAATACCATTTGAAAATACAAGGCGAAATGCCAAATCTAGACAGTTTCAAAATGTACGCTAAGCCACCACTTAAACGTACTAACAAAATAGTCTAGGAAAAAGAGTTTGACGAAATAACTCAAGTTCGTAAAATGCCAAAAGGCCATTTTAAAGTTAAACACGAGTTGTTAAAAATACCGGAAAACCATTTTGAAATATACACACGCAGCGGATATAAATACAGTTCAAAAATACACAATTGCAGCGGAATAAAACAACCAGAAAGGAATACTCGATTCTCAAAAACAAGCCACAGCCAGTATCACCCGGGAAGCTCACCCCTTCACGACCGCTACTAGCTCGATCTCTGAGTACCTAAAAATAAAGTCCACGACGGGGTCAGCCACAATACTCAATAATGATATCGATCACATCATCATAAATAATTATATACCAATGTAATTACAAAGTAAGAATACTACCAATGTAATTTTGCCGTCGTAACCTTACTAATCCATGGCAATTCATAACAAATCAATCCTTATCATAATCCACATTTCGCATTCTCAGATGACGAAATGAACTCAACAACAATCATCTGTACTGTAATCAAACAATATCAAAAATCCTCAAAACATCATCATAACTCATAAGCATGAACTGATCCATCCGTGCCAAATCCTATCCGTCGAATTGCACCGTCAAATCTCAATCTGGATAAAAACCAATATAACATAATATATTTGTAGATCAACTACCACAAAACAATGAATACAAGTCCCGAAACATCGACGTACAGTCCAAATGCTCATACGATCAATAACAATGATCAACCAATACATCAACCGAGAATATCATCGACATGATAACTCCAATACGACCAACAAAGGATTAACGATCACCGAGAATACCATCAACATGATAAACTCCGACACGATCAACAAAGGATCAATAATAACCGAGAATACCATCAACATGATAAACTACGACACGATCAACAAAGGATCAACAATAACCGAGAATACCATCAACATGATAAACTCCGACACGATCAACAAAGGATCAACAATAACCGAGAATACCCTCGACAAGGTAACTCCAAACGATCAACAAAGGATCAACAATAACCGAGAGTACCATCAACAAGGTAAACTCCAAATGATCAACAATAATGGATCTCAAAGAAATAACTCCGACTGTCGAACATACCCATCGGGCGTATGAACAACCAGTCGCAAACCGTCGAACACACCCTACCATAAATGGAGGATGAACGACCAAACAATATGGCTCAAAGATGGACGTCACAGTACGCCCGATCCGGAAATGTGTCCGTGCACATGTCCACCTCGTATACGGAATTCAGGATATACGTGGTACATGTACCTAATTAGCCTCACGAACTACGTCTCCTGTGCACGGTCTAATGTGGAAATATCAACACATGACCATAGTGTGTCCAGCTAAAAATCCTACACAATAACCAATCGGCACGCAGATATGACTCCAGATATGTCACGATGCAACATGACAACGAAACTCAAAGAATCATATATCCAATAAGGATCAAGAGACTCACCGAAGTGAACAAAGACACACGGATAATGAAAGATCGACATGACCGATAATATCCGAAACAACCCTCATGGGATCACAATCCCCAAAGGATAATCCATACGATCAACAATCTCAAACAACGGTTCTGGGATCAACATCCCGCAATGAGACAATCAACACAACCATTAATACCAGACAATAGTCCTGGGATCCACATCCCTCAACGAGCAACCAATATGAATCTCAATATATGAAACCTTAACGTACCACATATACAACAACTCACATATCTTCATAATTAAATAATACTTAAATTACCTCAAGTCGAAGACAATATCCTTTACACGAACCAACATCCCTGAACGAATACACAGTTATATGAATAATCTCGAATGAGGTACAATTCATTAATTCCAATAAACCACCATCCCGACATCAATATCGACATGATAACTATCCTCGATATCCGATATTCCATATCCTTGACCAAAGATAACTCACGTCTTCCTTGAACACAATTAAATCATATACATTATGATTTAATCCAAATTAGAGCACGATATACAAACTAACATCCCGACAATTTACATTTATAACAACATTGCTATATGAATTATAAATGAAATGAAAGTGAAACCATTCATTAAGTATTATAACTTGCCTCGATACAGATACCACGAAGCCGTTACCAAAATCCATTGCCTTCGTCTACGAGCTCCTCAGCCCCGACCAAAAGCAATCTACGAACTCTTCAGCCTCGATCGTAACAACGGTAGTTAATCAACGCTCAATTATCGCGACCTAATGCAATAATCAAATGACAACACATCCGATAACAATCAATAACCGACATATCCAGCCAATCAAACTCAACGGCTCAACAATACCTCGATCATATACACAAAACCAAATAATCCAACTCAACAAATACGAATTCATATCCACAATACAAGCCGCAACTCGATAATCAATATAACCGATCAATAAACCCAACGGTTCCACAATATCCAGATTAAATACAAATCCAAAAAACCCAAACCAATCAATGACGAATTCAAAACCACAACACGATTCATAATCCTATAATCAATAATCAAATTAAACCAATAACAAGGGTCTGAACGTTATCGATTCCAAATTCAATCTTAAATATGAATACGAGTTTCCTCCTTGTAAATTCATAATCAAAACCAATTACCGATTATCATCATCAATCCGGACAATCCAATTAATTCAACATTATAGATAATCATATCCCAAGGGTTTCAAATAACTCAATCATTCGTTTTGAACACTTGTCCTATTCGTATGAACTTCCAAATTCAAAGATCAATAATAATCATCGAACTCGAAATCATATTCGTATTCCTATATGAATATTGTACCAAAACACATAACTTAGTTCTAGATATGAATATTCTATATTCATATCCAAAACATTAACACCTCTTAAACACATTCATCATATCAATGATCAATTCTTATCGATATTAAGGATTTCATAACATACTCGATTCCAACTTCAATTCTAAATATGAATCATCAAGACTCCTTCTTGTTTATATTCGTAAATTCATAGAAACAAATACCGGTTATTATCATGAATAATCGTATTCCAAAATTAACCGTAAACATTATAATTATCCGTCCACCTCATACGACTCGATAGTATTCCAATTATGCACGGATCAAATGTTATTATGCCAAGCAAATTTGAATTTATACCTTCAATTCAATCTCATAATCTGGTGATCTCAATAACAGTTGATTCGAGCACGAAGAACGTTTAATCAACATATTCAATTCCGCAAACTTAAATTCAACATGATATGATTATCCCTGATTCATATATATCAATCTCATGCCAAACTACACTTAGGATCCTTCGATTCATATGAACACATATCCTCAAAGAAAGATAATATTTTTGTCAAATTCATAATCACGATTCGTATATCATCAAGTCCATATGAAAGATCAAATCACCATTCACATAACTTGTCCCTTAACATCAATACTCACCATCACTTGTTCTAAATATCAACATTCCATGTTTATATCTAAAACATAAACACTTGAAACATATACTCATCATAATCATCATCTTCTTCAATATACACCTCATATATCATCAAGAAGCACAACTATAATACCATAACCATTATCATACGAGGAAGACATCAACAACAACATCAAAATTTGAAATTAAAGAGAGGGATTATCCAACATACCTCTTAGAAGATGAAATACACAAGTAACCACCTCAAGAATCATCAATATCTCCAAATCTCAAGCTCCAATCCCATGCTTCCAAGCTCATAATCGACGTAGAAGGACTGAGAACTCCATCTCTGAGTGTTTGAAGGTGAATACGAAGTGGAGTTCTGAAAAAACGAAGGGACAGGCATCTCACTTTTATAAACTTCCAGTTCATTACGTACGTAACCTTCCAAAGTTAACGTACGTAACAGGCTTTACGTACGTGATCTATCCGGATAGCGTACGTAATGCCGTCCCAGAGGCAACTGATTCATTTCGTTCCAAGCCTTACGTACGTAATCCTTTCTCCGTAGCGTACGTAATACGTACGTTGACTTGCTACAGTAAAATATACAGTTAACGTACGTAACTCACCACTCATAACGTACGTTAACCAAGGGTTGACTTGCCCATGCACGTTCTCCGCCGAAAGCTACCGACACAGGGCCCACTGCCGACCACACCTCAGTCATGTCCGATTCTCTCCGTTACGTCCGTAATGCCTTATGCATAACGTACGTAAAACATATAATTTAACGTACGTAATTCCTTAACCTTAGCGTGTAACACCCCAAACTAGGCGGATATTACAGTGCCGTGAATCCCCGACTGGGACCCACCAGGCAAATGAAAATGGTGAATTAAATAATATAATTGTAGTACCGAACCACATTATATTACCAAACACTCCGATGAGGAGTTTAAGTACAACACACCAGGACAATACCGAATACTAGTGTATTTTATATGAAGATAAAATACACCACCCTGAATAAATAAACATTACAAACGGAATTTGCAGCGGAAAATACGAATGATGAAATAATCAAATGATCAAAATGATCGAACAAACGGAATGACTGGGGCCCCTACTAGTATCATCGACTCGCCGCCGCCAACATGCTCTTCCCGTGCCTTTGCCTTGCCGTGACTAAAACAAAATCCCCCAACGGGCCGGCCATACGTAACAACAATCCTCAAGAGTTGAAATCACACAATCATGAATTAATCAAGTTATGAAATATTCTTAATTATGAATTACGCCAAGAGGAGTACCATAGTACGCCCGTAATGTTCTGTGCAAGTGTACAAGACGAATGTCCGACACATCCGTCCTTGTACCTAATTAGTCTCACGAGGTAAGCGTTACTGTGCATACCCAATGTATCGGTGAACCCAATACATGACCATCGTGTGCCCGACTAAAAATTCCACACCCGCCACGCAATATGAACCTGAAGGTCATATGAACGAGAATGACCGTAATGAATATCAATGAATAAGTAATAATCGACAAAGTCAAGAATGACTCACCGAGATGAGAGTAATAATGAAATGAATGATAGCTCAACGAAAAGATTGGAACCGCTGCTCCTTATGATCAAGTGATTAATTGACAATAACAAGTTTTAATATGATTAATACAATGATGAATGAGTTGTGATTATGAGTAATCAACAACAAAAGGAATGAGTATCCTTTTAACCGAGTAAGAATTAACTTACTCAATACCGATGAAGAATGTCCGTCCACGAACAACGTCCTAACCAAGATACCGATCGCTCGAACAACCTTAATACAATACAATTGCCAACAATCCGATCAATAACGAATTAAACACGAATATAACGAACTCAAGACGTCGATACGATTAAACCAAGTTCATTGGGGCATTATATCGAACACTTTGAGGCCAACTTTGATTGATTACCCCTAAACCTCAATAATACCAACTTCAAATCCCCAAGAAATGATTCAAAACAACTAAACATCTCCAATACGATCAATAATCCGTTATGAATATCCAAAAACGTGATTATAACAACAATTAATCGGAAATCCCCAAATCCAACTCGATATTCAAAGTGTTCTTGAAAAAAATCTCTCAATAATCCAATGAATCCTTATACAAACTCATAATCATATACATATCCCTTCATATAACATGATTATAACGTCCAAAACATCATAACTCAACACAAAATCGAAATCCAAGGTGTTGAAGAGCTTACCTCTTGAAGATCCAACCACTACGATCCGATGAACACGAGTTATAACGAGTATCCAAGCTTCCCAAAGGAATGAAGATGATGAAGATTACACACTCAGGTGATTGATGATGATGAAATCACTCTCTCAACACTCTCTCTCGGATGAAGAAGGAAAAATGAAAAAGTGAGGTGAAATGACCCGGCCAAATCATTAAATCGCCGGTTACGGCCGTAATCGACCACTTCAGACGGCCGTAAATCGGCCGTTCGAAAGCTCGCCGACAGACTTACGGCCGTAACTGCCTTTAGTTACGGGCGTAACTCGCCTTCGTCAAAAACACCCGCCGACAGCCTTACGGCCGTACCGCACACCTTACGGCCATAACTCGGATGATACGGCCGTATCCCAGAACCTTACGGCCGTAACTCGATGCTGGCCAAGGTGAATCAATCCGATAATTCCGATTCCACGATACGACTGATGAATGATCCGACATAACATACGAATGTGAAAATGAACAAGTCTAACACGAGCCAAAGATGATACTCTCGACAAGGCTATCAATCACAATGAAAATGATAATACTCCGTCTCGATCTAAAAACGGAGATAAAATGACGATCGAATCGATATACGATTACAACATGCCAACATTGAACGCAATTGAGTGATTCATGAATGATGAGTGATTATTAATGAGTGAGAATTCTTGAGTGACAATTACAGATCGATAATTACCGAATGAAAATGAATGAATTACAACCGGTATTACATACTCCCCTTAAAATAGTTTCGTCCCAAACTAAGGGTCAAACAACTCGGGATGACTCTCCCGCATACTCTCTTCGGTTTCCCAAGTGGCCTCTTCGACTCCGTGTCTAGACCATCGAATTTTAACCAAAGGAATCGTCTTATTCCTCAACTGCTTGATTCGCCGCTCTAAAACTCGAATAGGACGTTCCTCATATGAATGATCGTCGGCGATCTCGATTTCGTCGAATCGGAGTATGTGACTCGGGTCGGCAACATACTTCCGCAATCGAGAGACATGAAATACATTATGAATTCGGCTCAACGCCGAGGTAAAGCCAATCGATAAGCTAACTCGCCCACTCGATCCAAAATCTCAAACGGTCCAATGAATCTCGGACTCAACTTTTCCTCTTCCCAAAACGGAAAATACCTCGACTGGGATACCTTGACCAAAACGTGGTCGCCCGTCTCGAACTCGGTGGTCGGCATTTACGATTATCTCATATAGGATTTGCACGACTCGAGCCATCAACATACGACTCACGATTAAAGCTACCTTCTCTCGGGCGGCTATAAGCATATCGGGCTCGGTGCCGATTGATTCTGACAAGTCATCCCAACACAAAGGAGACCGACAACGACGACCGTACAAGGCCTCGTAAGGTGCCATCTTAATGGAAGCATGCCAGCTATTATTATATGTGAACTCGATCAATGGTAGTTGGGCTTCCCAATCGTCCTTCCAATCGAGGACGCATGCCCTCAACATGTCCTCTAATGTCTGAATAGTCCTCTCTGATTGTCCGTCGGACTGAGGATGAAAAGCGGTACTGAGATTGAGCTGAGTTCCCATAGCACGATGAACTGATTTCCAAAAATGAGACACAAATCGTCCGTCACGATCGGAAACGATACTCTTAGGAGTACCATGAAGTCTGACTATCTCTTTGATGAACAACTGAGCCAGTCTCTCAGGACCCCACGTTTCCTTGATCTCAAGGAAATGAGCTGATTTGGTTAAGCGGTCCACGATCACCCTGATCGTATTCATGCCACGACGACTCGTCGGCAAACTCGTGATGAAATCCATAGAAATGTCTTCCCACTTCCATTCGGGAATAGGAAGAGGTTTCAGCATACCCGCCGGTCGCTGATGTTCAATCTTAACTTGTTGACAGGTTAAGCATCTCGAAACAAATTCTGCGACTTCTCGCTTCATATTACTCCACCAGTAATTTTGTTTCAAGTCCTTGTACATCTTGCTAGACCGGATGCAGAATAAGGGGTAGCATGAGCTTCCTTCAAAATCGAGTTTTTCAACTCGTCATTCGCCGGTACACACAACCGATTCTTAAACCTCAAAAGTCCATCCTCGTGGACCACAAATCCAGGGGCTTTCCCCTGAGCCACATCCTCACGGATGCGCAACAATGAAGGGTCTGAACTCTGGTTCTCTCTGATTACCTCCTCGAGTGACGATGAAATCTCTAACATACAAAGCTGTCCCTGAACTCGCCGGCTGCACTCGATCTCGGGTCTAAGGAATTCTCGCCAAGTTCCTTCAACTGTTAGACGAGCAAGCATCTGCTCCCGAACGGACTTGCGACTCAAGGCGTCGCGACAACGTTCGCCTTGCCCGGTGGTAGAGGATCTCAATATCATAGTCCTTGATTAATTCCAACCACTGTCTCGACGCATATTTAACTCCTTCGAGTAAATATATACTTTAAGCTCTTATGATCGGTGAATATCGACGGGTGACGCCATAAAGGTAATGACGCAGATCTTCAAAGCGAACACCACTACTGCTAGCTCCGTGTCGTCGTGGGTCGGATAATTAACCTCGTAAGGCCTCAATTGCCGTGAAGCATAGGCAATAACTTTCTGCTCGCATGAGCACACATCCGAGACCCCGTCCGACGCATCACTATAAACCACAAATCCCTCCGTCCTCGCGGCAAGGAAAGTACAGTCTTGACATTAACCGGCTCTTGAGTTCCTCAAAACTCACGACACGCGTCGGACCACGTGTATTTCTTATCCTTTCGCAAAGGTTCGTCAATGGTTGAGCAATTTTGGAAAATCCTTCCACAAATCGCCGATAATAACCCGCTAGTCCGAGGAAACTCCGGATTTCCTTAACATTCTTCGGAGGTAACCAATCTCGAATAGCCTCCGTCTTCGAGGGTCGACACGAACTCCGTCGATGAGATTACATGTCCGAGAAAAGTCACTTCGGACATCCGTAACTCACATTTGGAGAACTTCCCATAAAGTTGTTCGCGTCTCAACACGTCGAGTACTTGATGAAGGTGAAACTCGTGTTCCTCCCGGTCACGAGAATAAATCAAAATGTCATCGATGAAGACAACAACAAACTGATCCAAAAAGTCGATGAAAACCCGATTCATTAACTCCATGAACACCGCAGGTGCATTAGTCAATCCGAACGGCATAACCACAAACTCATAATGGCCATAGCGTGTTCAAACGCCGTCCTCGCGATGTCCGACTCGAATCCGCAATCGATGATATCCGACCTTAAGTCGATCTTGGAAAATACCAAGCTCCTCAAGTTGATCTAAAAGATCATCAATACGGGGTAAGGGGTACTTATTCTTGATCGTCACCCTGCTCAACTCCCGATAATCAATACATAAGCGGAATGAACCATCCTTCTTCTTGACAAATAACACTGGTGCTCCCCACGGGGACGCACTCCGAATATAACCCTTCTCGAACAACTCTTCAAGTTGGTTTTAATTCTGCATTTGGTCGGGGCCATCCAGACGGCGCCTTCGATATCGGGGACGTACAGTGCTCCAACTCAATCGTGAATTCCACATCCCTCTGTGGAGGCAAACCGAGTAACTCGTCTGGAAAAACATCGGCATATTCCCTCACCACCGGAATATCCGTTAACATTACGATGACTTCTCGGTTTTGGCCATATAGCACCAATAACCGACATCCCCGATTGAGTAACCTTACCGCTTTCATCAACTTAATGACCTTACGAGCAGTAGGATTACCTCCTGAAACGCACATTCAACCCCATCGTCAAATGATAGTGACCATACGCTTACGGACACTAATGATGGCATCATGACGATCCATCCAATCAATACCCAAGATGACGTCGTCCTCGGCAAATCTACCACGATTAGGTCTCACGGCCATACACGACCATGAAACCGAATCGGACAATTCTGAATCTCACGATTACGATAATTCGTCTACCATCGTAGGCCAATGACATAAGGCTCACAACTAGTAGCACTACCCGCACGTAGTCTACTCAAACATGACTCGGAAATGAATGAATGCGATGCACCAAGATCGAAAAGAGTACACACAAAGTTGAGATAGAATATCGAGTGTACGAAATCATTCGGGCCTCTGGATCATCGGTCTTCTTCATCTCATAAATCCGGCTTGCTAGTCCCGACCGACGCTCCGTCGATGGCTAAAAGCTCCACCTTTAGTCGCTCCCGCTGCTTTAAACGACGCTGATTGAGTGGCCTGATTCTAACGAGCAGACTGTTTAGGGGCACGGGATGACGTCGAGTAGGTTTGGAGTCCCTACGGCAAAAACGGGCCTTATGCCCAGCAATTCCACAATTATGACATGTGATAGTCTGCCGGACACTTGGTACCGAGGTGACCAAGTTCCCCGCAGCTATAACAGTGATGGCCGAATCGGCCGCTCGAGACCGAGATTCCGCGGGTCTAGACGACACAGAGGTCGCTCGTAAAAGCGGAGCCCGCACGGGGTTTCTTGAAAGTGGCACGACTCCGATCGATTACGATTCTGGACTTCTTGCTAGCGACGAAGGTTGCCGCTTAGCAATTTCTTTAGCGATAGCTCGTAGGTGAGAGCTTTCTCAATGAACTCGCCAACGTGGTGCAATTATGATTAAGTAAATCAAGTCTCATACGGGGTTTGACCTCTTCTTTGAAATACTTGATCTTGTCCGCTTCGAGTGAATGATAGATGAGGCGAACGGAAGAAGTTCCCGAAATTTCTCGGCAATGGCGAGAACATCCTCGTCACGAGGGCCGGGGGTGAGCAATTCCGGCGCCTTGGCCTCTCTCGAGTGGGGCCGGATAATACCTCTCCATCATGAGAGTCTTGAATCGATCCCAAGTACATGATCCGTCTGTGGGCTTCAACGATAACCACCATGAATGAGCGCTCTACCGAGATAGTAAGCCGCAATCGAACCTTGTGTCCTCGGGACACTCTACCATAGCAAACAGACTTCTCGAAATGCTCGAGCCAATGAATGATATCTGCCGCCTGACGAGCCCTCAAAAGTAGGTGGCCTCAGCGAGAGATATCGCCGATGATGTTACTCACATTCCTCTCTTGCCTCGAGGTGGCGGCGGAGGAGCCTGCCGATTCGATTGACGGAGTTATGCATCGTCTCCATCAACCGAGCCATCTCGAGTCATTTGGGCCATCATGCCCCGCATAAATGCGAGTGGATCAACCCGACACCCTCTCGATCGAGCCGTGTCCCGAGTACGACTCCGATAGGGAATGATCGCGTCCAGTGAATGAGTGGCACACACCGCTCGATGAGTTAGCATTATTCCCGGCATTTGCACGTGTGTTCGCACGAGTTCTCGGATTCGGCCCGCTCCACGGCCTCGTCCTCCTCGTCCTCTGCCGGCTCTTTCCATATCAAGTAGGAAAGTCACATGATGATTATATATCTCGCATGAGTATCACATTATGATTATATTATGAAATGATGAAAATGAGCATACGCGCTCAAATACAACGATTACATGAATGATCAATTGGCGTGGCATGATTATCGATGAAGTTCTTGAAATGATTATCTTGAATGAGTTAACAAGATTAATGATTCGATCTTCCGATCAACAATCAACAATGAAATGAATTGGTGATTAATGAGTTAACTGGCCGTCCGGTCAAAATGACAATGATGATTGAGGATTGTTAATCGATGAATTATGAATGAATGATTAATGCCGAAATTATACCATGGCATTAGAAATCTTACAGTTCTTGGTCCGATTGGCTCGGCATCTGCACAGTCACACGTGACGCGAAAGTCCAATGATACTAGTCCAATGACGACGATTTCAAATGAGACATGACTTGGAGGGTAGTATTCAAAACCACTCTCCGATACCAACTCAGTAACACCCCAAACTAGGCGGATATTACGGTCTGTGAATCCCCGACTAGGACCCACCGTGCAAATGAAAATGGTGAATTAAATAATATAATTGTAGTACCGAACCACATTATATTACCAAACACTCCGATGAGGAGTTTAAGTACAACACACCAGACAATACGAATACTAGTGTATTTTATATGAAGATAAAATACACCACCCTGAATAAATAAACATTACAAACGGAATTTGCAGCGGAAAATACGAATGACGAAATAATCAAATGATGAAAATGATCGAACAAACGGAATGGTGGGGCCCCTACTAGTATCACTGGGACTCGTCGCCACAACATGCTCTTCCGTGCCTTTGCCTTGCCGTGACACGAAAACAAAATCCCCCCGGAAATCGATTCTGAGAACAACAATCCTCAAGAGTTGAAATCACACAATCATGAATTAATCAAGTTATGAAATATTCTTAATTATGAATTACGCCGAAGAGGAGTACCATAGTACGCCGTAATGTTCTGTGCAAGTGTACAAGACGAATGTCCGACACATCCGTCCTTGTACCTAATTAGTCTCACGGAGGTAAGCGTTACCGTGTGCAGTCCAATGTATCGGTGAACCCGATACATGACCATCGTGTGCCCGACTAAAAATTCCACATGACCACACCCGCCACGCAATATGAACCCGAGAAGGTCATATGAAGCGAGAATGACCGTAATGAATATCAATGAATAAGTAATAATCGACAAAGTCAAGAATGACTCACCGAGATGAGAGTAATAATGAAATGAATGATAGCTCAACGAAAAGATTGGAACCGCTGCTCCTTATGGTGAAGTGATTAATTGACAATAACAAGTTTTAATATGATTAATACAATGATGAATGAGTTGTGATTATGAGTAATCAACAACAAAAGGAATGAGTATCCTTTTAACCGAGTAAGAATTAACTTACTCAATACCGATGAAGAATGTCCGTCACGAACAACGTCTAACCAAGATACCGATCGCTCGAACAACCTTAATACAATACAATTGCCAACAATCCGATCAATAACGAATTAAACACGAATATAACGAACTCAAGACGTCGATACGATTAAACCAAGTTCATTGGGGCATTATATCGAACACTTTGAGGCCAACTTTGATTGATTACCCCTAAACCTCAATAATACCAACTTCAAATCCCCAAGAAATGATTCAAAACAACTAAACATCTCCAATACGATCAATAATCCGTTATGAATATCCAAAAACGTGATTATAACAACAATTAATCGGAAATCCCCAAATCCAACTCGATATTCAAAGTGTTCTTGAAAAAATCTCTCAATAATCCAATGAATCCTTATACAAACTCATAATCATATACATATCCCTTCACATCACATGATTATAACGTCCAAACCATCATAACTCACCACACACTCGACATCCAAGGGGTTGAAGAGCTTACCTCTTGACGATCCGACCACTACGCGCCGATGAACACGTGTTAGACCGAGTATCCCAGCTTCCCAAAGGAATGAAGATGATGAAGATTACACACTCGGGTGATTGATGATGATGAAATCACTCTCTCAACACTCTCTCTCGGATGAAGAAGGAAAAATGAAAAGTGAGGTGAAATGACCCGGCCAAATCATTAAATGCTTGGAAGTTACGGCGTAACTCGGCCCTCTTACGGCCGTAACTTTCCAAGTCAATGGCCTTACGGCCGTAATCGCCAACTCAGATGCGGCCGTAACTCGGCTTCGTCCGAAAGCCTGCCGACAGACTTACGGCCGTAACCGTTCCTTAGTTACGGGCGTAACTCGCCTTCGTCAAAAACACCCGCCGACAGCCTTACGGCCGTACCGCACACCTTACGGCCGTAACTCGGATGATACGGCCGTATCCCAGAACCTTACGGCCGTAACTCGATGCTGGCCAAGGTGAATCAATCCGATAATTCCGATTCCACGATACGACTGATGAATGATCCGACATAACATACGAATGTGAAAATGAACAAGTCTAACACGAGCCAAAGATGATACTCTCAGTACAAGGCTATCAATCACAATGAAAATGATAATACTCCCGTCTCGATCTAAAAACGGAGATAAAATGACGATCGGTAACTGATATACGATTACAACATGCCAACATTGAACGCAATTGAGTGATTCATGAATGATGAGTGATTATTAATGAGTGAGAATTACTGAGTGACAATTACAGACTGATAATTACTGAATGAAAATGAATGAATTACAACCGGGTATTACATAGCGTACGTAATGGCCTTCTATACTTGGCCAAAATCCAACTGTTCTGTCCGTCTCGACATACTGGATACATATACTCACATACTGAATACATATATTCATCCCAAAAATATTCTCATACGATACACCTGATGTCCAAATCAGTTCAACCTGATACACCATATCCTCAATATAACTGTGAATCAAACACGTCAATTACACAAGTATAAATGTCTCGGTTCTCAATTTATTTTATCCATACTGTATAGACACCAAGCTATGAAGTATATCTCAGATAAAATGACGCGAAAAATTTATACTGAAAATCCGGGTATTACATACTATCCCCCTTAAAATAAGTTTCTTCCTCAAAACTTGCAACCTGTCACCAACAACAGATCAATCCAAAATTTTCAAACTCATCACAAAAGCAATCAATCGTCGCCACAAGCGAATAACCAAACCAATATACTTGCAGGTGCGTGAAGCCGATGATCTCCCGTGATACTAGCACACGACTCCCATACGAAGTCTCGACACAACCAACACACACCGTATCACAACTAGCAATTTGAAAAGATCTCAAAAATTTTGGAACCTCCAAAAATCGATTTGACTCAAAAGTGAGGAAAATCATTTTCAAAAGTCACGCTACTACTGTACTGGTAGAGCTACATAACACACATGCCTGGATTTCATAAAACCCAAGCTCCGATACCATCTTCTGTAACACCCCCAAAACAATCCGGGATATTATAGCATCGTGGGTCCCGCGCCAGAACCCACAGGCTAAAAACCATTTAAAAAAAATGTTTAAAAATGCCAAAGGCCGATGACGGTAATGTTTTAAATACCCAAATATTTACCAAAACATAGTTCTCAAATACCATCATAAAATACCATTTGAAAATACAAGGCGAAATGCCAAATCTCGACAGTTTCAAAATGTACGCTAAGCCACCACTTAAACGTACTAACAAAATTGTTTAGGAAAAAGAGTTTGACGAAATAACCCAAGTTCGCAAAATGCCAAAAGGCCATTTTAAAGTTAAACAGGAGTTGGTAAAAATACCGGAAAACCATTTTGAAATATACACAAGCAGCGGATATAAATACAGTTTAAAAATACACAATTGCAGCGGAATAAAACAACTAGAAAGGAATACTCGATTCTCAAAAACAAGCCACAGCCAGTATCACTCGGGAAGTTCATCCCTTCACGACCGCTACTAGCTCGATCTCCGAGTACCTAAAAATAAAGCCCACGACGGGGTCAGCCACAATACTCAATAATGATATCGATCACATCATCATAAATAATTACATACCAATGTAATAACAAAGTAAGAATACTACCAATGTAATCTTACCGTCGTAACCTTACCAATCCATGGCAATTCATAACAAACCAATCCTTACCATAATCCACATTTCGCATTCTCAAATGACGAAATGAACTCAACAACAATCATTTGTACTGTAATCAAACAATATCAAGAATCCTCAAAACATCATCATAACTCATAAGCATGAACTGATCCATCCATGCCAAATCCTATCCGTCGGATTGCACCGTCAAATCTCAATCAAGATAAAAACCAATATAACACAATATATACGTAGATCAACTACCACAAAACAATGAATACAAGTCCCAAAACATCGACGTACAGTCCGAATGCTCATATGATCAATGACAATGATCAACCAATACATCAACCGAGAATATCATCGACATGATAACTACAATACGACCAACAAAGGATCAACGATAACCGAGAATACCATCAACATGATAAACTCCGACACGATCAACAAAGGATCAACAATAACTGAGAATACCATCAATATGATAAACTCCGACACGATCAACAAAGGATCAATAATAATCGAGAATACCCTCGACAAGGTAACTCCAAACGATCAATAAAGGATCAACAATAACCGAGAATACGATCAACAAGGTAAAATCCAAATGATCAACAATAATGGATCTCAAAGAAATAACCCCGACTGTCGAACATACCCCTCGGGTGTATGAACAACCAGTCGCAAACCGTCGAGCATACCCTACCATAAATGGAGGATGAACGACCAAACAATATGGCTCAAAGATGGACGTCACAGTACGCCCGATCCGGAAATGTGTCCACATCAATATTGACACGATAATTATCCTCGATATCCGATATTCCATATCCTTGACCAAAGATAACTCACGTCTTCCTTGAACACAATTAAATCATATACATTATTATTTAATCCAAACTAGAGCATGATATACAAACCAACATCCCGACAATTTACATTTATAACAACATTGCTATATGAATTATAAATGAAACGAAAGCGAAACCATTCATTAAGTATTATAACTTGCCTCGATACAGATACCACGAAGCCGTTACCAAAATCCATTGCCTTCGTCTACGAGCTCCTCAGCCCCGACTAAAAGCAATCTACGAACTCTTCAGCCTCGATCGCAACACAACGGTCATTAATCAACGCTCAATTATCGCGACCTAATGCAATAATCAAATGACAACACATCCGATAACAATCAATAACCGGCATCGCCAACCAATCAAACTCAACGGCTCAACAATACCTCGATCATATACACAAAACCAAATAATCCAACTCAACAAATACGAACTCATATCCACAGTACAAGCCGCAACTCGATAATCAATATAATTGATCAATAAACCCAACGGTTCCACAATATCCCGATTAAATACAAATCCAAACAACCCAAACCAATCAATCACGAATCCAAACCACAACACGATTCATAATCCGATAATCAATAATCAAATTAAACCAATAACAAGGGTCTGAACGTTATCGATTCCAAATTCAATCTTAAATACGAATACGAGTTTCCTCCTTGTAAATTCATAATCAAAACCAATTACCGATTATCATCATCAATCTGGACAATCCAATTAATTCAACATTATAGATAATCGTATCCCAAGGGTTTCAAATAACTCAATCATTCGATTTTAACACTTGTCCAATACATATGAACTTCCAAATTCAAAGATCAATAATAATCTCATCGAACTCGAAATCATATTTGTATTCCTATACGAATATTGTACCAAAACACATAACTTAGTTCTAGATATGAATATTCCATATTCATATCCAAAGCACCAACACCTCTTAAACACATTCATCATATCAATGATCAATTCATATTGATATTAAGGATTTCATAACATACTCGATTCCAACTTCAATTCTAAATATGAATAAACAAGACTCCTTCTTGTTCATATTCGTAAATTCATAGAAACAAATACCAGTTATTATCATGAATAATCGTATTCCAAAATTAACCGTAAACTTTATAATTATCCGTCCACCTCATACGACTCGATAGTATTCCAATTATGTACGGATCAAAGGTTCTTATGCCAAGCAAATTTGAATTCATACCTTCAATTCAATCTCATAATCCGGTGATCTCAATAACAGTTGATTCGAGCACGAAGCACGTTTAATCAACATATTCAATTCCGAATTCAAACTTAAATTCAACATGATATGATTATATACTTCATAGGTTGGTGTCTATACAGTATGGATAAAATAAATTTTATCCCATCCTGGAGGTCAGAATCCCATCCTCGGGCCATCGTCACCACTCCTGGAGGTCAGAATCCCATCCTCGGGCCATCATCACCACCTTATTTTGTCCGCCTTTTAAATGATCGTCACGCTTCTCTTGAGATCGAGATCAGCTTCCCAAGTCAGAACTAGAAAGAATAGTAAATAGCACCGCTGATAGACTTCATATGAGAAAATGGGATGATTCCTCAGGCAGTGTAGCTTTGTCGGGGTGCACCTTTGGTAACAGCGGCATCTCTATTTCTCTCTGCAAATGCATCCCATTGACCCCCTGTGCAGGATCTTCCAACCTTTCTTCATCAATGATTGAACAGGCTGGCTAGCACATGGACGGCTGGTGGTGGGCTCGGAAAGATTCCCGCAGATGAACCTGGACAGTTTTGGGGTCAACGGGTGTTAACGTACGCTAAGGTTTGTAACTAGCGTACGCTAATGTGTGTAGCTTACGTACGTAATGCATAGGGTTTAACGTACGTAAGCGAGTACAGAATGAGACAATAAGCTACCATTGAACGATAGCGTACGCTAAGAACAAATGGTAACGTGCGCTAAGTCGATTACGTACGTAAATAGCTAAGGCTAACGTACGTAAAGCTCAAGACATTATATATATGGACAACACCCCATTTCATTTCACTTCATCCCTTTCACTTGTACTTCATTTTCCTTCATTTCTAGAGAGTCTCCAGCCATCTAAAACTCCTATAGATTACATAGACTCGATCATTTAAGTTAAGAAACATCTTGGATTGGTATTCAAGCAATCGGAGTTGGATGCTACCTCTTGTCTCTGCGTTTCCTTCATATTAAGGCATGTTAATGCTACCTCAACCTTGAATTCGTGTTCTTAAGGATGTTATGAACATACTACCGGGATTATTAAGCTCCATAGATGATTTTTATCTGAACATCATGTTTTTGGAAGTTGGAATGTTCATGCTTTAGTTACCCGAGTTAAGAACATTATAGTTCGAATCTTGTTATGATGAACAAGGGAAGTTTTCTGAGATTAATAAACCGTATTGTATGGTGTTTCCATAATGATCGTAGACTTTATGTTGATAACAACCTCAGATTTTCCGAACTACCTTTGAGGATTTATAATCGAGATTGGAGTAAGTTTTATGATGGAATGATTAACCTGGAATTCGAAGACATCAACACCATAGGATCATTCTGATTCACATGAGTATTATATGTGTGAATATAATGTACGTTAAGCTCTATGCATTACGTACGTTATACCCTCAGGCAAGACAGTCGTCTGAACTAAGAAGAACTGTCAAATGTATGCTTAGCGTGCGTTAATCCTTGTAGCTTACGTGCGCTAACGTGCAGACGTAACGTACGTTACGTAGGTGTGTAACGTACGTTATGAAGAGTACAGTTAGAGTTCGGTCATCTTTCTATGTTTTTCCTCGTGTGATTGATTGTTTATTTAATGATAGGATATTAAGGACGAATTTCCTACGATAATCCAGTGTTGAGCCTTTCCGATCGTCGTTTCCGTTGGAGTTCCACATTGTTCCAATCAACTGTATTTCTGGAGTATTCTCGAGAGATTACCAAGGCAAGTACCTTGATATACGAATTGTAATTACGTGAAATTATTGTTGCTGAAGTGTATGAATCATGTTACGAATATCTGTATATATATTATATATATGTGGATATATGTATAGATATATGTATATATATATATATATATAAATATACATATGGAGATAAATGTTGGGTGATTAATACTAATATTAGTCGACGTATTCAACTTAGATTAAAGTACGAATGATATTTATAGAGGTAATATGGTAATGTTTGTATTTTCAGTTGAGTTACGATATAAGGATATATATATGTAGTGTTGATTGGTAGTGTTGAAGGCTTAATGTGTTAAGTCTTGATGAATAACGTGCAAGTTGTTGTTTATTTTGCGTAGTTATGGACTGGCGAATAAATTATGTGAATTGATGAACTAGTTTGATAATTGTTGCAACGGTTGACTGTGTGCTTGGTATTTGTAACAACGTGAATACTTGTTATGAGAGACGTCATATCCGGGTGCCTCTGAGGGCGGGGCGTGCACTCCGGCCTGGTGTACGCTGCAATGAGCGGCTCCATATGATTGGTGAACACCGGTGTTACTTAATGCGTGAGCAAGGGGCGGCTCCTGTGGGAGTGAACGCCGGCGTGGTGACATGTGCAATGGGCGGCCAATATGGTGGAGTGAACTCCGGTACACAGGTGTGCAAGGGAGGCGCCTGACAGGCTTATTGGTAACGGATATTTAAGTGATAGCTAAGACCCCGTTACCAAATGATTTTCGTAATTCAAAGTTCTTGCAACTCGTTTTTAAATGTTGGTCTTGATGTAGACCGCGATTCGTGCTTCTGAAAGTTCGTTCCAACTTGTTTTAAATGTTGGTATTAGGGTTAATTAACCAAGGATATTTGAAGAGATCTCCGAGGGTTAATTAATCAGGGGTCTTGAGTAGGATTTGTCGAATGAGAGGTTGTACCTTTGATTATACTGTGATGATTATTCTGTGTATTGGGTCGAGGACCCCGGGGGATGTTGAGATTTGATCTCGTGATGATACTATTTGGATTGGGCCGAGAACCCCGTGAGATGTTGTAATAATTCGCTTGTGATAGTGTTTTATCAATTGGGTCGAGGACCCCGAATAACGTTGTAATGGTTTTCTTGAAAATTGTCGAGGACTCGAGAGCTTTTGAAGTATTTTCTAAAAGTATTCCCATTCGATTTTCAAAATCCCAAGATGGCCCGAGTCAATAATAATGTTTTCAAACTTTCTTATCAAAATACTTTTCCTTTTATAAAAAGGGATTTTTCAAACTAGATCTTCTGACTCCTTGGACTCGTTTAAAGTCTCATTGGTGTTATGTTCCGTAAAGAGAATATGACTATGTGATTATCTTTCACTTTATGTATGCGAGTGTTGTTCTGTGTTGATTATTGGAATGTATGGTTTGTGTTAAGGCTTCGCGGCTGTTGAGTTTTGTATTGTTATTGTTCGTATATCTTGTATATTATGTACTTGCACTAGCAAAATTCCAGTTTGCTAACCCCCGAGATTTCGCAGGGTGGGTGCCTGTTATGCACTCAAGTTTTGGCAGCTCGGGAGCAGTCACGGGATTGGCTTGGAAGGAGATGGAAGACGACGATGCTAATCACACAAGAGTCAGAGTCTTTTTCTTTTGTTTCATTTTGGTTGATATTTCTCTTTCGGTCGAGTATCCACCCTTGCATGGGTGTAATTTTCATTCATTAAATTAAGCTGTCATTCCTTTCTGTGTTCAAGTTTATTATTGTCATTGAGAAGTAAATTTAGTTAGTTTCTGAATTGTTTAATGACCTTGTCGGTCTGCTTTGTAATTAATTTTGACCCCAGTCGGTCAATCATTGAGTAGTCTTTTGGAGTTTAGCATGGTAGATCCTTGTGATAAGGGTCTACGATGTGTGACATTCCTGGTCGTATTCTGGGGGTGTTACAGTTATGGTATCGGAGCTTAGGTTTGCGAAAAACCTAGGCCGTTGGGTTAAGTCCATGTCTTGTGTAAGTCGCTCGCGTGAGAGTTGTGATTAGTATCGTGGTTCCAACATCATCTTCAAGCAATCCGTGATGGTAAGCCTCCCGAATCGTAAGTCCCCTTGTATACGTATTTGATTATATTGTGCTTAACGTGAACCAAGGGTTTGAACTTATTAGAGATTATATTGTATTATGATATCACCTGCGTATACGGTTCGAGTGAGAATGGTTATGTAGTATACTTCGGAAGTCGAACATATTTATCGGTTTCTGCATTTCAGTAGAATAAATCTTTGAGTGTTAATTTTATCCGCTGCGTGAGTATTTTGAAATGACTCTTGGTATTTTGCAAACTGAATTGTTATCTCATAAGACCGATTCCTTAAACCGAGATTTGGTATTTTAGTCTTGCACGTTTTAACGGTATTTTTATGACGGTATTTGATATTTTACAAATGATTTTGTGAGTTTTGGAAAATGCTACCGTCAACGGCTTTTTAGCGTATTTTGAAACGGTTTTGTAAATGTTTTTTAGCCTGGAAGGTTCCGGCGCAGAATCCCCGACATGTAATATTCCCGAGCCGAATTACGAACATTTTAAAGTAGTGTTTTGAAATTTTCCTAACATTGTAAACCTCATGATTTAATGTAGTCATGTCAAATGGTCACGTATTTTGGTGAAAAATTCTTTCGAATAAACATTTTGGTAGAAGAGGAAGGATTTTCAAAATTATGGTATTTGGGACTCAACACTTTTGAAATATTTCAAATTAGTTACAATTCGATGATCGTCCTAGTCGAAGGACTGTAAATTGACTTCAGAAAATTTCGTGCTTTACGATATTACCGTTATTCTAAGGATGCTAATTAAACCTTGTGTTGATAATTGTGGTATACCGTACAACCGACTATGTGATAACAATAAACAGTACTATCTACATTAGCATGACGAGCCTTGGCGGACGTAGACGTGATAATGGAAGCGGAAGCGGTGAGGTGGTTCGTACGACAACGATTCATGTTACGGTGAAGGAATATCAAGATCAGACGATATCCTATGAAACCTCCTCAGTGACCGAGCCAACAAGCGGAGAAAAGAGACCGAGGACATCTGGAAAATTTTTGGGCGGTAAAGAGACTAAGGTTATCAAACCCCCACGTCATTCGAATGCATCATCTTCGCGGTTGAGAATTAGCATTGGGAATCCCAAGCCAGCATCGGTGACCCCCGGTAAGAAGAGAGTGTGCTTCAACTGCAACCGTATGGGACATATCCGTGTAAACTGTCCCTCCCCACTCTTGACTTGTTATCGGTGCGGGTGTGAAGGCCATCGGGAGAAACACTGTGAGATAATTTCCGAATTGACAAAGAATGCTACTCTGTTGGTGAGCAGATCAAGTGGCCGGAGAATGTCCCGAAACCTTATGTCTCCTACTGAAGAGCCTAACATAGGCGAATGAAGATTTTGTACTATGTTCTAGTCGTTGCTGTTTCCAACAATCGTGACTTTGATCGTTTTTCATTTTAATTGCTTTTCGTTTCCAACTCCTGCTGTTTTAAGTTTCGGGACTGAAATGTCTTCTTAGTATGGGGGAACGTATTACCCATACTCTTCTTAGTATTTTCGGTGTTGGGAGACTTTCATTGTTGGTAATTCATTTGTGATCCTCTTGACAATTTTAAACTACCATGTTCTACTGAGCCTACCGTCATTCGAACGAATTTCAGAACCGATTTGTTAGACTCCGTGAATTTTTGTGGTCTATCCACATCTGAACGTAATCCTTGCAAAATTTTGTTCGAAACTATTTGTTCCCACTCGTGCGGTTAACATTTCCAATGTGTTATGAACTTGAATACGGTTGGTCAAGCTCGACACGCGATTTCAGTACGTCTGAGCTGTTTGTGATTTTCCTTAATTCTAGGAGCTTTTACTTCTCCACTCTAACTTCTCATGATCACATGTAATTTATCGCCTCAATTCACGTACCAGATACTTGCTAGGTCCAGTCATTGTATTTTTAGAACCTTGCATTCGCGCATTGCTCGTGATGTTTTGGGGCTGAGCAAGTAGTTATTTTTCCTTGGTTGTTCCACCACTCTACTTTAAGTTTCGGGATGAAACTTCTTTTTAGGGGGAGAGTATGTAATATCCGGATAAATTGTTGAGTATTTTCGTCCGTATTTGAAACCTGTATTACCTGAATTTGTGCTATCAAAAATCGAAGTATGATCGTTTCCGTATTCGTATCCTCATGCATGATAATATCAACTTTTAAATACTTCACATGCAACTACGTCGTAACGCACGCTAACACATAAGCGTAATGTACGTTACGAGCTAGAGATAACGTACGCTACGAGCTAGACGTAGCGTACGTAAGGAGGTCAATGATTGAATAGGCTGGCTAGCACATGGACGGCTGGTGGTGGGCTCGGAAAGATTCCCGCAGATGAACCTGGACAGTTTTGGGGTCAACGGGTGTTAACGTACGCTAAGGTTTGTAACTAGCGTACGCTAATGTGTGTAGCTTACGTACGTAATGCATAGGGTGTAACGTACGTAAGCGAGTACAGAATGAGACAGTAAGCTACCATTGAACGATAGCGTACGCTAAGAACGAATGGTAGCGTGCGCTAAGTCGATCACGTACGTAAATAGCTAAGGCTAATGTACGTAAAGCTCAAGACATTATATATATGGACAACATCCCATTTCATTTCACTTCGTCCCTTTCACTTGTACTTCATTTTCCTTCATTTCTAGAGAGTCTCCATCCATCTAAAACACCTATAGATTACATAGACTCGATCATTTAAGTTAAGAAACATCTTGGATTGGCATTCAAGCAATCGGAGTTGGATGCTACCTCTTGTCTCTGCGTTTCCTTCATATTAAGGTATGTTAATGCTACCTCAACCTTGAATTCGTGTTCTTAAGGATGTTATGAACATACTACCGGGATTATTAAGCTCCATAGATGATTTTTATCCGAACATCATGTTTTTGGAAGTTGGAATGTTCATGCTTTAGTTACCCGAGTTAAGAACATTATAGTTCGAATCTTGTTATGATGAACAAGGGAAGTTTTCTGAGATTAATAAACCGTATTGTATGGTGTTTCCATAATGATCGTAGACTTAATGTTGATAACAACCTCAGATTTTCCGAACTACCTTTGAGGATTTATAATCGAGATTGGAGTAAGTTTTATGATGGAATGATTAACCTGGAATTCGAAGACATCAACACCATATGATCATTCTGATTCACATGAGTATTATATGTGTGAATATAACGTACGTTAAGCTCTATGCATTACGTACGCTATACCCTCAGGCAAGACAGTCGTCTGAACTGAGAAGAACTGTCAAATGCATGCTTAGCGTGCGTTAATCCTTGTAGCTTACGTGCGCTAACGTGCAGACGTAACGTACGTTACGTAGGTGTGTAACGTATGTTATGAAGAGTACAGTTAGAGTTCGGTCATTTTTCTATGTTTTTCCTCGTGTGATTGATTGTTTATTTAATGATAGGATATTAAGGACGAATTTCCTACGATAATCCAGTGTTGAGCCTTTCCGATCATCGTTTCCGTTGGAGTTCCAGATTGTTCCAATCAACTGTATTTCCGGAGTATTCGCGAGAGATTACCAAGGCAAGTACCTTGATATACGAATTATAATTACGTGAAATCATAGTTGCTGAAGTGTATGAATCATGTTACGAATATCTGTATATATATTATATTATATATATATGTGGATATATGTGTGTATATATATATATATGGAGATAAATGTTGGGTGATTAATACTAATATTAGTCGGCGTACTCAACTTAGATTAAAGTACGAATGATATTTATAGAGGTAATATGGTAATGTTTGTATTTTCGGTTGAGTTACGATATAAGGATATATATGTAGTGTTGATTGGTAGTGTTGAAGGCTTAATGTGTTAAGTCTTGATGAATAACGTGCGAGTTGTTTATTTTGCGTAGTTACGGACTGGTGAATAAATTATTTGAATTGATGAACTAATTTGATAATTGTTGCAACGGTTGACTGTGTACTTGGTATTTGTAACAATGTGAATACTTGTTATGAGAGACGTCATATCCGGGTGCCTCTGAGGGCGGGGCGTGTACTCCGGCCTGGTGTACTCTGCAATGAGTGGCTCCATATGGTTGGTGAACACCGGTGTTACTTAATGCGCGAGCAAGAGGCGGCTCCTGTGGGAGCTAAAGTCGGCGCGGTGACATGTGCAATGGGCGGCCAATATAGTGGAGTGAACGCCGGTACACAGGTGTGTAAGGGAGGCGCCTGGCAGGCTTATTGGTAACGGATATTTGAGTGATGGCTAAGACCCCATTACCAAATGATTTTCGTAATTCAAAGTTCTTGCAACTCGCTTTTAAATGTTGGTCTTGATGTAGACCGCGATTCGTGCTTCTGAAAGTTCGTTCCAACTTGTTTTAAATATTGGTATCAGGGTTAATTAACCAAGGATATTTGACTAGATCTCCGAGGGTTAATTAATCAGGGGTCTTGAGCAGGATTTGTCGAATGAGAGGTTGTGCCTTTGATTGTACTGTGATGATTATTCTGTGTATTGGGTCGAGGACCCCGTGGGATGTTGAGATTTGATCTCGTGATGATACTATTGGAATTGGGCCGAGAACCCCATGAGATGTTGTAATGATTCGCTTGTGATAGTGTTTTATCAATTGGGTCGAGGACCCCGAATAATGTTGTAATGGTTTTCTTGCAAATTGTTGAGGACTCGCGAGCTTTTGAAGTATTTTCTAAAAGTATTCCCATTCGATTTTCAAAATCCCAAGACGGCCCGAGTCAATAATAATGTTTTCAAACTTTCTTATCAAAATACTTTTCCTTTTATAAAAAGGGATTTTTCAAACAAGATCTTCTGACTCCTTGGACTCGTTTAAAGTCTCATTGGTGTTATGTTCCGTAAAGAGAATATGACTATGTGATTATCTTTCATTTTATGTATGCGAGTGTTGTTCTGTATTGATTATGGGAATGTATGGTTTGTGTTAAGGCTTCGCGGCTGTTGAGTTTTGTGTTGTTATTGTTCGTATATCTTGTATATTATGTACTTGCACTAGCAAAATTCCAGTTTGCTAACCCCCGAGATTTCGGGGGGTGGGTGCCTGTTATGCGCTCAAGTTTTGGCAGCTCAGGAGCAGTCATGGGATTGGCTTGGAAGGAGATGGAAGACGACGATGCTAATCACACTAGAGTCGGAGTCTTTTTCTTTTGTTTCATTTTGGTTGATATTTCTCTTTCGGTCGAGTATCCTGTAACACCCCCAGATTTAACCGGAAATATTACAGCACCGTGGGCCCCGAGATGGAACCCACATGGCTAAAAGAAATTTTCGCAAACATTTGAAAATGCCCAAGAGGCCAACGACGGTACTATCTTTAAAAATTCACAAAGACATATAAAATCCATTTATCAAAAACCGTCGTAAAAACTCATTTGAAATCGCGAGGCCAAACGGCCGACACTCAAAAGTTTAGAAAACGATTTCCAAAGTAACCTCAGTTACCAGATATCAAAAGAGCATTTCAAAATACTCACGCAGCGGAAAAAGACCAACCATAAAGATACTCTAGCAGCGGACTATGGGAACCAAACAAGAAACTCAAAGCACACAACATGCCCTAGCCAGTATCCTCCGGGAAGCTCATCTCTTCACGACCGCTACAAGCTCGATACTCCAAGAACCTAAAAAGAAATCCCACGACGGGGTCAGCCATAATGTCCAACAATGATATCAATCACATCACATCAATAATACATACCAATGAGAATACAGAATAAGAATACGACCAACGTAATCTTACCGCCATAACTTTGCTTACTCAAGTAATTCTCATCAGAGTAACCATTATCACATTTCACATCCTATACTCGATTTACCAATAAACTCGAACATAATATAAGTACTGTACCACAAACAATACTCAAGGTTCTCAAACTATCATAACCAACTCACGATACGGAAATATACCATTTCTGACCAATACAATCCATCGAATAACATCATCAAATCCCAAGACGATAACCGATCGTCCATCAAGACAAATACCAAAGGAAATACGGAACATACCTCGAGATATGAAGTGCCACGACAATCATACCAGTCTAATCCGAGATCAGATCAATGCAATACGGACAAGGTCCTAACACAAGACCTACAAATGCATACTCATATGACCACGTCAATATGATCACAACAATAACAATCATGTATACTCAATGGAAATCCGACGATCCAGCGCCCTCAGCATAGATCCCTTTGTTGATCCTATCAGATCAACATAAGGTGGATAACTAACAATTCACATGTGAACAACAACACATGATAAATCAATGATGCGAATTCACAAGATTCCATCAACACAATACTGGTAATCCAACGATCCAGCGCCCTCAGCATAGATCCCCATGATGATCCCGTCGAACCAACGCATGGTGGAAAACCTGTCCAACGATCCAGCGCCCTCAGCATAGATCCCCATGATGATCCCGTCGAACCAACGCATGGTGGACATCCGATCCAGCGCCCTCAGCATAGATCCTCATAATCTCATCGGATTAATTACACAACATGAACAACACAATATGCATACACATATGCAATTCAACACGTTCATCAACATGAACAACATAACATGCACGACAACATGACAATTTACTAGGACGACTCCATGTTCAACAACATGAAAGAAAATGTACGAGACCAAAATAAATAACACTAAACCATAATCAATATGGAATACCTGCCCCGAGTCCTTCGGGAGCAACCTCGATGTCCAATCATCACCGACGATTATCCGAAATGCTCGACGATCCAAATGCATCATGAACCATAAATACTCGAATCCTCGTCTTTATCACAATGTAACCTCGATACTCGAACATACCAATAACTGAGATAAATCATATACATTATGATTTACCCCCCCAAAATCGAAAGAACGATATGCGATCCGAATACCCAGAGTTCACAATAATAATCATCGCTATATGCATTATAAACGAAATGAAACTGAAACCATTCATTAAACATTATAACTGAGCAAGTAATAACTTGCCTCGATACCGATACGACGATGATGAGGTCGTTACCAATTCCATTGTCATCATCTACAAGTTCCTCGGTCCCGACCAAAGCAATTCACGAACATCCTCGAACACGACCGCAGCATACGGTTATAGACACCGATCAATAAACTTGACCTAGTACAATAATCGATTAAACAACAATCCGATAATAATCAACAACCGCTAAAACCACTTCACAAACCCAACGGCTCAACAATATCTTAGTTAACCACAAGTCTGATCAAACCAACTAAAACGATCACGAATTCATAACCGAAACAGAATATATTACCCTGCCTGTTGACTTAGCGCACGTTAATCTTTTACTGTAGCGTGCGCTAAGTTGTTCTCGATAGCGTGCGCTAGCCAGTAGGCTTAGCGTGCGCTAATAACGTGCAGTTACATGCATTTCGGATACCGATCAACATCTGGCGATTATCAAAGACTCTAAGTGATTCTGAATCATGTTCATAGCTATCAAACACCGAAATCCAATATCCTTTAACATATAGGTAATCATCCAACTTTTAATTCAAGTCATATATTCATATTTCATCTTTCTTAATATCAACAACATAAACACCAAGAACTCATAATCATGCCATGTTCATCATCATATGAAGGAACCAACAACAACGACATTACAGATCCGAATTGAAGGAAGACATTATCCAACATATCTCTTTGAAGATAACAACTCATTCGAAACCATCTAATTATATCAATATCTTCATATCAACAATAACATTACCATAATCCGGTAATCCAACTCATAATCATACTTATGAACTTGTTTATATGATAATCATCAGCTCAAGAACATCATATACAATCCAAAACGAAATCTCAAAGTGAAGAGTAATTACCTTTTTGAAGGAATGGATTGATTTCCAAGGTTGAATCCATTTACAAGAATCACCAATGATTTCAAGCTTCAAATGTTGTTATGGATGATTAACTACATCTTAATCCAGTGTTTGGAACCTCAAATATATCCCAACTCTCTCTCTCTCTCTCTCTCTCTCTCTCTCTCTCGGCTGAAAGAAGAAAGAATGACGAAATGCTTAATAACACCCTTCTGTCCCTTTTTATAATATTCATTATTAGCGTGCGCTAACATCTCATGTTTAGCGTGCGCTACCGCCTTAGCGTGCGCTAACTGACTTTGTTAGCGTGCGCTATCGAAGCCCAGAGGCTACTGTCTTGCTTCGTAAACTAACTTACGTACGTAATGCCCATGCATTAGCGTACGTAAATCATCCTGCTTAGCGTACGCAAGTCATTTACCTTAGCGTGCGCTAATACCAGTTGACTTGCTACAGTCTACACCTACCACGAAGATGCTCATGACCCCACAAGCCGAAATCAACAAATAAAGCCAAAATTCCCTATTGACCGATATATAGTTAGCGTGCGCTAATCAACATGCATTAGCGTGCGCTAACACTACATTACAACATCCGTTGACTTATCAGAACGTGTGCCGAAAGTGGCCTGGTCCACGCGTAGATTCCTTCTGAGCTGATCTGCACTAGCGTACGCTAACCTATGAACGTAGCGTGCGCTAATCCTGCACGATAGCGTGCGCTATGCATGAATATCAGCGTGCGCTAATAACGCTATACTTAGCCATTTTCAGCTATCCTTGTCCAACATCTCGACATATCAAATACGAACATACGACATATCAAATATACATTACTCAACACATTATATCCTCAAATACAATTGTCGACCAAATACGACAATTATACCAATACTGACATCTCAGTCCTTCATTTATTTTATCCCTACTGTACAGATTCCATGCTGTACAATATAACTCGGATAAAATAATATCAAACAACAGTAGTAGAAATTCCGGATATTACATTCTACACCCCTTAAAATAAGTTTCGTCCTCGAAACTTGCAATCCGTCATAGAAAACAAACAAACATACTGTTCAACCCAAAAATATCCCAAAACCATCACGACACTGATCAGTCATCATTATTCTGAATAGCCAAAACCGCATACTTACAAATACACAGGTCGACGATCTCCGGAGATACTAGCGGCCGATCTCACCGCATGCAGTCTCAATACGCTTACGATCACAATTCCCGATTCTCAACAAAATATATCATCTTCGGATGAAACAATCGCCCGAATCAAATCCCGTGCCCTGATTACATAATCAAGTCCCACTCGATAAGACTAATAATACACAATACATCTGCAAAACAACTGCCCAAAACAATGACACGAATTCCGAAACATCAACACAAAATCCGAACGCTCAGATGATCACCAACAATGATCAACAATCAACCGAATTTATCATCGACATGGTAAATTCCAATATGACCGACCAGAGGTCAAAACACAATCGAGAATATCATCAACGTGATAAACTCCAATATTACCAACGAATGATCAACGAAAATCGAGAATACCTTCACACGGTAAACTCCAACACGATCAACACAGAACCACAGAAACAGATATACGAAAAAGCAAAATTCTCAAAACGACACACCGATCACATACAGTGGATCTCAACAAACATATCTGACTGGCGAACATACCCCTCGGCATATGAACAACCAATCACAAACTGACGAACATACCCAATCATACACGGAGTGGAAACGACCACTCAATATCCAAAACAACCAGTATGGGGTCACCATCCCCAAATCTACGCTTACAAGGAAATCATCCCAGAATCACTAAGGTAAGATCGCGCTACTACCATACCAATGGAATCACATAGCACATATGTTCCGGTTTCACAAAATCCCAAGTTTCCAAAATAATATTATGTGCATGAATCTACAACACGCAACATATTTCTCTTATCCGATAACTCAACCGATCATCACCGGATAATCAAACTAACATACCGAAGTTCGAATTCCTTTTCCATCGTACCATCAATATGATATGCACTATGCACTAAATGCGTATGTATATCAATCACATTTTCAAAACCAGTTTGAAATCATAAAGTCTCGTCAAGAATACAAATTTTCGAAAGTTCTTTCAAAAATTTCAAAACTAAAAACATAAATTTTGGTAAGACCACAAAATCAATTTTCGAAAAATTAACTTGGCTCGATGGTCCCAAGTATTCGATAACAGTTTCCTTCGAATCCACACGATTTCGAAGTTTTAAAAATGAAAAGTATGCAAATGCTCGACTATATCCATACTCCTGTATACCAATTCGGTTCGACACCAATATCCACTGATATTCCATCGGAAAATCACACGATCGAGTTCCAAAATCTCAATATATAAATTCCGACTAAACTCCTTTTCCACACATGACTCGTATCGTCAACCATTTACCCATCCTGGATCACCTCAAATATGATATGACAAAATGTTGAAACAAATCAACAAATCAAACACGGCGAAAGACTTCCCGAGAAATTCCATTTGAACAAGTAAACCAAAGCCTCGAAAGGCGGAAATAACATAGGTAAACGATTGGTAAAGTGTTTTACAAGTCTCGGGAGTTTTAAGAAAACAAAAAAGCCGTTTGAAACATTAGGGTCTCAGCCCGTAACTCGTTCCGCATTACAAGAAGTTTAAAAGTAGAAAACCCTTTTTCGAACCCATGTCCTGAGTTATAAAACCATTTCAAAATCAATTGGGTCTCGACCCAAAAATCATTTTCCGTAAAACATCCGTAAGACATTCATTTTGAAAAGTATCATTTTCGAATGATCAAAAGCAATTCATATATCTCAATGCAATTCAAAAATCCAAATACTTACAGATCGTGAAGCCGACGATTCCCCGTGATACTGGCACATGTCTCGACTCAAGAAAATACTCGACACAGATATTTTCAAAACACACGTTTGCCAAATCGGTTCGACTCAAGAACACAATACATCTCATTCCAGAGAATCTCATTAACACCATTTGGAAAGTTATAACAAGCCCGATGCGATCGCAACTCCGATAACGCACAAGCCTGAGTGAACAGCAAAGACTCACGGCTCTAATATTTGTCAATCGACAACTCGAATGACGCAACAAAAACACGACCCAACTCGACCCAAATGCCTAGGTTTTCTCAACCTAAGCTCCGATACCATATTCTGTAACACCCCCAGATTTAACCAGAAATATTACAGCGCCGTGGGCCCCGAGATGGAACCCACAAGGCTAAAAGAAATTTTCGCAAATATTTGCAAATGCCCAAGAGGCCAACGACGGTACTATCTTTAAAAATTCACAAAGACATATAAAATCCATTTATCAAAAACCGTCGTAAAAACTCATTTGAAATCGCGAGGCCAAACGGCCGACACTCAAAAGTTTAGAAAACGATTTCCAAAGTAACCTCAGTTACCAGATATCAAAAGAGCATTTCAAAATACTCACGCAGCGGAAAAAGACCAACCATAAAGATACTCTAGCAGCGGACTACGGGAACCAAACAAGAAACTCAAAGCACACAACATGTCCTAGCCAGTATCCTCCGGAAAGCTCATCTCTTCACGACCGCTACAAGCTCGATACTCCAAGAACCTAAAAAGAAATCCCACGACGGGGTCAGCCATAATGTCCAACAATGATATCAATCACATCACATCAATAATACATACCAATGAGAATACAGAATAAGAATACGACCAACGTAATCTTACCGCCATAACTTTGCTTACTCAAGTAATTCTCATCACAGTAACCATTATCACATTTCACATCCTATACTCGATTTACCAATAAACTCGAACATAATATAAGTACTGTACCACAAACAATACTCAAGGTTCTCAAACTATCATAACCAACTCACGATACGGAAATATACCATTTCTGACCAATACGATCCATCGAATAACATCATCAAATCCCAAGACGATAACCGATCGTCCATCAAGACAAATACCAAAGGAAATACGGAACATACCTCGAGATATGAAGTGCCACGACAATCATACCAGTCTAATCCGAGATCAGATCAACGCAATACGGACAAGGTCCTAACACAAGACCTACAAATGCATACTCATATGACCACGTCAATATGATCACAACAATAACAATCATGTATACTCAATGAAAATCCGACGATCCAGCGCCCTCAGCATAGATCCCTTTGTTGATCCTATCAGATCAACATAAGGTGGATAACTAACAATACACATGTGAACAACAACACATGATAAATCAATGATGCGAATTCACAAGATTCCATCAACACAATACTGGTAATCCAACGATCCATCGCCCTCAGCATAGATCCCCATGATGATCCCGTCGAACCAACGCATGGTGGAAAACCTGTCCAACGATCCAGCGCCCTCAGCATAGATCCCCATGATGATCCTGTCGAACCAACGCATGGTGGACATCCGATCCAGCGCCCTCAGCATAGATCCTCATAATCCCATCGGATTAATTACACAACATGAACAACACAATATGCATACACATATGCAATTCAACACGTTCATCAACATGAACAACATAACATGCACGACAACATGACAATTTACTAGGACGACTCCATGTTCAACAACATGAAAGAAAATGTACGAGACCAAAATAAATAACACTAAACCATAATCAATATGGAATACCTGCCCCGAGTCCTTCGGGAGCAACCTCTATGTCCAATCATCACCGACGATTATCCGCAACGCTCGACGATCCAAACGTATCATGAACCATAAATACTCGAATCCTCGTCTTTATCACAATGTAACCTCGATACTCGAACATACCAATAACTGAGATAAATCATATACATTATGATTTACCCCCCAGAATCGAAAGAACGATATGCGATCCGAATACCTCGAGTACACAATAATAATCATCGCTATATGCATTATTAACGAAATGAAACGAAACCATTCATTAAACATTATAAATGAGCAAGTAATAACTTGCCTCGATACCGTCTGACGATGATGAGGTCGTTACCAATTCCATTGTCATCATCTACAAGTTCCTCGGTCCCGACCAAAGCAATTCACGAACATCCTCGAACACGACCGCGGATACGATTATAGACACCGATCAATAAACTTGACCTAGTACAATAATCGATTAAACAACAATCTGATAATAATCAACAACCGCTAAAACCACTTCACAAACCCAACGGCTCAACAATATCTTAGTTAACCACAAGTCTGAGCAAACCAACTAAAACGATCACGAATTCATAACCGAAACAGAATATATTACCCTGCCTGTTGACTTAGCGCACGTTAATCTTTTACTGTAGCGTGCGCTAAGTTGTTCCCGATAGCGTGCGCTAGCCAGTAGGCTTAGCGTGCGCTTATAACGTGCAGTTACATGCATTTCGGATACCGATCAACATCTGGCGATTATCAAAGACTCTAAGTGATTCTGAATCATGTTCATAGCTATCAAACAACGAAATCCAATATCCTTTGACATATAGGTAATCATCCAACTTTTAATTCAAGTCATATATTCATATTTCATCTTTCTTAATATCAACAACCTAAACACCAAGAACTCATAATCATGCCATGTTCATCATCATATGAAGGAACCAACAACAACGACATTACAGATCCGAATTGAAGGAAGACATTATCCAACATATCTCTTTGAAGATAACAACTCATTCGAAACCATCTAATTCATATCAATATCTTCATATCAACAATAACATTACCATAATCCGGTAATCCAACTCATAATCATACTTATGAACTTGTTTATATGATAATCATCAGCTCAAGAACATCATATACAATCCAAAACGAAATCTCAAAGTGAAGAGTAATTACCTTTTTGAAGGAATGGATTGATTTCCAAGGTTGAATCCATTTACAAGAATCACCAATGATTTCAAGCTTCAAATGTTGTTATGGATGATTAACTCCATCTTAATCCAGTGTTTGTAACCTCAAATATATCCCAACCCTCTCTCTCTCTCTCTCTCGGCTGAAAGAAGAAAGAATGACGAAATGCTTAATAACACCCTTCTGTCCCTTTTTATAATATTCATTATTAGCGTGCGCTAACATCTCATGTTTAGCGTGCGCTACCGCCTTAGCGTGCGCCAACTGACTTTGTTAGCGTGCGCTATCGAAGCCCAGAGGCTACTGTCTTGCTTCGTAAACTAACTTACGTACGTAATGCCCATGCACTAACGTACGTAAATCATCCTGCTTAGCGTACGCAAGTCATTTACCTTAGCGTGCGCTAATACCAGTTGACTTGCTACAGTCTACACCTACCACGAAGATGCTCATGACCCCACAAGCCGAAATCAACCAATAAAGCCAAGATTCCCTGTTGACCGATATATAGTTAGCGTGCGCTAATCAACATGCATTAGCGTGCGCTAACACTACATTACAACATCCGTTGACTTATCAGAACGTCGCGAAAGTGGCACGGTCACGCGTAGATTCCTTCTGAGCTGATCTGCACTAGCGTACGCTAACCTATGAACGTAGCGTGCGCTAATCCTGCACGATAGCGTGCGCTATGCATGAATATCAGCGTGCGCTAATAACGCTTTACTTAGCCATTTTCAGCTATCCTTGTCCAACATCTCGACATATCAAATACGAACATACGACATATCAAATATACATTACTCAACACATTATATCCTCAAATACAATTGTCGACCAAATACGACAATTATACCAATACTGACATCTCAGTCCTTCATTTATTTTATCCCTACTGTACAGATTCCATGCTGTACAACATACTCGGATAAAATAATATCAAACAACAGTAGTAGAAATTCCGTATATTACATATCCACCCTTGCATGGGTGTAATTTTCATTCATTAAATTAAGCTATCATTCCTTTCTGTGTTCAAGTTTATTATTGTCATTGAGAAGTAAATTTAGTTAGTTTCTGAATTGTTTAATGACCTTGTCGGTCTGCTTTGTAATTAATTTTGACCTCGGTCGGTCAATCATTGAGTAGTCTTTTGGAGTTTAGCCTCGTAGATCCTTGTGATAAGGGTCTACGGCGTGTGACATTCCCGGTCGTATTATGGGGGTGTTACAACTCCCATACGAAATCTCGACACAACCAATACACACCGATATCACAACTAGCAATTTGAAAAGATCTCAAAAATTTTGGAACCTCCAAAAATCGATTTGACTCAAAAGTCAGGAAAATCATTTTCAAAAGTCACGCTACTACCGTACTGGTAGAGCCACATAACACACATGCCTGGATTTCACAAAACCCAAGCTCCGATACCATCTTCTGTAACACCCCCAAAACCATCTGGGATATTACAGCACTGTGGGTCCCGTGCCAGAACCCACAGGCTAAAAACCATTCAAAAAAACGTTTAAAAACGCCAAAGGCCGATGACGGTAATGTTTTAAATACCCAAATATTTACCAAAACATAGTTCTCAAATACCGTCATAAAATACCATTTCAAAATACAAGGCGAAATACCAAATCTCGACAGTTTCAAAATGTACGCTAAGCCACCACTTAAACGTACTGACAAAATAGTTTAGAAAAAAGAGTTTGACGAAATAACCCAAGTTCGCAAAATGCCAAAAGGCCATTTTAAAGTTAAACACGAGTTGGTAAAAACACCGGAAAACCATTTTGAAATATACACACGCAGCGGATATAAATACAGTTCAAAAATACACAATTGCAGCGGAATAAAACAACCAGAAAGGAATACTCGATTCTCAAAAACAAGCCACGGCCAGTATCACCCGGGAAGCTCACCCCTTCACGACCGCTACTAGCTCGATCTCCGAGTACCTAAAAATAAAGCCCACGATGGGGTCAGCCACAATACTCAATAATGATATCGATCATATCATCATAAATAATTACATACCAATGTAATAACAAAGTAAGAATACTACCAATGTAATCGTAACCTTACCAATCCATGGCAATTCATAACAAACCAATCCTTACCATAATTCACATTTCGCATTCTCAAATGACGAAATGAACTCAACAACAATCATTTGTACTGTAATCAAACAATATCAAGAATCCTCAAAACATCATCATAACTCATAAGCATGAACTGATCCATCCGTGCCAAATCCTATCCGTCGGATTGCACCGTCAAATCTCAATATAGATAAAAACCAATATAACACAATATATCTGTAGATCAACTACCATAAAACAATGAATACAAGTCCCGAAACATTGACGTACAGTCCGAATGCTCATACTATCAATGACAATGATCAACCAATACATCAACCGAGAATATCATCGACATGATAACTCCAATACGACCAACAAAGGATCAATGATAACCGAGAATACCATCAACATGATAAACTACGACACGATCAACAAAGGATCAACAATAACCGAGAATACCATCAACATGATAAACTCCGACACGATCAACAAAGGATCAACAATAACTGAGAATACCCTCGACAAGGTAACTCCATACGATCAACAAAGGATCAACAATAACCGAGAATACCATCAACAAGGTAAACTCTAAATGAGCAACAATAATGGATCTCAAAGAAATAACCCCGACTGTCGAACATACCCCTCGGGCGTATGAACAACCAGTGGCAAACCGTCGAACTTACCCTACCATAAATGGAGGATGAACGACCAAACAATATGGCTCAAAGATGGACGTCACAGTATGCCCGATCTAGAAATGTGTCCGTGCACATGTCCACCCCGTATACGAAATACAGGATATACGTGGGACATGTACCTAATTAGCCTCACGAACTACGTCTCGTATGCACAGTCCAATGTGGAAATATCAACACATGGCCATAGTGTGCCCAGCTAAAAATCCTACACAATAACCAATCGACATGCAGATATGACTCCAGATATGTCAAGATGCAACATGACAACGCAACTCAAAGAATCATATATCCAATAAGGATCAAGAGACTCACCGAAGTGAACAAAGACACACGGATAATTGAAGATCGACACGACCGACAATATCCGAAACAACCCTCCTGGGATCACAATCCCTAAAGGATAATCATACGATCAAAAATCTCAGACAACAGTTCTGGTATCAACATCCCGCAATGAGACAATCAACACAACCATTAATACCAAACAATAGTCCTGGGATCCACATGCCTCAACGAGCAACCAATACGAATCTCAATATTGTAACACTCCCAGATTTAACTGGAAATGTTGCAGCGCTGTGGGCCCCGAGATGGAACCCACAAGGCTGAAGGAAATTTTCGCAAACATTTACAAATGCCCAAGAGGCCAACAATGGTACTATCTTTAAAAATGCACAAAGGTTTATAAAATCCATTTAACAAAAACCGTCGTAAAAACTCATTTGAAATCGCAAGGCCAAACAGCCGACACACAAAAGTTTAGAAAACGATTTCCAAAGTAATCTCAGTTACCAGATACCGAAAGAGCACTTCAAAATACTTACGCAGCGGAAAAAGACCAACCATAAAGATACTCTAGCAGCGGAATACAAGAACCAATCAAGAAACTCAAAGCACAAAACACGTCCTAGCCAGTATCCTCCGGGAAGCTCATCTCTTCACGACCGCTACAAGCTCGATACTCCAAGAACCTAAAAAGAAATCCCACGATGGGGTCAACCATAATATCCAACAATGATAACCGTCACAATACATTAATTATTACATACCAATGAGAATACAACATAAGAATACGACCAACGTAATCTTACCATCATAACTTTACTTACTCGAGTAATTCTCATCAGAATAATCATTATCACAGTTCGCATCTCGGACTCGATTAACCAATAAACTCGAATATAATATCTGTATTGTACCTCAAACAATATTCAAGATTCTCAAACTATCATCATCAACTCAAGATACGGAAATATACCATTTCTGACCAATACGATCCATCGAATAACATCATCAAATCCCAAGACGATAACCGATTGTCCATCAAAGACAAATACCAAGGAAATACGGAACATACCTCGAGATATGATGTGCCACGAACATCATATAAGTCTAATCCGAGATCAGATCAATGCAATACGGACACGGTCCTAACACAAGACCTACAAATGCATACTCATATGACCACGTCAATATGCTCACAACAATAACAATGATGTATACTCAACGAAAATCCGACGATCCAGCGCCCTCAGCATAGATCCCCTTGATGATCCTATCAGATCATCATAAGGTGGATAACCAACAATACACATGTGAATAACAACACATGATAAAATCAATGATGCAAATTCACAAGATTTCATCAACACAATACTGGTAATCCAACGATCCAGCGCCCTCAGCATAGATCCCCATGATGATCCCCTCGAACCAACGCATGGTGGAAAACCTGTCCAACGATCCAGCCTCGGATAGATCCCCATGATGATCCCGTCGAACCAACGCATGGTGGACATTCGATCCAAGACTCCTCAAGATAGATCCTCATAATCCCATCAGATTATTTACACAACATAAAAAACACAATATGCATACACATATGCAAATCAACACGTTCATCAACATGAACAACATAACATGCACGACAACATGACAATTTACTAGGACGACTCCATGTTCAACAACATGAAAGAAAATGTAAGAGACCAAAATAAATAACACTAAACCATAATCAATATGGAATACTTGCCCCGAGTCCTTCGGGAGCAACCTCGATGTCCAATCATCATCGACGATTATCCACAACGCTCGACGATCCACATATCATGAACCACAAATACTCGAATCCTCATCTTTATCACAATGTATCCTCGATACCCAAATATACCAATAACCGAAATAAATCATGTACATTATGATTTAACTCCCAGAATCGGAAGAACGATATCCAATCCAAATACCCAGAGTTCATAATAATAATCATCGTTATATGCATTATAAACGAAATGAAACTGAAATCATTCATTAAACATTATAACTGAGCAAGTAATAACTTGCCTCGATACCGATACCACGAAGTCGCTATCAACACATTGCCTTTGTCTACGAGCTCCTCATTTCGATCAAAAGCAATACAATGGACATACTCGAACACGACCGCAACATCCGGTTATAATCACCGATCAATAATCTCAACCTATCGAAGTAATCAAATAACACATATCCGATAACAATCAACAACCGAAAAAACTAACCAATCGAACTCAACGGTTCAAAAAACCTCGAATAAACGCAGTCAGAACAAACCAAATCAAACCATCATGAATTCATAATCAAAACACTAAAATACTGCACTGACTGCCTATTTAGCGCACGTTAAACGCATAACGTAGCGTGCGCTAAATTGCTCCCGTTAGCGTGCGCTAGCTAGTAAGCTTAGCGTGTGCTAATGCTGTGCAGTGACATGCATTCCAGGCATCGTCTTAACACTTCCATCATATCAATGATCAACTCATCTCGATATTAAGGATTTCATAACATATTCGATTCCAACTTTTATCTTTAAACACGAATCAACAAGATTTCTTCTTGTTCATATTTGGTAACTTCATAGAACAATTTACCGGTTATTATCATGAATAATCATATTCCAAAGTCATCCGTAACCTTTCCAATTTCCAGTTCTTATTCATAACAATCATGACATATATAATTCAACAGTTCTTCAAGAACACGAATTATCCGAATTCACGTTCATGATCCATAAAATGACAAAATCCGATGTGTTCTAACATCTAAAAATCCTTATTCATCATGTTCTTCGACATACAATTCATATAACTTCAAAAATCACAATAGCACCACCATAATCGTTACCATACGAAGTAACCAACGACAAAACATCAAAAATCCGAATTGAAGAAGGGAATTTTCATTAACATATCTCTTGAATTCCATCCAAACCATACGAAACATATCAATACTCATATATTGATAACAACACTAACTTAGTACGGTAATCCAACTCGTTATCATGCTCATCAACTCGAATATATGATTATCATCAACTCAAGAACATCAATAATCAATCCAAACGAAATCCAAAAGTGAAAAACTATTACCTTGTATAGACGAACCATGAAGGAGAACAATCAACTTCATTCCAAGAATCATCAATAATTTCAAGAACAAGACTTTAATCCATGTTCCTCAGCGTAATCTTTGTTAAAGATTATCATCTCTCAGTGTTTGGGACCTCAAAGTTCTCTCTAAAACTCTCTCTCTCGGTTGCAAGGAAAGAATGGACGAAATGCTTCATAACACCCTTCTGTCCCTTTTTATAAAGTATATTACTAGTGTGCGCTAAACCTTATGTTTAGCGTGCGCAACAGCCTTAGCGTGCGCTAACTGACTTTGTTAGCGTGCGCTATCGCAGTCTAGAGGCTACTGTCTGGCTTCGTACATGTGCTTACGTACGTAGTGCCTATGCATTAGCGTACGTAACTTACACTGTCTAGCGTACGCAAGTCCTTACATTTAGCGTGCGCTAATACCAGTTGACTTGCTACAGTCTACACCTACCACGAAGATGCTCGTGACCCCACATGCCGAAAGCAACCAATAAAGCCAAGATTTCCTGTTGACCGATATACAGTTAGCGTGCGCTAATCAACATGCATTAGCGTGCGCTAACACTACATTACAACATCCGTTGACTTATCAGAACGTGCGCCGAAAGTGGCCTGGTCCACGTGTAGATTCCTTCCGATCGGACTGCATTAGCATGCATTATCTTATATCCGTAGCGTGCGCTAAACCTGCACGATAGCGTGCGCTACTCATGATTATTAGCGTGCGCTAATAATGTTACACTTAGCCAATTTCAGCTATTCTTGTCCAACGTCTCAACATACCAAAAACGAACATAAGACACACTAAACACAAACACTGAATCCAATAATATTATTAAATACAATTGTCGACCAAATACAACAATTATACCAATACTGAAATCTGAGTCCTTCATTATTTTATCCATACTGTACAGATTCCACGCTGTACAACATAACTCGGATAAAATAATATTAAACATCAGTAGTAGAAATTCCGGATATTACATTCTACACCACTTAAAATAAGTTTCGTCCTCGAAACTTGCAATCCGTCATAAAACAAACAAACATACCGTTCAACCCAAAATATCCCAAAACCATCACGACAATGATCAATCATCATCACTATAGAATAACCACAACAGCATACTTACCAATGCGTAAAGTCGAGGATCTCCTGAGATACTAGCTAGTGACCTCACTGTAAAGTCTCAATACACTTTACAATCACAATTCCTTGAGTCTCAACAAAATATATCATCTTTGGATGAAACAATTTCCCCGAATCAAATTCTGTCTGCCTGATTACATAATCAGGTCTCAATTCCGATAAGACGAATAATACACAATACATCTGCGAAACAACTGCCCAAAACAACGATACGAATCCCGAAACATTGACACAAAATCCGAACGCTCAGATGATCACCAACAATGATCAACAATCAACCGAATTTATCATCGACATGATAAATTCCAATATGACCAACCAGAGGTCAAAACACAATCGAGAATATCATCAACGTGATAAACTCCAACACGATCAACACAGAACCACAGAAACAAATATACGAAAGAATAACATTCTCAAAATGACACACCAATCACATACAGTGTATCTCAATAAACATACCCGACTGGTGAGCATACCCCTCGGCGTACGAACAACCAATCACAACCCGTCGAACATATCCAAATTATACATGGAGTGGGAACGACCAATCGATACTCAAAACAACCAGCATGAGGTCAACAACCCCAAATCTGCACTTACAAAGAAATCATTCGAAGATCACTATGGTAAAGTCGAGCTACTACCATAACAAAGTTTGGATCTCTATTCATCGTACCATAGGAATGTCATAACCAGTTCGTGAGTCACACTCGCAACTTCACTATGTTATGTACTATGCACCAAATGCGTATGTATATCAATCACATTTTCAAAACCAGTTTGAAATCATACAGTCTCGTCAAGAAGACAAATTTTCGAAAGTTCTTTCAAAAATTTCAAAACTCAAAACAGAAATTTTCGTAAGACCACGAAATCAATTTTCGATAAAATTAAATCGGCTCGCTGGTGCCTAGTATTCGATAACAGTTTTCCTTCGAATCCATACGATTTCGATGTTTAAAAAATGAAAAATATGCAAATGATTGACCACATCTATACCCCTGTATACCAGTCCGGCTCGTCACAAATTCCACTGACATTCGGTCGGAGACTGCACGATAGAATCCAAAATCCCAACGTATAGGCTCCGGTAAAACTCCTTTTTCCACATATGGCTTACAACGTCAACCATTAATCCATCCTGGATCACCTCTAATATACTATGACAAAACATTGATAAATCGACAAATCAAATACAGCGAAAGACTTCCCGAGAAGTTTCATTTGAACGAGTAAACCAAAACCTCAAAAGGTAGGAACAAAATAAATAAACGATTGATAAAGAGTTTTACAAATCTCGGGAGTTTTAGAAAACAGAAAAGCTTTCTTTTGAAACATTAGGGTCTCAGCCCGTATCTTGTTCCGCATTACAAGAAGTTTAAAAAGTAGAAAACTCTTTTCGGACTCCAAGTCCTGAGTTACAAATCTATTTCAAAATCGATTGGGTCTCGGCCCAAAAATCATTTTCCGTAAAACATCCGTGAAATATTCATTTTGAAAAGTATCATTTTCAAATGCTCAAAAGCAGTTTCATGTATCACAAAATGAACTAAATGACTACATGTTCTTTCTCAACCATGCACAACATTTCTCCCAAATGCACAATTCCGTTCCAAAACTTAACCGACATATTGATTTCCAAAATCATAGTTTCCCAAATCATCAATCCTGTCCCAATTCTGACATCTCATATTGTAACGCATGATATCTGCTGAATCTCAAAACATATCAACTTAGAACGGCAATAAATCTCAATGAAATTCAAAAATCCAAATACTTACAGATCGTGAAGCCGACGATTCCCCGTGATACTGGCACATGTCTCGACTCAAGGAAATACTCGATACAGATATTTTCAAAACACACGTTTTGCCAAATCAGTTCGACTCAAGAACACAATACATCTCATTCCAGAGAATCTCGTTAACACCATTTGGAAAAGTTTACAACAAACCCAGTACCACACTGGTAAATCACATATAGTGAATACAAAAACTCACGGCTCTAGTATTAGTCAATCGACAACTCGAATGACACAACAAAACACGACCCAACTCGACCCAAATGCCTAGGTTTTCTCAACCTAAGCTCCGATACCATATTCTGTAACACCCCCAGATTTAACCGGAAATGTTGCAGCGCCGTGGGCCCCGAGATGGAACCCACAAGGCTGAAGGAAATTTTCGCAAACATTTACAAATGCCCAAGAGGCCAACAATGGTACTATCTTTAAAAATGCACAAAGGTTTATAAAATCCATTTAACAAAAACTGTCGTAAAAACTCATTTGAAATCGCAAGGCCAAACAGCCGACACACAAAAGTTTAGAAAACGATTTCCAAAGTAATCTCAGTTACCAAATACCGAAAGAGCACTTCAAAATACTCACGCAGCGGAAAAAGACCAACCATAAAGATACTCTAGCAGCAGAATACAAGAACCAATCAAGAAACTCAAAGCACAAAACACGTCCTAGCCAGTATCCTCCGGGAAGCTCATCTCTTCACGACCGCTACAAGCTCGATACTCCAAGAACCTAAAAAGAAATCCCACGACGGGGACAACCATAATATCCAACAATGATAACCGTCACAATACATTAATTATTACATACCAATGAGAATACAACATAAGAATACGACCAACGTAATCTTACCGTCATAACTTTACTTACTCGAGTACTTCTCATCAGAATAATCATTATCACAGTTCGCATCTCGGACTCGATTAACCAATAAAATCGAATAGAATATATGTATTGTACCTCAAACAATACTCAAGATTCTCAAACTATCATCATCAACTCAAGATACGGAAATATACCATTTCTGACCAATACGATCCATCGAATAACATCATCAAATCCCAAGACGATAACCGATTGTCCATCAAAGACAAATACCAAGGAAATACGGAACATACCTCGAGATATGATGTGCCACGACAATCATATCAGTCTAATCCGAGATCAGATCAATGCAATACGGACACGGTCCTAACACAAGACCTACAAATGCATACTCATATGGCCACGTCAATATGCTCACAACAATAACAATGATGTATACTCAACGGAAATCCGACGATCCAGCGCCCTCAGCATAGATACCCTTGATGATACTATCAGATCATCATAAGGTGGATAACCAACAATACACATGTGAATAACAACACATGATAAAATCAATGATACAAATTCACAAGATTTCATCAACACAATACTGGTAACCCAACGATCCAGCGCCCTCAGCATAGATCCCCATGATGATCCTGTCGAACCAACGCATGGTGGAAAACCTGTCCAACGATCCAGCGCCCTCAGCATAGATCCCCATGATGATCCCGTCAAACCAACGCATGGTGGACATTCGATCCAGCGCCCTCAGCATAGATCCTCATAATCCCATCGGATTATTTACACAACATAAACAACACAATATGCATACACATATGCAAATCAACACGTTCATCAACATGAACAACATAACATGCACGACAACATGACAATTTACTAGGACGACTCCATGTTCAACAACATGAAAGAAAATGTAAGAGACCAAAATAAATAACACTAAACCATAATCAATATGGAATACTTGCCCCGAGTCTTTCGGGAGCAACCTCGATGTCCAATCATCATCGACGATTATCCACAACGCTCGACGATCCAAACATATCATGAACCACAAATACTCGAATCCTCATCTTTATCACAATGTGTCCTCGATACCCAAATATACCAATAACCGAAATAAATCATGTACATTATGATTTAACTCCCAGAATCGGAAGAACGATATCCAATCCAAATACCCAGAGTTCACAATAATAATCATCGTTATATGCATTATAAACGAAATGAAACTGAAATTATTCATTAAACATTATAACTGAGCAAGTAATAACTTGCCTCGCTACCGATACCACGAAGCTGCTACCGAACACATTGCCTTTGTCTACGAGCTCCTCAGCCCCGATCAAAAGCAATACAATGGACATACTCGAACACGACCGCAACATCCGGTTATAATCATCGATCAATAATCTCAACCTATCGAAGTAATCAAATAACACATATCCGATAACAATCAACAACCGACAAAACTAACCAATCGAACTCAACGGTTCAAAAAACCTCGAATAAACGCAGTCAGAACAAACCAAATCAAACCATCATGAATTCATAATCAAAACACGAAAATACTGCATTGACTGCCTATTTAGCGCACGTTAAACGCATAACGTAGTGTGCGCTAAATTGCTCCCGTTAGCGTGCGCTAGCTAGTAAGCTTAGCGTGCGCTAATGCTGTGCAGTGGCATGCATTCCAGGCATCGTCTTAACACTTCCATCATATCAATGATCAACTCATCTCGATATTAAGGATTTCATAACATATTCGATTCCAACTTTTATCTTTAAACACGAATCAACAAGATTCCTTCTTGTTCATATTTGGTAACTTCATAGAACAATTTACCGGTTATTATCATGAATAATCATATTCCAAAGTCATCCGTAACCTTTCCAATTTCCCGTTCTTATTCATAACAATCATGACATATATAATTCAATAGTTCTTCAAGAACACGAATTATTCGAATTCACGTTCATGATCCATAAAATGACAAAATCCGATGTCTTCTAACATCTAAAAATCCTTATTCATCATGTTCTTCGACATACAATTCATATAATTTCAAGAATCACAATAGCACCACCATAATCGTTACCATATGAAGTAACCAACGACAACACATCAAAAATCCGAATTGAAGAAGGGAATTACATCAACATATCTCTTGAATTCCATCCAAACCATACGAAACATATCAATACTCATATATTGATAACAACACTAACTTAGTACGGTAATCCAACTCGTTATCATGCTCATTAACTCGAATATATGATTATCATCAACTCAAGAACATCAATAATCAATCCAAACGAAATCCAAAAGTGAAGAACTATTACCTTGTATAGACGAACCATGAAGGAGAACAATCAACTTCATTCCAAGAATCATCAATAATTTCAAGAACAAGATTTTAATCCATGTTCCTCAGCTTAATCTTTGTTGAAGATTATCATCTCTCAGTGTTTGGGACCTCAAAGTTCTCTCTAAAACTCTCTCTCTCTCGGTTGCAAGGAAGGAATGGACGAAATGCTTCATAACACCCTTCTGTCCCTTTTTATAAAGTATATTACTAGCGTGCGCTAAACCTTATGTTTAGCGTGCGCAACAGCCTTAGCGTGCGCTAACTGACTTTGTTAGCGTGCGCTATCGCAGTCCAGAGGCTACTGTCTGGCTTCGTACATGTGCTTACGTACGTAATGCCCATGCATTAGCGTACGTAACTTACATTGTCTAGCGTACGCAAGTCCTTACATTTAGCGTGCGCTAATACCAGTTGACTTGCTACAGTCTACACCTACCACGAAGATGCTCATGACCCCACATGCCGAAAGCAACCAATAAAGCCAAGATTTCCTGTTGAATGATATACAGTTAGCGTGCGCTAATCAACATGCATTAGCGTGCGCTAACACTACATTACAATATCCGTTGACTTATCAGAACATGCGCCGAAAGTGGCCTGGTCCACGTGTAGAATCCTTCCGATAGAACTGCATTAGCGTGCGTTATCTTATATCCGTAGCATGCGCTAAACCTGCACGATAGCGTGCGCTACTCATGATTATTAGCGTGCACTAATAATGTTACACTTAGCCAATTTCAGCTATTCTTGTCCAACGTCTCGACATACGAAAAACGAACATAAGACACACTGAACACAAACACTGAATCCAACAATATTCTTAAATACAATTGTCGACCAAATACAACAATTATACCAATACTGACATCTCAGTTCTTCATTATTTTATCCATACTGTACAGATTCCACGCTGTACAACATAACTCGGATAAAATAATATTAAACATCAGTAGTAGAAATTTCGGATATTACAAATATACGAAACCTCAACATACCACATATACAACAACTCACATAATAATTATCTTCATAATTGAACAATACTTAAATTACCTCAAGTCGAAGACAATATCCTTTCCGCGAACCAACATCCCTGAACGAATACACAGTTATACGAATAATCTCGAATGAGGTACAATTCATTAATTTCAATAAACTATCATCCCGACATCAATGCCGACACGATAATTATCCTCGATATCCGATATTCCGTATCTTTGACCAAAGATAACTCACGTCTTCCCTGAACACAATTAAATCATATACTTATGATTTAATCCAAACTAGAGCACGATATACAAACCAACATCCCGACAATTTACATTTATAACAACATTGCTATATGAATTATAAATGAAACGAAAGCGAAACCATTCATTAAGTATTATAACTTGCCTCGATACAGATACCACGAAGCCGTTACCAAAATCCATTGCCTTCGTCTACGAGCTCCTAAGCCCCGACCAAAAGCAATCTACGAACTCTTCAGCCTCGATCGCAACACAACGGTCATTAATAAACGCTCAATTATCGCGACCTAATGCAATAATCAAATGACAACACATCCGATAACAATCAATAACCGACATAGCCAACCCATCAAACTCAACGACTCAACAATACGTCTATCATATACACAAAACCAAATAATCCAACTCAACAAATACGAACTCATATCCACAATACAAGCCGCAACTCGATAATCAATATAACCGATCAATAAACCCAACGGTTCCACAATATCCCGATTAAATACATATCCAAACAACCCAAACCAATCAATCACAAATTCAAAAGCACAACACGATTCATAATCCGATAATCAATAATCAAATTAAACCAATAACAAGGGTCTGGACGTTATCGATTCTAAATTCAATCTTAAATACGAATACGAGTTTCCTCCTTGTAAATTCAAATCAAAACCAATTACTGATTATCATCATGAATCCGGACAATCCGATTAATTCAACATTATAGATAATCATATCCCAAGGGTTTCAAATAACTCAATCATTCGATTTGAACACTTGTCCAATACGTATGAACTTCCAAATTCAAAGATCAATAATAATCTCATCGAGCTCGAAATCATATTCGTATTCCTATACGAATATTGTACCAAAACACATAACTTAGTTCTAGATATGAATATTCCATATTCATATACAAAGCACCAACACCTCTTAAACACATTCATCATATCAATGATCAATTCATATCGATATTAAGGATTTCATAACATACTCGATTCCAACTTCAATTCTAAATATGAATCAACAAGACTCCTTCTTGTTCATATTCATAAATTCATAGAAACAAATACCGGTTATTATCATGAATAATCGTATTTCAAAATTAACCGTAAACTTTATAATTATCCGTCCACCTCATACGACTCGATAGTATTCTAATTATGTACGGATCAAATGTTCTTATGCCAAGCAAATTTGAATTCATACCTTCAATTCAATCTCATAATCCAGTGATCTCAATAACCGTTGATTCGAGCATGAAGCACGTTTAATCAATATATTCAATTCCGAATTCAAAATTAAATTCAACATGATATGATTATCCCTTGTTCATATATATCAATCTCATGTCAAACTACACTTGGGATCCTTCGACTCATATGAACACATATCCTCAAAGAAAGATAATATTTTAGTCATATTCATAATCACGATTCGTATATCATCAAGACCATATGAAAGATCAAATCACCATTCACATAACTTGTCCCTTAACATCCATAATCACCATCACTTGTTCTAAATATCAACATTCCATGTTCATATCTAAAACATAAACACTTGAAACATATACTCATCATAATCATCATCTTCTTCAATATACACCTCATATATCATCAAGAAGTACAACTATAATACCATAACCATCATCATACGAGGAAGACATCAACAACAACATCAAAATCCAAAATTAAAGAGAGGAATTATCCAACATACCTCTTAAAAGATGAAATACACAAGTAACCACCTCAAGAATCATCAATATCTCCATATCTCAAGCTCCAATCCCATGTTTCCAAGCTCATAATCAACTTAGAAGGACTGAGAACTCCATCTCTGAGTGTTTGAAGGTGAATACGAAGTGGAGTTCTGAAAAAACGAAGTGACGGGCATCTCACTTTTATAAACTTTCAGTTCGTTATGTACGTAACCTTCCAAAGTTAATGTACGTAACAGGCTTTACGTACGTGATCTATCCCGGATAGCATACGTAATGCCGTCCCAGAGGCAACTGACTTATTTCGTTCCAAGCCTTACGTACGTAATCCTTTCTCCATAGCGTACGTAATACGTACGTTGACTTGCTACAGTAAAATATACAGTTAACGTACATAACTCATCACTCATAACGTACGTTAACCAAGGGTTGACTCGCCCATGCACGTTCTCTCTGTTACGTACGTAATGCCTTATGCATAACGTACGTAAAACATAGAATTTTACGTACGTAAGTCCATAACCTTAGCGTACGTAATGGCCTTCTATACTTGGCCAAAATCAAACTGTTCCTGTCCGTCTCGACATACTGGACACATATACTCACATACTGAATACATATACTCATCCCAAAAATATTCTCATACGATACACCTGATGTCCAAATCTGTTCAACCTGATACACCATATCCTCAATATAACTGTCAATCAAACACGTCAATTACACAAGTATAACTTGTAATATCCGTACTTTCTATTTTTGATCATTTCTATTTTTGGTGTATGTTCTTTTCGGACGACTCGCTTGTCACTATTTTGGAATTTTGAATCTAGTTTGTTCATTGAGTTTTTCCATTTGGACGAGTTTCGGATATGTTTTTACGTAATTTCATTTTAAGTCATGTTTTGTCGCATGTACGTTCGATTCTCGTAAAATTCATTCGATTTCATTATTTCTCTATTTCCATGAGTTCGTATGGTTGAGTTGCTCATGTCATGGGTCTCGGATTGTTAATCCGATGTTGTATTGTGAAATTAGGACGTTTGGGTCATTTTTGTAAATTCTTATTATTTTGGGTGTCTTTGTTAATACTCGTCCTATTCCGACCTTCGGACGAACGGGGACCTGTGTTGGTTTTTTATGTCTATCTCATCTGTAAAATCCTCGTATATTTGTGGTTTCGTTTCTCGTGTTTTCATTCTGGTTGTTGGCATTTCGGATCAGGCAGGCCTGCTGCCAGACTTGCATTGCGGCCGTAAGTTGATGTGATTTACGGCCGTAAGTCTTCATACATTACGAACGTAATATCCTTTGCGTAGCGACCATAACAGATGTGTAAAAACTGGGCAGTGAGGTCGTGAACACCATTACGGCCGTAATGGAGTTGGTGTTACGGCCGTAATGCTGCCCAGTATAATAAACTGGGCAACGGGATTTCTTCTCATTTTTCATTTCCTTTACTTCTTTCGCGACGGGAGCGATTTCCTGGTCTGGGGTTCATCCAATTTTCATCCAACCTCAGTTGAGAAGCGATTTTTGGGGCATCATATCATCACTCTAGCATCCAATCTTCCATTGTTCATCGTCTAATCGAGGTATATTTCGTTAGAACCCTAGCTTTTGGGAATTTTGGGGTTTTGTTTTGATTTTCACCCTTCTAGTCCGATTTGCCCTTATGATTGTTAGATTTCGATGGTATAATCACTATCCCTTACTTCTCTTGCGGTTTTGCGGATTGAATTCGATATTTTCTCCGTTGATAGAGGGGAACTGATTATGACCTTGTATTCTCCGACAAATTGTCCCATTGGATAGAACTAGGATGGATTCCTACGTTTTCACAATTTTGAGATTAGTTGTGTATCGTTATTGTGTTAGGATCGGATTGGTGAAGATTATCCGGGCCGAAACCTTTCCCTTCACCGTTTTCCTTCACGTCGTGTTATCCAAGGCAAGTACATGTATTACATTTTATTGTGTGTGTACGGTTTTGATGCGAATGATGTAAATTGTGCTATTGAATGAATGTGATTGTTTCTCTTCCACCCGGGGATGGCATATGTGGCCTCTGGGGCCGATACTAATGTGTACGGCCACGAAAGTGGACTTGGGTGCGTGTGTTGATGTTCTTCCACCCGGGATGGTTCGGCGGGACCTCTGGGGGCCGATGCTAATGGGTACGGCCGCGGAAGTGGTTTCTAACCTGGGGACGGTCCGACGAGGCCTCTGGGGGTCGATACTAATGGGTACGGCCGCGGGTTACCAAGCGTGGATAGTTGTGATGTGGAAAACTTGAGGATATACTGTTTTTGGTGTAAATATGATATTCCGGAATATTGATTTCAAATGTTTTTCTCAAATGGATTTGCTTGTGTCGAATCGTGTATGTATATAATATAGTGTAATTGTGTACTTGTACTAGCTATTCGAATGCTAACCCCTTAAATGGGGGAAATGCGTCTTATGCATTTCAGAATTGATCGAGCTGAGGAGCTGGCACGGGATATGCATGCAAAGGTTGGTCCAGCATGATGATGGGGCTCAAGTCGTGTTTCATATTTTACTATTGCATTTACCTTGATGTTGGAGTTAGACTGAGTGTTTTTTTAAATTGGTTAAAGTCCCCTGCGTGGGCAATGTATTCAGGTGGATTTATACTTTACGATGCTTGCTTAAAATGTTTTGGCCAAGGCCACGGCCCTATTTTACTATGGTGATTGTGTCTTTCGGGAATTTCGTATTTGGATTGTGTGTCGTGTGTTAGTCTGGTAGAACTCATGAGGGTTCTACGGTGTGTAATGCCCCATTTGAGATTTGGGGTGTTACATTTATGGTATCAGAGCCTTAGATTATGAATACCTAAGCTGTCGGTTAATTTTGGGTCTGTCAGTCGTGTATTTAGAGTCAGTTGTTGAGCCTAATATCATCGTGCTACCATCTCTTCATGAGACTCGTGGCTGTAAGTCTCCTCGAACTCTTATATTTCTGTCATTCATTTTCTTGTATTGTTTGGACTATGAATTGTGGTGCCGGCTTTGCAAACTGTGAATTTTTCTGATCATGTTCCTTTCATATATTTTCTTCAGTTTGTTGAGAGGTCGCGGTAGACCAACTAGGGGGCGCGGATGAGGCTGTGGTCGTGGTGCAGATAATGAGGAAGCTCCGCTTTCTCAGTCCTCTGTAGGTTCGGCCTCTCATTCAGTGCCGGACACTCTATCTCTAAGTTCTGACGGGCAGCAGACTTTGTCGGTCAGTCAGGATCAACTGTCGGGTAATAATGCCGATGCCGGGGCTACTGCCGTACTTCAGTAGTTGGTAGCCCAGCTCGCTCAGATAGCTCAGGGTGGATGCCGGAATCTGCCCCCGACTCCTGAGGAAGAAGCTAGTAAATGGATTCAGACGGTGACTAAGATGCACCCTCCTTGTTTCTCTGGATCTTCTGACTCCCTCGGTTGGGAGAATTGGATTTTTCAGTTAGACAGAACCTTTGATGTCGTAGCTTGTCCCGATGATACGAGGGTACATATTGCTCAGTTCCTCCTGGATAAGGAAGCTGTGGAATGGTGGGAGGCCGTGGCGCCCAGAGACCGTCCAGCTACTTGGGAGGAATTTAAGACTGCTAAGGAAGCAGAATATTGTCTGCCGCCAGTCAAAGAACGCTGGATTGTGGAGTTCTTCACTGCCACACCTCAGGATGTGCCGATTTCCCAGGCCATTATCTCCTACAATCAACAGTTGGGATTCGTGAAGGATCAAGTGAGGACGGAGGCCGATAAAATCCGTTATTTCAATATGCGCATGAAACTGCATATCAGATAGAGTATGGCACTGCTCGTGTGTGCCACCTTGAAGGAATACCAGGATCGCGCCCTAGCGATCGAGATGGCTATCCCAGAATCAGAGTCGGATACCGAAACTAAAAAGCAGAAGACTACTGGTAGTTTCTCATCCGGTAAGAGTGGTCAGTTTTTGAGGTCTCGGTCTGCTTCTACATCTGGGAAGAGTCCGTTTCATCGGGGTAACCATTCAGTCCAGTCTGTTGCATCTGGTGGTAGAGTTTGTTTTAATTGCAGTCAGTATGAGCACGTAATGAAGGATTGCCCATTTCCGTTGGTTACTTGCTTTACTTGCGGACAGACCAGGCATCGGGCAGTTCATTGCGAGAGGGCCGCCAGAGCTCCGACTACCACCACCGTTCAGAAGGAGCACAGTACTCCAGTTACCCATGTTCCTCAGAGTTCGGGCCGTGGTAGGGTCGGGGTCAGCCGGATCGCCGTGCAGCATCGAGTTCGGGCTCAATTCACCCTCGATTGTATCAGATGAGGCGCACAGATGAGGCAGATGTTCCGGTGGTGTCAGGTACCACTCAGATCCTTTCTCATCCAGATTTGGTGCTTTTTGATTCGGGTGCTACCACTCTTTTACTGCTTTGGATTGTGTGTGTCATATTGGTTTTGACTGCTTATTCGAGTGTGAACCGTTTGTAGTGGGTATGCCTAGTGGGGATCGTATGGTTGGGAATCGGGAAGTTAGAGATTGCCCAGTGAGGATCGGGAGCCGGGATTGGCCCTCGAACCTCATTGTTGTAGACCTTAAGGGTGAGGATTTGATCCTCGGGGACGATTGGTTGGATCGTCACGGTGCTATCATGAACTATCGGACTCGTACCATCTCAATAGTGGCCGAGGACGGCACCGAGCATACTCTTGTCGGTTGTAAGCCAGGTAGATCGGGAAGTGTGATTAGCGCCTTAAAGGCGATGAAACTTCTGAACCAGGGTTGTGTCGGCTATTGGTGATGCGCCCTGGAGGCAAAAAATGGTGGAGTTGACATGTCGTCGATTCCAGTCGTTAGTGAGTATCCCGGCGTATTTCCAGATGACTTGCCGGGATTACCACTACAGCGGGAGGTTGAGTTTCCTATTGATCTAGAGCTGAACGCGACTCCTGTTTCTCGAGCGCTGTACCGTATGGCACCGTCGGAAATGTTAGAGTTGAAGAAATAGTTGGGGGAGTTGTTAGATAAAGGGTATATTCGACCGAGCGCATCGTCTTGGGGTGCGCCTGTACTTTTTGTTAAGAAGAAGGATGGATCGCTTCGTTTATGCATCGATTATCGAGAATTAAACAAGTTAACCATCAAAAACAAGTACCCTTTGCCCAGGATCGACGATTTGTTTGATCAGCTTCAGAGAGCGTCAGTCTTCTCAAAGATTGATTTACGATCGGGCTACTACCAGTTGAGGATTCGGGACAGTGATATACCGAAAGCTGCTTTTTGGACGAGATATGGCATTGTGAGTTTGTGGTTATGCCTTTCGGGCTAACCAATGCCCCAACAGTGTTCATGCAGTTGATGAACAAAGTTTTTATTGAGTATCTGGACAAATTCGTAGTCGTCTTTATTGATGACATTCTTATCTATTCCCGGAGTCGGGAGGAGCACGTCTTACATCTCTGGATTGTGCTAGACATTTTGAGATCTGAGAAGTTGTACGCGAAGTTCTCTAAGTGTGAGTTTTGGCTCAAGGAAGTGATGTTCCTCGGGCATGTGATTTCAGCGGAGGGAGTTCGGGTAGATCCGCAGAAGATAGAGGCAGTGATGGCGTGGGAACCGCCTAAGAATGTGAAGGAGGTGAGGAGTTTTCTGGGACTTGCAGGCTATTACCATAGATTTGTTGATGTATTTTCTAATATCGCTAGACCACTCACTCAGTTACTCCAGAAGACTCAGAAGTTCGAGTGGACCGCATATAGACAGGATAGTTTTGACGAGTTGAAGAGACGACTGACTACCGCACCCATTTTAGCATTGCCTCAGGGGAACGAGGATTTTGTGGTGTATAGTGATGCTTCGGTCCTCGGGCTTGGATGTGTTTTGATGCAGAAAGATAGGGTTATTGCTTATGCGTCCCGACAGTTGAAACCTTACGAAGCAAATTACCCTACGCATGATTTAGAGTTAGTCGCAGTCGTCTTTTCTTTAAAAATCTGGAGGCACTATCTCTATGCATCATCGTGTAAGATTTACACGGATCACAAGAGTATGAAGTATATCTTCAGTCAGAAAGAGTTGAATATGAGACAGCGTAGGTGGTTGGAGCTAATTAAAGATTACGACCTCAAGATACTTTACCATCCAGGTAAGGCCAATGTAGTGGCTGATGCGTTGAGTCGGAAGTCGATGGTGTTACAGATGTTAGAGGTACTTACACCATAGAGCATGATCTAATGGGATTTGATTTGTCAGAATATCGAGGTTTGGGTTCAGAGAGTTCAGTGTCAGTTATGTGCGTTGGAAATCACTTCGTCCTTGACTGATGTTATAAAGGCGAAACATTATGATGATCTGTTTTTGGTCCAGTTGAGGGAGGATGTGAGGAAAGGGAAAGCCCCTGGGTTTGTGATTCAGGATGATGGAGTTTTGAGATTTCGCGGCAGATTATGTGTACCGAATGACATTGAGTTGAGACAGAAGATATTGAGTGAGGCGCATACTACACCTTACTCCATACATCCTGGTTCGAGCAAAATGTACAAGGATTTAATGAGTAACTACTGGTGGAGCAATTTGAAGACGGACGTGAACGAGTTTGTATCGAGGTGTTTAACCTGCCAGCAGGTTAATATTGAGCATCAGCGACCCGCGGGATTATTACGACCACTTCCTATTCCGAAGTGGAAGTGGGAGGACATTTCCATGGATTTATTACCAGTATGCCCATGACTCGGACTGGAATGAACAGATTTGGGTTATTGTCGATCGACTAACCAAATCAGCTCATTTTCTGGGTATTAAGGATACTTGGGGCCATAGAGACTCGCACGGGTATTCATTGCGGAGATCGTGATGTTGCATGGGATTCCTAAGAGTATTGTTTCGGATCGTGATGGCCGATTTATATCAGATTTCTGGCAGGCTGTTCATCGAGCCTTGAGGACTGAGTTGAGACTCAGTTCATCCTATCACCCTCAGACAGACGGACAGTCTGAGTGAACGATACAAACGTTGGAGGATATGTTGAGAGCATGTGCTTTAGATTGGAAGGATGATTGGGAGTCGCACTTGCCATTGATCGAATTCACGTACAACAATAGTTGGCACGCCTTGATCAAAATGGCACCATTTGAGGCATTGTATGGCAAGAGGTGCAGATCGCCGTTGTGTTGGGATGATGCATCCGAGCTAATTGGCACCGAGCCCGATATGGTAGTTGAGGCGAGAGATAAGATTGCTCTGATTCACGACAGGATGTTGACGGCCCAAAGTCGATAGAAGTCTTATGCCGATACGCGTCGCCGGCCGTCGGAGTTTGAGGTGGGAGACCATGTGTTGCTTAAGGTGTCGCCGACATGGGGAGTTTACCACTTCGGCCAGAAGGGTAAACTTAGTCCAAGATATATTGGACCGTTCGAGATTTTAGAGAGAGTGGGAGAGCTTGCATATCGGTTAGGCTTGCTGCCGTCTCTGAGCCACGTACATAACGTACTTCATGTTTCTCAGCTTAGGAGGTACGTACCGGACCCAAGCCATATTATTGATTTTGGAGAGATCGAGTTGGGACCCGACATTACCATCGAGGAGAGGCCGATTCAGATCTTAGAGCGTCGAGTGAAGCAACTCAGGCACAAAACCATTCATTTGGTTAAAGTGCAATGGTCGAGGCATGGATCCGAGGAAGCCACATGGGAGACGGAAGAGAGTATGAAGTCGAGATACCCCGAGTTATTCGCGTTGTAAGTTTTGGGACGAAACTTATTTTTAGGGGGAGAGAATGTAATATCCGTACTTTCTATTTTGGTAATTTCTATTTTTGGTGTGTGTTCGTTTCGAACGACTCGCTTGTCACTATTTTGGGATTCTGAATCTAGTTTGTTCTTTGAGTTTTTCCATTTGGACGAGTTTCGGATATGTTTTTACGTAATTTCATTTTAAGTCATGTTTTGTCGCATGTACGTTCGATTCTCGTAAAATTCGTTCGACTTCATTGTTTCTCTGTTTCCATGAGTTCATATAGTTGAGTTGCTCATGTCATGGGTTTCGGATTGTCAATCCGACGTTGTATCGTGAAATTCGGACGTTTGGGTCATTTTTGTAAATTCTTATTATTTTGGGTGTCTTTGTTAATACTCGTCCTATTCCGACCTTCGGACGAACGGAAACCTGTGTTGTTTTTTTTATGTCTATCTCATATGTAAAATCCTCGTATATCTGTGGTTTCGTTTCTCATGTTTTCATTTCGGTTGTTGGCATTTCGGATCAGGCAGGCCTGCTGCCAGACCTGCATTGCGGCCGTAAGCTAATGTGAATTATGGCCGTAAGTCTTCATACATTACGGTCGTAATATCCTTTGCGTAGCGGCCATAACAGATGTGTGAAAATCGGGCAGTGAGGTCGTGAACACCATTACGGCCGTAATGGAGTTGGTGTTACGGTCGTAATGCTGCCCAGTTAATAAACTGGGTAGCGGGATTTCTTCTCATTTTTTCATTTCCCTCACTTCCTTCGCGACGGGAGCGATTTCCTGGTCTAGGGTTCGTCCGATTTTCATCCAACCTCAGTTGAGAGGCGATTTTTGGGGCATCATATCATCACTCTAGCATCCAATCTTCCATTGTTCATCGTCTAATCGAGGTATATTTCATTAGAACCCTAGCTTTTGGGAATTTTGGGGTTTTGTTTTGATTTTCACCCTTGTAGTCCGATTTGCCCTTATGATTGTTAGATTTCGATAGTATAATCATTATCCCTTACTTCTCTTGCGGTTTTGTGGATTGAATTTGATATTTTTCTCCGTTGATAGAGGGGAACCGATTATGACCTTGTATTGTCTGACGAATTGTCCCATTGGGTAGAACTAGGATGGATTCCTACGTTTTCACAATTTTGAGATTAGTTATGTATCGTTATTGTGTTAGGATCGTATTGGTGAAGATTATCCGGGCCGAAACCTTTCCCTTCACCGTTTTCCTTCACGTCGTGTTATCCAAGGCAAGTACATGTATTACATTTCATTGTGTGTGTACGGTTTTGATGCGAATGATGTAAATTGTGCTATTGAATGAATATGATTGTTGCTCTTCCACCCGGGGATGGCATATATGGCCTCTTGGGGCCGATACAAATGGGTACGGCCACGGAAGTGGACTTGGGTGCGTGTGTTGATGTTCTTCCACCCGGGGATGGTTCGACGGGACCTCTGGGGGCCGATACTAATGGGTACGGCCGCGGAAGTGGTTTCTCACCCGAGGACGGTCCGACGGGGCCTATGGGGGTCGATACTAATGGGTACGGCCACGGGTTACCAAACGTGGATAGTTGTGATGTGGAAAACTTGAGGATATACTGTTTTTGGTGTAAATGTGATATTCCGGAATATTGATTTCAAATGTTTTTCTCAAATGGATTTGCTTGTGTCGAATCGTGTATGTATATAATGTAGTGTAATTGTGTACTTGCACTCGCTATTCGAATGCTAACCCCTTAAATGGGGGAAATACGTCTTATGCATTTCAGAACTGATCGAGCTGAGGAGCTGGCACGGGATATGCATGCAAAGGATGGTCCAGCATGATGATGGGGCTCGAGTCATGTTTCATATTTTACTATTGCATTTACCTTGATGTTGGAGTTAGACTGAGTGTTTTTTTAAATTGGTCAAAGTCTCCTGCGTGGGCAATGTATTCAGGTGGATTTATACTTTATGATGCTTGCTTAAAATGTTTTGGCCGAGGCCACGACCCTATTTTACTATGGTGATTGTGTCTTTCGGGAATTTCGTATTCGGATTGTGTGTCGTGGGTTAGCCTGGTAGACCTCATGAGGGTTCTACAGCATGTAACGTCCCATTTGAGATTTGGGGTGTTACATAACTGTCTCGGTTTTTAATTTATATTATCCATACCGTATAGACACCAAGCTATGCAGTATATCTCAGATAAAATAACGGGAAAAACTTATACTGAAAATCCGGGTATTACATTGGCGGTGGCGCTGCTCCTCCCTTGTCCCTCGCTGTCGCCGCTCTTCTGCCGCTGCCGCTGCTCTTGTCCCTGCCCGAGTTGTCTGGCTCTCACAACCATCCCCGTCGAACGGCCGCGCCATCCATCCCCGTCGTCGGCCATGTTCTCAGGTCACCACCATCTTCATCTCCGGAGAGCTTCAATCCATGGATCTGACTCCAGCGAGATCGATTCCGACCACCTCTACCGCTCCTTCTCCGACGAGTTTCTCCGATGAAATCCGATGCTGCCCGAGTCGTCTCGATCTCACAACTCTGCTGGAACCCTATCTTTTTCCGGCGCCGACTTCGCCGGAGCTCCGAATCTCACTGGAACCCTATCTATTTCCGGTGTCAGGATCGTAGGTGCCGGCAGTAATAAAAGACGATGGATCTTGGAATTACAAACAATGGATCTGTTTGTTTTTGTCCTTTAATTTTATTTTTATTTATTTTTTTAATTTAAAAAAACAATTTCGTTTCTTATTTACTGTATTTCATTAAATTTAGGTTTTGGTTTGAAATATTTGAATTTGTGAAATCCCATGCTGGATTCGAATTTCCGGGTTACTCTATTGTGTGGTGGTAACTCGTTACGAAATTGTAATTTCTTAGCTGGGATGCTCTTGTATGTGATGGTAACTCAGTACGAAATTATGACTTATTAGTTGGGTTACCCTTCTATGTGATGGTAACTCAGTACTAAATGATCAATTATTAACCAGGTTACATTCCTACATGCTAGTAACTCGTTACGAAATGATCATTTCTTTATTGGGTTACTCTATTTTGTGCTGGTAACTCGTTAAGAAATGATGTTTTCTTTATTGGGTTACCCTATTGTGTGTTGGTAACCCTTGAAAGAAATAACCATTTTGTGTTCTGATTACCCTTTTGTGTTATCATAATGTCATACTGGTCGAATGTTATACGCATAGGCAGAATAAGAACGTACTCTTGTATGTGATGGTAACTCAGCACGAAATTATGACTTATTAGTTGTGTTACCCTTCTATGTGATGATAACTCAGTAATAAATGATCAATTATTAACTGTGTAATGGTAACAAACGTAACGAAAAACAAACATCATATCCACTTACTGGTACTTCGTGTATAATATTCCAATACGGTAAATAAGATACGAAATTGTGATCTCATACTGTGTTACCACATGACAAACAATGTCTTGCTGAGGTAAACTAACACATGGTAACGAAATGATCATTTCTTAACCGGGTTACCCTTCTATGTGATGGTAACTCCGTACAGTACGAAATTATTGCTTATTAGTTGAGTTACCCTTTTATGTGATGGTAACTCAGTAATAAATGATCAATTATTAACCGGGATACATTCCTACATGCTAGTAACTCGTTACGAAATGCTCATTTTTTTTGGGTTGCTCTATTTTGTGCTGGTAACTCGTTAAGAAATGATCATTTCTTTATTGGGTTACCCTATTGTGTTAAGATATGACGAAATTACGACTCAGTACGAAATTATGACTTATTAGTTGGGTTACCCTTCTATGTGATGGTAACTCAGTAATAAATGATCAATTATTAACCGGGTTATATTCCTACATGTTGTTACCTCGTGTAAAATATTTCAGCACGGTAAATAAGATACGAAATTGTGATCTCATACTGTGTTACCACATGACAAACAATGTCGTGCTGAGGTAAAATAACACATGGTAACGCAGTTACGATACAGTAACACAAAAGGTAAACAACGCATGGTAACAAGACGGTACGAAATACATACGTCGTAATGACTGCAAATTCGTAACCAATAACTAATGAGAGAGAAACTAAATTTAATGGTAACGAACGTGACGAAAAAAATATCACTAAAAAAAAACTCCCAGAATATAGAGAAAATAAGAGAGAGAAAAAAAGGCAAGAGAAAACAAGGAGAAAAGAGAAAAGAAAAGGAGAGAGATAAAGTGGATGAGTTTATTGAAAAGTAAGGGTATGTTGGTCCAACCATGTCTTTTTTGGCTAGAATTTGTACAAACTAAGTTTCTTAACAAATATTATCATTGATTATCGCAAAGTGGCTAAAGGAGTGTATTTCCTCTATAATTAATCTATCTAACAGGGGAGTGTGATCCGTAATTGATGAATTTAAGAAGGGGTTTAAATGAAATTTGCCCTATATATATATATATAAATGAATAAACAATAATACAAATAAGGTAGAATATTGTTGGTGGAATGAATAGTATTACACTATAAATAGGGGGAACACTGTAGATATCTCAAAAATACAGGAGCTTTTAGAGTATTATTAGTTGTAACTTTAATAAAGTTATTAACAATTATTAAAAGTTGAAAAAATTATTCATAAGTATAATAATTTGATAAGATAAAAAGATCGTTAATGATTATATAAAATTATCGTTGAATAGTACATGTGTATTTAGTAGTGGGGCGGATGAATTAATCATCATTTTAGTTACAGACAAGTACACAATAACAAAAAGTATCACATAAGTTTCACACAATATAAAAGATAAGTCGAGATACAAAAGTTGATACAAATACCACATAAGATTTTCACGTCATCATCTGACCATTTAAAAGTCCCTTCCCTTTTCATTAATCGATACCATCTAATAATCAATATAACTACATCCCCTATATATCCATTAAAACTTAATAGAGTATATATTTAAGGATCATATGATTGGTACAGAAGTTACAAGATCAAAACTACCATACAACAGTCAACATAATTCTCTAAAGTTGATGAAATAAGAAATACATGAATAGCAATGAGTGAGACTAGAGGTCCAATAATTCTACCAAAAAGAAAGTACAATAATTAAAATTTTCAATATATGGTCTTCAAAATAAAACAAACTAATTATGAACCGGTGAAAAGCTAGTAGAGAGGAGTTTAAATAGATGATGACAACAAATCAATAATCAAGAGATGAAAACAAACTAATTTGGATCCTTAAGCGTGAGGACTGAATCAAATAAATCACAATAGAGCACTTACAGTAAAATATTCAATCTAGCTAAAACCATATATAACAATCGAAGAAAGATGTACCGTGAAACTTGAGATGCGCCAAGAAAATTGAGTGAAAAGCGGAAGGATAGTGATAGGACGTCGAATGTACGCTCCCTGAAAACCCCGTTTAAAATATGGACCAATAAAAGTCCGACCTAGGTTCTTAGATAAGGAGATGACAACCCCAAGGTCCTTTAGAAGGTCGCCGACCTCGGAGGCCCCACTTAGCTGTAACATCTGTTAGAAGGGCGCCGACCTCGGAGGCCCCGTTGACCTAGGATATCTGATAAAGGTCGCCGACCTCGGAGGTCCCGTTTAGCTGTGACATCTGTTAGAAGGGCGCCGACCTCGGAGGCCCCCGCTGACCTATGATATCCGATAACAGGTCGCCGACCTCAAAGGTCTCTCAAACTATTGATTTGAATAGGGATGAGCCGACCTAAAAACCACCGAACTCAGGAAGGTCGAACTCTTGAGAAAGAAGATCCTGACTCACCTGACAGAATCCCTAAGATCCAGGGGTTGAGAGCCCATACCTTGCTATCCCGGAGATCCAGGGATTGAGAGCCCATACCTTGCAATCCCGGAAATCTAGGGATGGAAAATCGCAGCTTGAATCCCTGGATATCCGAGATTCTCTCTGGGAATCAGGAAAAATCTCAGATAACAAGGCACCCTCCTCCTATAAAAGGGAGAGAGGGGGTTCCTCAAAAAGGGACACACACACTCTGAGAATACATCATATTTTAGAGAGAGAAAGAAAAGAGAGTACTTCATATATTTTGGGTTTTCTTAGCTAAACTTCTAAGATTAACCCGGTTCTTGGTGACCGATCAGCTCGGTTACATCAAGTGGCGCCGTCTGTGGCAACGTGTGACATCGAGTCACTTTGAGTTGAGACGTGAGGTTAGTAATGGCAGAAGAAATGAACCAGAAGAGAACAGGGGAGTTAATACCCAGAAATCTAGAAGAGGAACTAGCAGCGGCGGGTGGAGAAGCGACTCTGGAGAAAACACCCGTCACCCCTGTAGAAGAAGTCGCACCAAGCACAATTACACTGACGAAGGAAGCCTTAGCCGACATAATCGCGGCAATCCGGAAGAGCCGGAGGTCGAAAAACAAAGGGTACCACGAAAAATAATACCCATCCTTTCGGATGGGCAAGAAATTGATCACAGGAAGAACATGGGAGAGTTATCCAAAAATATGGGAGCGATCTAGGCAGAAAAACGCAGATCCCTTGATATCCAAAGCATGCGGGGACGAGCCGGAAGAGTTGCGGCAGAGGGTTGCGGGAGGGACATGGAAAGTCATCCGTGCCATCCCTTCTCGTAAGGCATACTACAGCCGAGCTCCCGTATGGGTTTAGTGGTCATTACCTTCACCTATGATGGACTCTCGATCCTACCCGACATTTATACCGATTCGAGAACATGGCGGTACTACATAGATATTCGGATGCCGTGAGTTGCAGGCATTCTTGGCCACACCGACAGAGTCACCAGATTAGTTCCACCAGATACCCCGGTCAATCACCGGCTTCAAAACTTTCACTCCGCTCTTGATGCACTTTGCCAGCGCAGGCGCACCAAAAGACCTTCATGTCCTTGTTCAAGATCAAGCAATATTCGAGAAGCGCCGAGAGCTTATGTGACCCGATTCACGAAGGCGTGTCCGAGGTACCTCGTCGTCATAAGAAGTAAAACCGGTGCCTTGACGCAGGATCGAGGCCGGGGTTATTACGCACCTCATTAGCTAAAACCAAACGGAACATACGATGAGGTCTTAGCCCGATGCTCGAAGTACATCAATGTTGAGGAAACCGAGAAGGATGTGGAGGAGTTGCATGAAAAGCCCGAGGATGGGGAAAGGGGTCCAGGATTGATACGACGGGAGGATTACACCTTTCAAGGAAATTTGCCTCGGGAAGAAATGTCACGGGAAAAAGCAGATCGGAAGAAGAACGATATCGTTCTAAGGCGACCAAGATTTGACCAATACTGACCCACTAACAATGAGGAGAGCCCGTGTTTTGGAAGCGGTTGAGGGTAAGATGAGCGGGGTCATCGAGTGGCACGCATCTCGCCCTAATAGGCCCACCCGGCCCGAAATCGAGCTTTATTGTCGATTCCACAATGATTACGGGCATAAAGCAGACGAATGCAAGCACCTTAAGGATGAGATCGAGAGGCTGGTCCGCGGGACATCGATGGAGTTCACATATCAACAGAGAAATAGAGGTCGGAGGCAACCACCCATGCCCCAAGGAGGCGGGGTGAAAAGAGAAGCTCCTCGGGGACCCGCTGCTCCCGGCTAAAAGGAGTGATCCACATGATATCGGGGACCAACCGACGGAAGTTCTAATCGGGATAGAAAAGCCCACGCACGAAAGGCTAGGTGTCATCAACTCAAGGAGGTCGCCTCAGTAGGCGGTGGGCCTATCATTCGATTCACCCCATGGATTATAATGGGATACATACGCCCCACAATGACGCGTTGGTCATCACAGCGGAAATCGCCAGTTACGATGTGCAAAGGGTGTTTATCGATACGGGAAGCTCGGTAGACATCTTATTCTATGACTGTTTCAAACAGATGAACCTGGAAGTGGAATTGAGAAAGGTAGATACCGCGCTCTATGGGTTACAGATGGCCGAGGTGCAACCAGTCGGAGAAGTGGTGCTTCCAGTAGCACTAGGTCGGATGCCCCATCGGAAGGTCAAGACACTCAGATTTTTAGTGGTGGACACCAAATCGGCCTATAACGCCATTTTAGGACGACCAGGGCTCAACAAATTGACATTAGCCTCTACCGCGCACATGAAAGTAAAATTCCCGTAGGAGGTGAGGTGGGAGAAGTAGCAGGAGATCGGTTTGTCGCCCGTTCTTGTTATCAAACAACCGTAAGCGGGAGTGCAACGCGGAAAGAGGACACCCGAGCTCGGGGTCGAATCCGAGTCTAAGAGGAATAAGCAATCGAAGGCACCCGAGGAAGCTGAGGAAGAAGGTGTCAAGCCCAACGAGGAGTTACTAGAAATAGAATTGGTTCCAGGAAAGCCGGAAACAAAGACTCGCATGGGAAGTCGGTTGGACGATGGAATAAAGGAAAGCCTCATCAGCCTGCTAAGAAGATTTGTGGACATTTTCGCGTTCGCAGCTGAGGATCTGGTGGGAATCAGCCCAACAGTTTCCGAACCCACGTTGAACATCGACACCACCATAAGACCAAAGCAGCGAAGAGGAGGCATTTCGGGCCAGAGATGGATGGGGTCATTGGGGAAGAGGTCGATAAGCTCCTCCGAGCTGGGCACATAATGGAGATCCAGTTTCCGGAGTGGCTATCCAACGCTGTGATGGTAGGGAAGGGCCAGGGGAAGTGGAGGATGTGCATGGACTTCCGGGACCTAAATAAAGCATGTCCCAAGGATCACTACCCGTTACCGCATAGATCGGTGGTGGATTCAACCTCGGGTGCGAGTTACTCGGTATGATGGACGCTTCCCAAGGATATCATCAAATTCCTCTCGCACTTTTAGGGACGAGAAAGAGGGTTAGTTTTGTGGTTTCAAAGGGAACTTTTTGTTATGTACGCATGCCTTTTGGATTGAAAAATGCAGGAGCTACATATTAGAGGATGGTCGACAGAATCTTTAAATCCCAAATCGGCAGAAACATGGAGGTATACGTGGATGACATGCTAGTGAAAATTGTGAAGGCAGGAGAACATATCAGGGACTTAGAAGAGACGTTCGAGAACCTGCGCACGTACGGAATGAAGCTCAACCCATCAAAATGTTCTTTTGGAGTCAAATCGGGAAAATTCCTGGGGTATGTGGTCACAGAACAAGGAATCGAGGTCAACCCGGAGAAGGTCAAGGCAGTACTACAAATGAATCCTCCAAAAAATATAAAGGATATCCAGATACTAACGGGAAGAATAGCAGGTCTGAGCCGTTTCATATCACGCTCGGCCGAGAAGGGGTTCCCATTTTTTAAACTCTTAAGAAAAGGGAACAAGTTCGAATGGACCCCGGAAGCGCAAACGGCATTCGGAAAATTGAAAGAGTATTTGGCCGAGCTGCCCCTACTCACCAAACCGGTACCAGGAGAGGATCTTGTACTCTACTTATCCGTGGGAGAAGGAGCGGTGATCTCGGTCTTGCTAAGAGAAGAAATGAATAAACAAAAGCCCATTTATTATACAAGCCGAATCTTGCAAGGAGCAGAGCGGAACTACTCCGAGCTAGAAAAAGGGGCGCTGGCGTTAGTGGTTACGGCCAGGCGATTGAGGCCCTATTTCCTAGCCCACCGGATAAAATTGCGAACCAACTTGACCTTGAGAGAGATATTAGGGCGACCTAATGTGTCAGGTCGTCTGGTGAAGTGGGCGGTAGAAATGGGGGAGTACGACATGGAATATGAGCCGAGAATGGCGATTAAAGCTCAGGCCCTAGCAGACTTTATCCAAGAGGGGGCCATGCCATCGCCACCAGAAGGACAGTGGCTGTTGCATGTGGATGGATCGGTGACAACCAGTGGTTCTGGGGCAGGGATAATCCTCACTACCCCGGAAGGTGAGCAATTAGAGTATGCCATAAAATTCGATTTCAGGGCATCTAACAACGAGGCCGAATATGAAGCCACAGTTAAGGGAATGCACTGGGAATAGACTTGGGCGCGACGACTCATTGCTTACTCTGATTCCCAACTGGTCACACAACAGGTAGAAGGAAAATTTGAGATAAATGAAGATCGGATGAAGAAGTATGTGGAGGAAGTGAAAGAGGCTGCCAAAAAACTAGGGGAATGGAAGTTAATCCATATCCCTAGGTCGGAGAATGCAAAAGCTGATTACCTAGCAAAGATCGGAAGCTCCTTAGTGGATTGCCGCTCGCGACGATGAACGATTAAGGAGCGGCCGAAGTAGCAT